>OW121741.1:26800476-27295476 GCA_933228675.1 Stomorhina lunata | reverse complement strand
ACATACCTCCTCATGGTATCACCCGGGGAGCTAGTTTAACACCCATTAATATTGTGAGTTAACATGTTGCGAGAGTTGTCCCATAAGATCGATAAAAATGGGTTAGGATTACGGGTTAGTAACCCTCTCTTGAAAAAAATACAATGAAGAGGATAAAATTAGAATTGAAATGTCCCACTACCTAATGTTAGAGGAGGATGTCCGAAACTTCGATAGAAAGACCAAGTAGAGGAACATTTTCGCGCAAGATCGAAATCCATGGAATTCTAAAATATGCTCGGACTTTGACCTTAACAGGTTGTAACATATAAGTAAGTAAGAGTCAATCTTATGTAAAAACTTATACAAAAAAGAAGATTTAAATTGTTTAAGTTGTATGATGGGTTTATATAACTCAAGCGTCTGACGATTGAGTGAAATTTACATGTGTTTTGTTATTGTAACAAAAACAAAATACATGTAAATTTCACTCAATCGTCAGACGCTTGAGTTATATAAACCCCACTTTAAAATAATTTTAAAAAAGTTTTAAAATAATTACAAAAAAACGTATAAAAGTATTTTTCCAAAAATTACAACAAAGCAAAAAAAAAAAAAGCAGGGAAAAACAAAGTTATTTTCACATGATTTTGGATCTAAAAATAAAAATTGTTTATATTAATTATAAGCTGCTAAGTTTTCAACATATGAAGTAGCTCAGTGAAAGAGTCTCTGCCTAGCAGTCGGAGGGTCTGGGTTCGAGCCCCCATGGGATCATAAAAAAAATTTTGTATTTCGTTTAAAAATATATGTTTTTAATAAAACAACAACAAAAAAGTTGTTGCTGTTGTTGTTGCTGCTTTGAAATTGCTTACCCAAGTCATTACGTTTCTGCAATTGGTAAGTACTTGCCTCCAATGACATCCCCATGTTAATGTAATGACTTAAACAGCGAATGAGTAAGTAGTTCGTGTTCAATAGTTTAACTGTTTAACTCATTATTTGGTAATGAAAAGTTTTACTGGGAAGAGTTTAAGATTTACTACAGCTGCTTAATTTTATATGAATAAAGTCTGATTGCTAAGACTTTCATGCTAAGCAGATTACCCTTTATTTAATAACTTTTAAATAATATGGAAACATATAAACCAACAACATTATAATAAAAAATGTTTAAATAAAAACTTTTAAAACTGGCTTCTGGCAATACTTTGTAATCTTTTTATATCTTCAGACTCATAAAAATCATTTAAAAGCTTACCTTACCGTGGCTCACCTGTTCTCCCAAACCAATCACATCCTCTTGTATTTATAGTGTTTTTTTAGGTATTAAAGAAAGTTTATATGGTTTTTTTCTTTTAAGGTAAAATGTATCTCTTTCGTATACATTCTTGGTTGTCTTTGTAGCTAAACAAATAAAGGCATATAACTTTTATTATTTTTTTCTTTTACGATTACAGTCTAAAATTATGAGTTTTTAAGGTTTATTATAAAAAATGTTGCGAAATTTATTGAAAAAAAATGTTTTTGGAAAATGGAGCGTATGATTGATATTAATTATGTAATTTTATTAATAAATAGCTTAAATGCATACCAAAGGCGTTACTCGAAATGGTTTATTGATTTTTTAGAAAAATAAAGTATAATTTTATCAGTAGAAACAAATTCTTGTGAGTTTTTCGCGACTTGGTCTCCTACAAAGTGATAAAAAGATCTTAGTGTGAGGTTTTGGTAAATCTTTCAAGGAATTTCATAACCTATTTTAAGCGTTTGTTCGATATTTACCCTTATATTTATAATTTTTAGCAAGATGTTTAAAATAAACAGAGGTTTATTTTAATCAGTGGATTGCAATTTCTGTCCCGCCACAGGACGTCATCAGCACTTAGCGCCCTCGACCACAGTCGAGTTGTCAAATTGCAGAGATAATCGTCAATTTAACTCATTGAGTTTGATCGAACATCACTACGTTTAATTGATTGTGTATTCTCCTTTTACTTGTTTTGCTCGATCTTTTCACTTGCCGTTGACATGTAGAGAAGAACAAGACTTTTTGGTTTGATGCTATTTATAGAATAGTAACAGTGTTCACATATGTAAGTAAATTACATGAATGTACAGTGTACCCCCCTATAACACGGCCGCCTTATAACACGGCCCCCGTATAACACGGTTTCATGTCCCCCCTATAACACGATCTTTACCCCCTATAACACGGTTTTTGCCCAAATAGTACATACATAATGTATGGGACATTTGCACATAGTTGGGAGCCACTGCATTTTATATTCTTATATTGTACTATTTTACTAATTATGCTCTTACCCTGTTAATGCAAAACTACATATTAATGTGCATATGTACATTTTCAATAACATTTGGTGTAAAAGTTCTGATTTTCATAAAATACATGTATATATTCCACCCATAACTTAATTTTCTTAAGATTCTGTATTTGAAAAAGGGGAAAATATAATCAATTTAATTATTTGTAGAAACCGTGTTATACGGGGTAGTAAAACGTCCCCCCCCCCTATAACACGGTCCCAGTAAACCGTGTTATAGGGGCGTTTACTGTATGTTTATATAAATGCAACGTGCCCTTTGCTTTTAATTATTTGGGAATTAATTATTCGAACTTTAAATTGAATTAATTAAAAAATTAGGATTTATCAGGTTTGAGTTAATTTTTAATTTTAAAATTATTAAGTTTGAAAGTAATAATGTAATAATTCTTTACAGAAAAATGTTTGATAAAAAAATTTTCTATAGAAAATTTTTTTATAAAAAATTAACATATTAACATTAACATAACATACAAATTAACATATTAACATATTAACAATTAACGAGAATTATGTTAACACATAGTGTTAACATATTTCTCGTTTTCCATTTCGCTTAAGAATTCAGTTAAATTCAGTTAAATAAATGATCTTAACTACTGGCATCTAAGAGTTGGTGACACAGAGTGCTGATGAAGTCCATAGCGGGACAGAAAATGCAGCATTCCACACTGCTAAGTGTCACATAGTTTTATCGGTATTCCTAAAATTTATTCATCTAATTTAAAAATCATAAATAAAAAAAAAATAATTTATGACATGAACCTAAGCCCGACCCGAACTCACGACCATCAACACAAATTCTGGTTCAGCTTAAATTAATTTCTTTCAGAAAAATTGTTGATGGAAAAATTTTCTATAGAAAATGAAATAAAAAATAAAAAAAAAAATAATTTATGACATGAACCTAAGCCCGACCCGAACTCACGACCATCAACACAAATTCTAAAATTAATTTCTTCAGCTAAAATTAATTTCTTTCAGAAAAACTTTTGATGGAAAAAATTTCTATAGAAAAATTTTTGATAAACAAATATTCTCTAGAAAAATTTTTGATAAACAAATTTTCTTTAAAAAAAATTTTTTTTAATGAACATTTTTTTTATCAAAAACTTTTCTATAGAAAATTTTTTTTATACAATTTTCTCAAGAATAATTTTTGATAAAAAAATTTTCTATAGAAAATTTTTTGATAAAAAATTTTCTATAGAAAAATTTTTGATGAAAATATTTTTAATAGAAAAATATTTGATAAAATAATTTTCTATAGAAAAATTTTTGATAAAAAATTTTCTATAGAAAAATTTTTGATAAAAAATTTCTATAGAAAAATTTTTGATAAAAAAATTTTCTATAGAAAAATTTTTTTTTATACAATTTTCTCAAGAATAATTTTTGATAAAAAAATTTTCTATAGAAAAATTTTTGATAAAAAATTTTCTATAGAAAAATTTTTGATGAAAATATTTTTAATAGAAAAATATTTGATAAAAAAAATTTCTATAGAAAAATTTTTGATAAAAAAATTTTCTATAGAAAAATTTTTGATAAAAAAATTTTCTATAAAAAATTTTCTATAAAAAATTTTTGATAAACAAATTTTCTCTAGAAAATTTTTTTATAAAAAATTTTCTTTAAAAAATTTTTTGATAAAAAATTTTCTTTAAAAAATTTTTTTTAATGAAAATTTTTTTATCAAAAATTTTTCTATAGAAAATTTTTTTAATATACAATTTTCTCAAGAATAATTTTTGATAAAAAAATTTTCTATAGAAAAATTTTTGATAAAAACTTTTCTATAGAAAAATTTTTGATGAAAATATTTTTAAAGAAAAATTTAAAAAAAAAAATTTTCTTTAGAAAAATTGTTGATAAAAAAAGTTCTGATAAAATTTTTGATAAAAAAATTTTCTATAGAAAAATTTTTGATAAAAAAAATTTATATAGAAAAATTTTTGATAAAAACATTTTATATAGAAAAATTTTTGATAAAAAAATTTTCTATAAAAAAATTTATCAGAAATTTCTATAGAAATATTTTCTGTAGAAAAAAATTTTCTATAGAAAATTTTTTTATCAAAAATTTTTCTATAGAAAATTTTTTTATATACAATTTTCTCAAGAATAATTTTTGATAAAAAAATTTTCTATAGACAAATTTTTGATGAAAAAATTTTTAACAGAAAAATTTTTAATAAATAAATTTTTAATAAAAAAATTTTCTATAGAAAAATTTTTAATAAAAAAATTTTCTATAGAAAAATTTTTGATAAAAAAATCTTTTATAGAAAAAATTTTTAATAATAAATTTTCAAAAGGAAGAGCATTCGCATTTGATCCCAAATCTGTTACATTATTTATTAATGTAACAAATTTGGGATCAAATGCGAATACTCTTCATTTTGAATAATATTTACATCCCGACTATTTGGTTATTTTTTGATAAAAAATTTTCTATGGAAAAATTTTTGATAAAAAAATTTTCTATAGAAAAAAATTTTGATAAAAAAATTTTCTAAAGAAAAATTTTGATAAGAAAATTTTCTATGGAAAAATTTTGATAAAAAAATTTTCTACAGAAAAATTTTTGATAAAAAATTTTTTTATAGAAAAATTAAAAAAAAAATATTTCAAAAAATTAAGTTACAACTACGCATTGAAAAAAAATACCTATTTTAGTTAAGAGTATAAAAGAACGGCAACTCTGGCGACTATTTTTTTGATTTGTTCTCTTTGCGCCGACCCGTGTTCATAGTCCATATACTACATTTTGCCTATTCTTTTTTTTTTCTTTATTTTTGATTAAAAAATTTATCAGAAATTTCTATAGAAATATTTACTGTAAAAAAATGTTTCTACTTTTTTATTTTTCTATTTTTTGATAAAAAAATTTTCTATAGAAAAATTTTTGATGAAAAAATTTTTAACAGAAAAAGTTTTATTTGGAAATTAATTATTCGAACTTTAAATTGAATTAATTGAAAAATTAGGATTTATCAGGCTTGAGTTCATTTTTAATTTTCAAATTATTAATTTGATGTGGAGAAAAACTGAAAAAATTATATTATACATTCATGTAATTTACTTACATATGTGAACACTGTTACTATTCTATAAATAGCATCAAACCAAAAAGTCTTGTTCTTCTCTACATGCCAACGGCAAGTGAAAAGATCGAGCAAAATAAGTAATAGGAGAATACACAATCAATTAAACGTAGTGATGTTCGATCAAACTCAATGAGTTATATTGACGATTATCTCTGCAATTTGATAACTCGACTGTGGTCGAGGGCGCTAAGTGCTGATGACGTCCTGTGGCGGGACAGAAATTGCAATCCACTAGCCGCGTTCAAAAATAATTTTTTCAGTTTTTTTCCACATTATTACTTTCAAATTAATAATTTGAAAATTAAAAATGAACTCAAGCCTGATAAATCCTAATTTTTCAATTAAAAGTTTTAATAAAAAAATTTTCTGTAGAAAAATTTTTGATAAAAAAATTTTCTATTGAAAAATTTTTGATAAAAAAATTTTCTATTGAAAAATCTTTGATAAAAATTTTTTATAATAATTTTTTTATAATAATGTTTATTGACAAAAAATTTTTTTACAGAAAAATTTTTGATAAAAAATTTTTTTATAGAAAAATATAAAAAAGAAATATTTTAAAAATTGAGCTACAACTACGCATTGTAAAAAAATACCTATTTTAGTTAAGAGTATAAAAGAACGGCAACTCTGCGCACCTTGTCTATTGCAAACATCTCTTAATGTAACCTGTTGTTTTCTGCTAATTACAATGTGGTCATATTGGGTATCTATATAATGATTAGAAGACATCCAGCTCGTGTCAATGGAGACTAATTGTGCATTTCGAGTCACCGCTTATTTGTAGAATGTCACAACTAGGAGTATTCCTAACAGTCTATTCTAGTTGACTATAAAACTCCACCTTATGAACTAAAATATAGCGATTATAACGTATTAACACGTCTAGGAATCATAAAGCTAACAAATTGGAAAATATCGGACCAATTACACTCTAGCAAGACCCGCTTGCTATAAGCTCGAACCATTAAACGGTATTTAAATTAATATCCAAGAAAAAAAACGTAAAAAATCTACCAACAAGAAAAATAGAATACATAAATAAAAACCCATTTTACTTAAATAAAACATAACGAAAGAAAAAGCTATTGAAAAAGTAAACCAAAGTATTCCCAAAGTGTTGGAATACTTTGGCCAAATACGCATTAGTTCAATATGTTTCAGTTTTTCCAAAACGAAAAAGTAATGATTGAACAAACGAAGTACAGTTTTTTTTTATTTTTTCCAACTTTGAATTTGGTAGACATCTGCAGTTTTAGATGAAGCCAAAAACGTATAATAGCAACAGATAAGCTTACAAAAAACTTGAGAAATGGCCATGGCGAAAAGGTGCCGCTACAAAATATTGCCAATAATTCAAAGCAATGACAAACAACACAAAACAAAAACTGGTGGAAATGGTGGAAAAATAAATTGGTTTTTGGTTTCATGGTCCTTTATCATCTAACCCTTTAACACGAACAAACAAACGGACAAATGTTGTATTATTACAGGAAATGCTGAAAGCATAAAAGAAAAAGAACTCTAAATCGAACACAGATTGTAATGAATTAAAGCAAATAGAACAAAAGGTAGTAGTAGTAGGTAGCCAAAATGAAACTAAAGAAAAATCTAAAACAAAAACATAAAAGAACAAGAAAAACTTTAAAATGAAATCTCTTTTGAAAACACAACATAACTAACACAATCAAAAATGGCAAGAAAACGCAATAAAACTTTTCTCTGGCCCGAATATCGTATAAGACTAAAAAGTTATTACGCGGATTGGTCTAGCAGAACTAATTTCCCGCACGTGTTACTTTTGTAATTTTTGGATTCGTTTTACTACTTTCCACTTTTAACTAACATCTTATCGAGGCTGTTCTTGTTAGGCCAAGTGAAATTTTATAAGACCAAATTGAAGGCTTAAATGTCTTGTATAAATGACAAAAGTTATAAAAAATTATACTTAGCAAAGCTCCTCCAACAAACTAGGCAAAATATTTTTAAAGTTTTATGGGATTACTCGGTTATAGATTTAAATATTTTTGGTTTAGAGAAACTGGCTTAAATAGTAATTTGCTAAGTGATGTAGCAAAATTTTTTTTTTTTTGGGTTTTATGGTTTGTTGAACTGTTAAATTAGGAACAAATTATTTGAACTTAATTTTCTGACTTAGCAAAATTATTTAGAGGATTTTTCTTTTTAAAGATAATAGGATAATGATTTGTTACTTTTTGGTGTTGTAGGAAATTGCCACAAAGATGGTCACAAAAATATATTATGTAAACTTTAAAATTTATTTAAATTGATTGATAATTTGTTGTATATTTGTTCAAACCAATAATACTCTTTTGTCATGTTTGTTTTTTTGGTCTGTCACATATTTTTATACCCACCATCAAAAACAATGGGGGAGGGGGTATATTGAGATTGTCATTAAGTTTGTAATTTCCTTAGTATTGGCTCAAAAACCAAAAGCGATACATATTCTTAATCCTTATGAAATTCTATGACAATTATGCGATGTCAGTCTGTCTAGTTGACGCCTAAACGAAAGCAGCTATCTCACGTAAATTTAGTAAAAACATTTTTCATTTCTGTGAAAATTTTGGTATTGAAATTGGGCAAAATCGGTTAACATTTGACCATAGCTCCCTCGCCTATTCTAATCGCTTATTTCCTAATAAATAACAAACTGTAATAGCTATGATGACAAAATCTGGTGTATAGAAGTTTTATGTAAGCCCTAGCCACCATATAAAATTTCATCAAAATCGGTTCACATTTAGCCATAGCTCCCATACAAAAAACTTACGAAAACAGCCTAAATTTCACCTAAAATACATTAAATGCCAATAAATCTAAAATAAAAACAGATATAACCATTAAATTTAGCACAAGGAAGTCTTATGTCAATTCCAGCCAGTGTGCAAAATTTTGTCGCAATCAGTCACCATTTGACCTGGCTCCCGTATAAAAAACCTACGGAAACACAAAAATACAAAAAGAAAAGGGTATTTATGTCCGTCTTTCCGTCAGATTAAAGCTTGATAGCGCCTTAAGAAAAAGGGTTACAGCAACAAAATTTTACAAAAGGAAGTCTTATGTGAATGCCAGCCAGTGTGCAAAATCTTGTTAGAAGCGGTTACTATTTGACCATAGCTCCCATATAAAAAACTTGCGAAAAAAAGAAACAAAAATACAAAAAGGAAAGGCGATTTATGTCCGTCTTTCCGCGATAGCTCCTTAACTGCATGAGCTAGAGAGACAAAATATTAAAAAAATATTTTTGATATGTAACAGAAGTTGTGTACTGAAAATGGGTGAAATCGGTTCACATTTAGTTAGAGCTCCCATATAACCCCGTCCGGGAAACACATGAACGCTAATATTTTGAATACAATTGTATTAGCTATGACGACTTAATTTAGAATAGAGAAGTTTTATGCAACTATAGGTCATTATATCAAATTTTATAGGAATCGGTCTATATTTGACAATAACTTCCATATAAAAAACACTCCCGGAAACCAATAAATATTTAGCAAGGACCAGTTAAAAGCTATTAAATTAGAAACTGTGACAGCTATTGCCACTAAATTTTGCAAAAATAAGCTTTATATAAATACCAGCAAGTGTGTGAAACCATTGATGAACACTAGTGTGTTCCTATCACCTACCATATTTTACAATAAGTTCTACTAAGACAAGCACCCCTATGTGGTATATGTATATTAGTACCTGGTTGACCGAGCCTTGCTCGGAGCTTTATGATAAGCATTTTGAGGCAAATTTTATAGTTTTTATATATTTCATTAAATAAAATACTAAAATAAATTCAGAGGAAAGACATTGTACAAATATTCAGTTAATTTTGAATTATTATATTTATTTTGTCCGACCAACACGTAGCTTGCAAAGTTAACAGTTTAACTCATTTTAATAATTTTGAAAATTGGTCATACCAACAGAAACCTCCGTTGACTCATGCGCAACAACTTTGCTAAAAATTATAGTCTGATCAAATGCAAAGTTTACGATTTACTTCATTTTGAGTAGTTTTCAGTGGCGCCACCTGAAGTTGTTCATACCAACTAAGAAACCTTCGTCTGCTTATGCGTAACAACTTTGCTTGTGATTATAACATGATCAGATGCACAGTTTACGATTTAATTCGCTTTGGGTAATTTGCTGTGGCGCCACCGGCTTATCCACAACAACTTTGCTGAAGATTATAGCGTGATTAAATGTACAGCTTACGATAAAATTGACTTTGAGTAAATGCTAGTGGCGCCACCTGTCGAAATTTAATCTTACCAACTCAGAAACCTTCGTTGGCTCATGTGCAACAACTTTGCTAAAGATTGTAGCATGATGAAATGTACAGTTTACGATTAAATTGACTTTGAGTAAGTTTCAGTAGCGCCACCTGTTGGAAATTATTCATACCAACTAAAAAATCTTTGCCGGCTCATGCGCTACGATATTGCTAAAGATTATAGCATGATCAAATGTACAGTTTACGATTTAATTAATTTTTAATAATTTTCAGTGGCGCCATCTGTCGGAAATTAGTCTTATCAACTTAAAAACCTTCGCCGGCTTATCCGCAACATCTTCGCTAAAGAGCATAACATGATCAAATTCACAGTTTGCTATTCTATAAAGAACATACATACATTGTTTAAAAGGTATAACATTACTACTTTTTATCCCCTAATTTCAAAAAGTTCCATATGCATATTTGGTAGTTCTTTGGGGCCAATTGAATTCGGTACATTTTATTAAAACGCAGTCAACATAATGTTCCTATTCATATTACTTTTTGAGATGTTAAGTTATTATTTTATCCCTTTCTTACCCATTTTGGCCCTAAACTTAAAAAAGTACCAAATACGTGTTTAATGTTTCTTTCAAAAGTATTGATTGTAGTACAAAGTTTATTTCTATATTCTTTAGTTTAAAATATAAGAGTGGGTTAAAAAGGTAAAAAAAAACTATTTTCACCCTTTAATACCCCCTATTGAACATAGTTTCAAAAAAGTACCAAACACTTGTCCGCTTATTTTCATAGCTGTTTAAAACGTAATTTTTATTTTGTTTCTATACCTATTAATTTAGGAGATATAGCGTTTTTGATCTTTTCCCCTTTTTACCTGTTTTTACCCTCTTACAGGCAAATGTTCCAAAAGTTCCTTCTTCTTCAACCTATACATCAAAAAAGATACCCACTGTCCAAATTTTATCAAGAGCCGTTTTCGAGATAGCCATTCTATAATTGTATATATATATATATATGTATATATATATATGTATATATATATATATATGTATGTGTATATATATGTATATATATATGTATATATATATATATATATATATATACAATTATAGAATGGCTATCTCGAAAACGGCTCTTGATAAAATTTGGACAGTGGGTATCTTTTTTGATGTATAGGTTGAAGAAGAAGGGACTTTTGGAACATTTGCCTCTAAAGGGTAAAAACGGGTAAAAAGGGGAAAAGATCGAAAACGCTATATCTCCTAAATGATATTTATTTTTGCAATTATTTAAAACTAGCCCATAAAAAATACTGGACATATTTTTAGCACAAATTAAAAACAATATTTATTAAAAATCAAAAACAACTTATTAATTAAAATTTCTTGAAAAAAACCTAATATTTATCCTTTATTTTGTATAACTACCGCACATCTTTTAGGCACACTCTTCACTAGAGCCAGGTATCGCTCATTTGGGATAGCGTGCCATATTTTTTGGATTTCCGTCCATAAATCGTTTAAGTTGGTAGGTTTTACGTTTGTTATATGCTTCTCTATATCATTCCAAAGATTCTCAATAGGATTGAGATCCGGAGATTGAGCTGGCCAATTCAAAACATCTATTTGACTCTCCGTCAAGCAACACTTCACAGTACGTAAAGTGTGTTTGAGTCATTGTCATGCATGAAGCGCCAGCTAGGTGGCATCTTTGCCTCTGCTTATGGTATAATGATATCGGCTGGAATATTTTTATAAACGTGTTGATCCATACGTGTGTCAATTTTGTGTATTGGACCAACTCCATGCCCTGAGAATGCAAGCCACACCATCACATTTCCTCCATCATGTTTTACAGTCTTTGACGTATACTTTGGGTTGTGCCGCATGTTCGGAAGATACCATACATATTTCTTTCCATCAGATCCAAATCTGCAAAACTTTGATTCGTCACTCCAAAGTAGGGTTTGCAAAAAACCGTGAAAATGAGAAACCGCGGTTTCGGTTTTAAAACACCCAAAACCGGCCGGTTTCGGTTCGGTTTTCGGTTTTTTTAATAAAACTATTTCAGCTTAAATTTGTAGGAACATTTAGATAAATTCCTTAAAACATATTATAATTTAATACTAAAATTCAGGAAAATAATTCAGGTTTTTTTAATATGAGGGATTTCTTAAATAAGTCTTGTTTCTTTTGGAGAAATTGCAGAGCGCCTTTAGCTTGAATAATATTTGCATCCGAGCGACAAATTGCTTGTATAGTAATTTTTACAAATAGCAACGATTTTAAAGAATTTACAATTTCAAAGTCGATAGAATGAAGCAAATCTAAGATCGGCAGAATTTCTAAACTCTCATGAATACTTTGTTTTAGAAGCAGAAATCTAAGAGTAAACTTAATTCACGATTATGATGCTTTTTAACGCTTGTCTGTAAAATATTATAACGAACTGACGAATTTTTGAAACACCGAACAGTTTTCCTTACAGCCTCTAGGTTCAAATGTATCGGTTTTAAATGAGTCAAGGTTCCACGTCGCCGTCTTCAAAATTGATTTTCAGATACAAATTTGATATTGGCTGCTGCTCCATCAATAGTACATGCTACGATGTTTGTATCAAGTGAAATATTAAACTCCATTAGCCTTTGTCAAATGGTTCCTTGCGTTTGCTTGAAATTACACGTTCCTAAAATACGGCACAGGTTATAAAATTTACCATGAGAATCGTGAATATTTATGTTCATATACCGTCATCCCCTTACACCTGTCCATTCGTCCATTGTAAACACCTTTTGCTTGTTTAATTCTTCTGCTTCATTAAATAGACAAATTACGTGCAAATTTATGATAAGCTGATGTTATTTCTGAATAATACCAACAAAAAATTATGAAAAATAAATAGCTAAAACCGCGGTTTTTTCTACGGTTTTCGGTTTCGGTTTTGAGGCATAAAAAACCGAGGTTTCGGTTTCGGTTAAAACCGAACTGCAAACCCTACTCCAAAGTATGTTTTTCCAAAAATCTAATGGCTTTTCCAAATGCTATCTGGCGAAAGAAATTCGTGACTTCAAATTCTTTTTTGACACATGTGGCGATGACGCGATTTTTTTTCGCTAAGACGTCTTTGTATCGTTCTGTCGGAGACATCAATACCGTATTTTGATGACACTTCACTATTTATTTCACTGGAGCTCTAAAAAGGGTCGGCCACTGACATTCTATGTATTAAAGAATCCTCTTTTGTTATCGTTTTTCTTGGTCTAGGTGCCCGTGAACCCGTTGTAATTGTTCCGTGTGCTTTTATATGGCTCAAAGCATTATATACCATCTTTCTGGAGCAATTTAAAATACTTGCTATTTCACTTACAGGACATCCTCTCGAATTTATTTCACAAATCACCTGTCGTTGCGTATCTGTGCACCATTTATTTTTGGCCATGTCTAATAAATATTTTATTTCTGAAAAAACCTTCAACTGTACACAATATGATGAAAAGCTTACCAAAAATTTATTAAAAATTCAAAAAATAACATAAATGTAGAATGTTTAATATTTGTGCTAAATTTGTGTCCAGCTCCAATTACGTATTACCAACAAATAAATTATATATGAAGCAATTGAAGAAAGGGAATAACAAAAAGAGTAACGGGACTTGTCGATCACACTATAAGCTACACATCGCAAAAAAGGCATTTTTTGACTATCACTTTTCAAAAATCTAATAACGCCATTTGATAGAGAAGAATCTGGCAATGAAAAATCTATATTTTTTTCCTAAGATATATATACATATATATAGAAAAAATCGGTTGAAGTCAGCTAAATGTTGTGAAACAAAAATTTATAGTAAAATTATTGAAATTTAAAGGCTTATGTATCGAAGATATTTCAAGTGGCAAAATGTAGGTGTGAACTTTATTGAAGTCTGAGATCTTGTGTTTGTTTTAAAGAAAAAAAAAAAGTTTACTGCATACATAGTTTGGGAGATATGAGCGCATCAAGATTGTCCTATAAAATTTAGCATTGGCAGTTTTCGTTGGAGAAAAAGTCAGTTAGCTCGGTTTACCTCCGTGCTCTTAGTATAATGAAATGAAAGACAAAAGGCTTTTCTTTCGAATTAGCTAAAAAAATTTAGCAACTTTTGTCAAACTTTTGAAAAAATCAAAATTTAGTAAAAAAAGTTATAATAAAAAACCATTGCATACCTTCAGGCTTAAGTTTTTAATCAAATTGCAGTTATTAATCCTAACATTAGCTCTTTTATAACAACAATTTATTAATAATTTATTGACAGCTATTTGGAAAAAGTGCATAAGAAATTAAAAAAAAACAAAAAAAATCTTAAAAATTAAAATTCTTATACATGGAAAGGACATAATAGATGCAGCAGTACTCCCAATTGGTATGCTCTCCGAGGAAGCAGAAGAAGCTCGATACAAAGATTATAGGAATTACAGATTAATGTTTTCTAGAAAGTGCAGTAGAACTGCAACAAATACCGATGTTTTTCATCGTTTACTTGAGTCTTCTGATCCATATATAAGTAATTTAAGACGACAGCCTTATAAAAATGTTTCGGAATTGGATGATGTAGTTAAGGAAATGATAATTAATGAATAAAATATTTAAATATTGGCTTTAACCGGATTTCAACCAAAATTGGTAGAACTCTTTTTTAGATCAGAAAATAAAAGTGTGCCGAATTTTATCAAATTGTGGGTTATACATTGAAATGTGAAAAAATGGGGTCCAAGGGAGGTACCTCAAGGAGTCGTCGAATTTCAACCAAAATTAGTAGGGCTCTTTTTTGGATCAAAAAATAGAAGTGTGCCAAATTTGATCAAATTCTATTGAAAATTGGGGTTTATACATTGAGAAGAAAAATAAGTGAAAAAATTGGGATCCAGGGAGGTACCTCAAAGAGTCGTCGGATTTCAACCAAAATTAGTAGGGCTTTTTTCTGGATCAAAAATAGAAGTGTGCCAAATTTTATCAAATTCTATTGAAAATTGGGGTTTATACATTGAGAAGAAAAATAAGTGAAAAAATGGGGGTCCAAGGGAGGTACCTCAAAGAGTCGTCGGATTTCAACCAAAATTAGTAGGGCTTTTTTCTGGATCAAAAATAGAAGTGTGCCAAATTTTATCAAATTCTATTGAAAATTGGGGTTTATACATTGAGAAGAAAAATAAGTGAAAAAATGGGGGTCCAAGGGCGGTACCTTAAGGAGTCGTCGGATTTCAAAGTTTTTTTGAATTTATCTTATCTATATAAAACTAAATAAGTGTGCCAAATTTCATCGTTGTAGGATAACTCCTTCTATTTTTTGCAGTTAGATGTATGAAGAAATCTCACTGTGCATCGTGGCAAAAAAAAAAGAAAATTATTACTCCATCAGAAAAATATACGGTTTTGAAAACAACGCATAACTAGTGTGCTAAATATGTGACCACTACTGTATATACATACAATTATTGCTCGTTTAAGAATATAAGATAAGATTTGTGACTGTAACCATAGTTCGACCATGTCTGAGCTCTTTTAATCTAACTACCTCATTATGCCAGTTCAAAATAATTTATAAAATTTTATGCGTTCCAACTCATTGTGGCCACGGTCAATAATCATGAACTGGAACATATAAAGTTTAGGCATATAACTATCGCATTTACATATTCAAATTTGGTTGTTTGTAAAAACCTGTTGCAATTTAAGGTTTAAAACTTTTCCATAGAAACTCTTCCTTATACTCACTTTGATAAAATTAAAAAAAATGATTATAACACTTAAAAATATTGGAAAATTCCATTTAACACATTTTCATTATTTGAAGGGGTTGTTCTTAAGAACAAAGCATTTGTTAAACAAAAAAAAAAAACTTAGATAAAGAGTGTTCTAAAAAAAATATGCATTTACTATTTTAGACAAAATTTATCCATAGTGCAAGAAATAATTTATTTTTTGATCAAGTTAGTTTCTATAGATATGTCAGATACTATTATTTTAGAAATTATTAATTTTCAATAGTTATTTCAATCAAAATGGACTGCGAAAAAAAAGTTCGTGAAAATATAATTAAAACTTTTCAAAAAAATCCGTCATGGACTTTTAAAAAAAATAGCTAAAAATTTGAAAGTTGACCCTCGAACGGTTTCTAATGCCATCAGACGGTATAAGGAAAACCTGAGCATTGAAAGAAAACCTGGATCAGGTAGGAAAAAAGGTCCTACAGATATTGGTAAGGCAAAAGAAGTCGAGCAACTCTTTCGAAGAGCGCCTAACACTTCTTTAAGAAAAGCAGCTCGTACGGTGAAATGTTCTACGAATTTTGCACATGGAGTCAAAGCTTATGCTGGACTGAAGACATACAAAGTCCAAAAGGTTCCAGATCGCAATGCTATAAAGAACTTAAAAGCAAAAAAACGAGCGAAAAAATTGAAGTCTGATTTTATAAAAAAATACACCTGTTGTGTGATGGATGATGAAACATACGTACTGGCAGACTTTTCTCAACTTCCTGGTCAAGATTTTTATGTTGCTCATAAACGGGGCAATGTTCGGCAAGAGTTTCGCACAAAAAAACAAACAAAATTCCCTAAGAAGTTTCTCGTGTGGCAAGCTATTTGCAGTTGTGGCAAAAGAAGTAAAGTATTTGTGGCATCTGGCACAATAAACACAGAAATTTATATAAAGGAGTGCCTACAAAAACGGTTGTTACCCTTTTTAAGAGAGCACAGAGTGGCTACATTTTTTTGGCCCGATTTGGCATCATGCCATTATGGAAAAAAGCCACTTGAGTGGTACTCAAAGAATAATGTCATTTTTGTACCACGAGAGGCAAATCCACCTAACTGTCCAAAACTTCGGCATGTGGAAAGGTATTGGGCTCTGGTAAAAAAGGAATTGAAGAACACAGGAAAGATTTCCAAGAACATGTCCGATTTTAAGCGCAGGTGAAACACATGCTCCAAAAAGGTATCAGAAGCAACTGTAAAATCTTTAATGGGAGGGTTTCCGAAAAAAGTCGATAATTTTGCAAAACCCGAGTACTAAGTAAACATTTTAATGCTAAATGATTTTGTATAATATGTCATTATATTTGCGTATTTTGTAGAGTTTTTATATTAAAAGGTATGATTTTTATTTAAGAAAATCCAACTACAAATTTTATTTAGAGCACTCTTTATACAAAAAACATCAAATTACTTGAAAATTGTTTTTAACTTTCAACATAATGAGAATAATTTTTGTGTTCAAAAACTTTTTACTGTGTCTTCATGTGTCTTACTCGTATTGAAGAAATTCTTACTTTTTTTTTTTTTTTTTGTTACAGATCCACCTTTAGTCACCTTACGTTTGGGCTCAACACTTTCACCGGATGATATTAAAGAAGGTGATGATGTCTATTTTGAGTGTCACGTACAATCGAATCCTCAATGGCGTAAACTTTTATGGCTGCATAATGTAAGTAATTCAAAAAGTTTTTTTTTTTTTTATACATATTTTGGAAAAGTACACAAATCTATAGATGGGTATTAAAAGCTAAAAAGAAAGAAATTTTTGTCTTAGTATTAGTATTAGAGATAGGGGTATTTGTGTGAGTAAAAGTTTCTTTGTTACGCTTGTTTAGCTAACACAGATAAGGTCTACGAGTATTTGAGAGCTCGAGTTTATTCTGATGAACGTCTATGTATTAGAAATTCAATTAAAAAAAGTAGAGCAGTACTTTTATTGTCTTTTTGCTGCATACTTTTAGGAAACATAAAATTTTTTTTTTCAGTACGTTTTTCTACTTTAATCAACAAAAGTGGATGTGTACATAAAGATGTCTATAGATCACAATATCAAAGAAAAAAAAATTCCAAACGCTTTATTTTAAATTAATTCAAATTAGAAAACATCCTTTACTTTACCTTTTTTTTTTCTTATTTGCTTAACAGTTTTTATTATTTTCCATTACCTTCTTAGAGAAATGAAAAGGCAAGGAAATTACATGTAAATATTTTAAATTTTCACTTCTTTTGAAAAATTTAGTAGCATAAATTACTTGTTAAGATTCTGGTTCCCTTTTGCTTTAAATTTGATAGCAAAGTTTGAAATAAAACTTATCCTAATTGCTGATTAATGGGTTTTGTGGTATTTTAAGCTTTCTCTAAGTCATAACTCTTAAAAAGTTAAAAGGCCCCATGTGGTTTGTGTAACCAAGAAAAGCGAAAAATGAGTAAGAGCAACATGTTTTATTTAATAGAAATATTTATACAAGTACAAAGAATTTTTTTTCGCTAAGAACAAAAAAAATTGCTCCTGAGTGTTTGGGATTTGTTTAAAAGTAAATTAGCAAATTGGGTAAAACGTTTTTTGTTTTTTTTTTTTTGTTAACCTAACCCACATTACCAGTACGAAGATACATTTTAATGGATTCTAAATGAATAAAATATATCTGAACGGTTTTAAGCAACATTTTCCAAAAAAAAGTTTTTGCTTAAATAGGTTGGATAATGAATATTGCAAAAAGAGGAAACGCTTTAAGTATCTTTTTTGTTTTTGTCGATAATTTAATTTATATGTATATGTATATCTATATGTGTATATGTAACTTTAACTTTCACGGAAGCACAGGGCGCCTGGTTATATTTATATCCGAAAAAATATTCCATAATTAAAACAAGTGGCAATTGGACGAAATTCATCCCTAACTCACACCACTTTAACTATAAAGGGTTCCAACAAAAAGGACAGTTACTTTTTGTTATACCCACCATCAAAAAGAATGGGAGGCATATTGAGATTGTCATTACGTTTGTAATTTCCTTAATATTGGCTCAAAAATCAAAAACAATATATATTCTGAACAATATATATTCTGAACAATATATATTCAATATATATTCAATATATATTCAAAAACAATATAATTCTAAGACGATTGAGCGATGTCCGTCTATCTGTCTGTCTGTGTGTCTGTCTGTTGAAATCACGATAACGCCTAAACCAAGAGAGCTAGCTCACTGAAACTTAGTAAAAATATTCTTCATCTCTGAGAAAATTTTGGTATTGAAATTGGGCAAAATCGGTTCACATTTGACCATAGCTCCCGTATAACCTCGTCTAGGCTAATCGCTTATTTGTTAATAAATTACAAATTATAGCAGATATGCTGATAAAATTTGGTATATAAAAGTTCTACATTAGCCCTAGGCAGCGTATAAAATTTCATTAAAATCGGTTCACATTTACAAAAAACTTACGAAAACAGCCTAAATTTCACCTAAAATATATTTAAATGCCAACAGATCTAAAAGTATTACAGATATAACCACTAAATTTTGCACAAGAAAGTCTTATATCAATGCCAGCCAGTGTGCAAAATTTTGTTGCAATCGGTTCCCATTTGACCTAGCTCCCATATAAAAAACTTACGAAAACACAAAAATTCATAAAGAAAAGGGGATTTATGTCCGTCTGTCCGTAAGATAAAATCGTGATAGCTCCTTAACTACAAGAGCTAGTAAGACTAAATTAAGCACAAGAAAGCCTTATGTCAATGCCAGTCAGCGTGCAAAATTTTGCCAAAATCGGTCACCATTGGACCATAGCTCCCATATAAAAAACTTATGGAAACACAAAAATTTAAAAAGAAAAGGGGATTTATGTCCGTCTCTCCGTCAGATAAAATCGTGATAGCTCCTTAACGAAAAAAGATAGAGGGACAAAATTTTACAAAAGTATTTTGGATGTCTTGGAAAAGATGTTTGTTGAAAATGGACAAAATCTGTTCAAATTTAGTTAGAGCTCCCATATAACCCCGCCCCGGGAAACACATTAATGCTGATAAATTGAATACAATTGTAATAGCTATGACGTTTAAATTTAAAATAGGGAAGTTTTATGCAATTTTTGATCAGTTTATCAAATTTTATAGGATTCAGTCTATATTTGACTTTAGCTTTCATAGAAAAAACACTCATGGAAACTAAAAATTTTAGCAAAGGTCAGTTAAAAGCTATTAAATTAGAAACTATGATAGCTATGGCCACTAAATTTCGCAAGAATAAGCCAGCCAGTGTGTAAAATTTTGTTACAATCGGTCAACATTTGGCTATAATTCTTATATATATATAAAATCCCCTTTTTATATCTGCAATCAAAAAGATTTGGAGATATATTCATTATATTAAGAGTGCACCTATGAAATTAGATAGGCATCAATCAATGTTCAGCCCAAACTTTATATATGATGAATGCATTAGGAACTCCTAACGAAATATATGGACCTGTCGTATTACTATTAACGTGTTTAGCTTAACTACATATTAAGCACAACGAAAAGTATTTAACAACTTATTAATGTAAAACTATACCCGGTTATGAGACCGAATTTTGATCAAAGTAAATACTGGGGAAACCACTAAAATATTTTTAAATGTTGAACTATAAAGCTACGGCAACCGAATTTAGTCCAAAGGTTTTATCAACAATACCAATTAGCTTAGCGATTTTTTCAGTTTTGGTCCAGATTTTGAATTAGCTGCACCCTTGTAGGTATATGAGATATGTTTCTAAATTTAACACAACTTGATAGTGGGTATATAAGATTCGGCACAGCAGAATATAACACTCTTTCTTGTTTATATCTACAATCAAAAAGATTCGGCATATTAAGATTATGTATATGATAGATGCATTAGGAACTCCTAACAAAATATATGGACCCGTCGTATTACTATCAACTTCTTTATTCTAACCAAATATTAAGCTAAACGAAAGGTATTTAACAACTTATTAATGTAAAACCATACCCGGTTACGATAACGATTTTTTTTTCAAAGTAAATAAATGCTAGGAAAACCATTTACACACTTTAGAATGTTGAACTATAAAGCTACTGCAACAGAAGTTATTCCAAATATTTTACCAACAATACCAACTAGCTTAACAACTTTTTTCCATTTTGGTCCACGTTTTGAATTTGCTGCACCCTCGTAGATATATGAGATATGTTTCTAAATTTAACACAACTTGATGGTGGGTATATAAGATTCGGCACAGCCGAATATAACACTCTTACTAGTTAAACCTAAATTTTTAACTGTTGAGATTTTTAAAATAATAAATAAATACAAAAAAAAATTACTTAAAGATTTTAGATTTTATTTGATTATTAACTCTTTAGAAGACTGATTTTCATATGTTGCTTACATAATAAACTTTCTTTCCCATTATGCGAATTCGATAAATTTGACGTTTATTTCTAATACGTACAAGACCAGTATATCGGAATATGAGAGCTTGTGATCGGTCCAAATTTTACCGTAGGTCCCATACGAACTCCTCTTTAGTGAAAACTTACTAAATGAGATAAAAATCACTTAAATTCTCATAAATCCGAAAAAATTACAATTTTATATAGGTCAAAACGTCGGAAATATCGTAAATATAGTTCTGGGAAAATGTTTGCATGAAGACAAGATTTAAAAAATATTTTTCTTTATATACGAATAAGAATCACTTGACTTCAGTGGTGCATGGTATCATATGGTCCGGCTTGACCGACTATAGCTATTTCTTTCTTGTTCGTATTCGATCTGTGAAAGCAATATATGTAAGGGCAAACAATGGGCGGTGTTTAAAACAAGTCTTATTTAATTCCGTTTACTGTCTAATCATCATTAGTGTTAAATTATTAACACTGAACTAAATTTAAGTTGTAATTACAAACAGCGTATTTTTCTTCATTTTTTTTTTTTTTTCTAAAATACATCCTGCTACTACTTCATAATTTTGTTTACATGTTGTTAAAATCTTCCATTGAAAAGGATGTTGAAAGCAAATGAAGAAAACAAGAAACTGAACTTTTACAAACTCATACTTACGTAGTTATGGAAAATATGTAATTCTCTAAGCTAGACATGTATAGGAGTATAGCCATGTACATGACTTCATACTTAAAATGCTAAAGAAAATTTGTTGCATAAAACTTGTTAAGAATATTTAAAAAAAATATATATAAGTTATATAAAGTGAAAGAGAAAAATAATATTACTTTTAATTTACTTTGTTAGGGTATTCACCTGGAGCATAACACATCAGCGCGTGTAATACGTTCTAATCAGAGTCTGGTGTTGCAAAAAATAACGAAACACTATGCAGGAAATTATGCATGTAGCGCCATAAATGATGAAGGAGAAACTGTCAGCAACCAACTGCCGTTACGTGTTAAATGTAAGTTATAGTTTAGTTTTTCATATCTTTATTTATAGTCTATAAGGTGTTTTGAAAAGAGGTGTTATTTGGGTTTAGAAAGAAATTTTTCTTAAACATTTAAACAAAAATTCTTAAAAAGTGATACCATATAAAGATTACCTAATACGAATCTAAATTTTTTTATAGTTAACAATTGTTTAAGATAATAGAAAATATTTCTATCTAAAAAATCTTTACTGATTACCGAATAACACCTCATTTTATATTCTAAAACCACTGCGCCTAAAAGTATACTCTATTTTCCCTTCAAGTCTAATTGTAAACACTTTATACTCATCTACGTACGAGTAAATATCTATGTATGAGTAAATATGCTTAATGAAAGCATTTCTTACCCTTTGCAAGACTTTTTTCTATTGCAAGTTTATGAAATCAAGAAAACTGCATCTTAGTATCTACAAAATTAATGTTGTAGGTAAACAAGTACATCATACAACTTCATATTTTATCTTTAAAATGTTGTAACTATTCGTCTGTATGACTTACTTATTTCTTCTCATCTCATAAATATAAATGAATGAATAAATAAATGTATAAGTACAAGTATACACACAACAAAAAAAAAAATAGTAAAAAATGTGAAAATATACGAAGCTGCAAGTCATATTACATTTTTCATCACTTATTTACTTTAAAGTTTATTAACAGGAAACATCTGAACAAAGAATATTTAAGCTAAAAACTAAGATTAAATTTTATTAAAAAAAAAAGTACCCAATAGGAAATTTTGTTGTGCCTATGGTAAATGTTCTTATGTTCATAGAAATTTCAAACACTTAAGTCGACTAAAAGTGACTCATTTTTTTTCTATAAAAAAAGTGGTGTAGCCTAGGTTTTATATAGAAAAAGTGGTGTAGCCCAGGTTTTTCTATATAAAAAGTTGTGAAGCCTAGGATATCTACAGAAGAAATGGTGTCGCCAAGGTCTTTCTGTAGCAAAACTGGTGTCGCCCAGTTTTTTCTATAGAAAAAGTGGTGTAGCCCAGGTTTTTTATTATAAAAAGTGGTGTAGCCCAGTTTTTTCTATAGAAAAAGTGGTGTAGCCCAGGTTTTTTATTAGAAAAAGTGGTATAGCCCAGGTTTTTCTATAGAAAAAGTGGTGTAGCCCAGTTTTTTCTATAGAAAAAGTGGTGTAGCCCAGTTTTTTCTATAGAAAAAGTGGTGTAGCCCAGGTTTTTTATTAGAAAAAGTGGTATAGCTCAGGTTTTTCTATAGAAAAAGTGGTGTAGCCCAGGTTTTTCTACAGAAAAAGTGGTGAAGCCCAGGTTTTTCTATAGAAAAAGTGGTGTAGCCCAGGTTTTTCTATAGAAAAAGTGATGTAGCCCAGGTTTTTCTATAGAAAAAGTGGTGTAGCCCAGGTTTTTCTATGGAAAAAGTGGTGTAGCCCAGGTTTTTCTATAGAAAAAGTGGTGTAGCCCAGGTTTTTCTATAGAAAAAGTGGTATCGCCCAGGTTTTTCTATAGAAAAAGTGGTATCGCCCAGGTTTTTCTATAGAAAAAGTGGTGTCGCCCAGGTTTTTCTATAGAAAATGTGGTGTTGCCTAGGTTTTTCTATTGAGAAAGTGGTGTCGCCCAGGTTTTTCTATAGAAAAAGTCGTGTCGCCCAGGTTTTTCTATAGAAAAAGTGGTGTAGCCCAGGTTTTTCTATAGAAAAAGTCGTGTCGCCCAGGTTTTTCTATAGAAAAAGTGGTGTAGCCCAGGTTTTTCTACAGAAAAAGTGGTGAAGCCCAGGTTTTTCTATAGAAAAAGTGGTATCGCCCAGGTTTTTCTATAGAAAAAGTGGTATCGCCCAGGTTTTTCTATAGAAAAAGTGGTGTCGCCCAGGTTTTTCTATAGAAAATGTGGTGTTGCCTAGGTTTTTCTATTGAGAAAGTGGTGTCGCCCAGGTTTTTCTATAGAAAAAGTCGTGTCGCCCAGGTTTTTCTATAGAAAAAGTGGTGTAGCCCAGGTTTTTCTATAGAAAAAGTCGTGTCGCCCAGGTTTTTCTATAGAAAAAGTGGTGTAGCCCAGGTTTTTCTACAGAAAAAGTGGTGAAGCCCAGGTTTTTCTATAGAAAAAGTGGTGTAGCCCAGGTTTTTCTATAGAAAAAGTGATGTAGCCCAGGTTTTTCTATAGAAAAAGTGGTGTAGCCCAGGTTTTTCTATGGAAAAAGTGGTGTAGCCCAGGTTTTTCTATAGAAAAAGTGGTGTAGCCCAGGTTTTTCTATAGAAAAAGTGGTATCGCCCAGGTTTTTCTATAGAAAAAGTGGTATCGCCCAGGTTTTTCTATAGAAAAAGTGGTGTCGCCCAGGTTTTTCTATAGAAAATGTGGTGTTGCCTAGGTTTTTCTATTGAGAAAGTGGTGTCGCCCAGGTTTTTCTATAGAAAAAGTCGTGTCGCCCAGGTTTTTCTATAGAAAAAGTGGTGTAGCCCAGGTTTTTCTATAGAAAAAGTCGTGTCGCCCAGGTTTTTCTATAGAAAAAGTGGTGTAGCCCAGGTTTTTCTACAGAAAAAGTGGTGAAGCCCAGGTTTTTCTATAGAAAAAGTGGTGTAGCCCAGGTTTTTCTACAGAAAAAGTGGTGAAGCCCAGGTTTTCTATAGAAAAAGTGGTGTCGCCCAGGTTTTTCTATAGAAAAAGTGGTGTTGCCCAGGTTTTTCTATAGAAAAAGTGGTGTCGCCCAGGTTTTTCTATAGAAAAAGTGGTGTCGCCCAGGTTTTTCAATAGAAAAAGTGGTGTCGCCCAGGTTTTTCTATAGAAAAAGTGATGTCGCCCAGGTTTTTCTATAGAAAAACTGGTGTCGCTTATTTTCTTTATATAGAAAAACTTGTGTCGCTTTAGTTTTTTTTTATAAAATACTGTATTTTCCATCCGTCTTTAATTTAAATTTCCCTTCTTTATTTATTATTTCTTTAATTTTACCATAAGCTCTAATCCTAAACTGTGAAAATTTTCTATCTTCAAAATATTTGCTTAAATTTTTTGCTCTTATATCTTATAGTATTAATCAAGAGTTACTTCAGAAATTCGTAATTGCTTCCTTAGCTATGCAGTTGCTATGTGAGCAGATGAAAAAACGAAAATGTCGAAAAATCAACAGCAATGGAAAATTTCAAGAATTTTACTGTGCTAAAATACAACAACAAACAAAAAAGGGAACAACAAATATTTTTTTCCTATTCCACTTAATGTCAGGATGAGTTTTGAAAGTCGGAAAAGAATTTTTTTAATCTTTTTTGAAATTTTTAAAATACATAAAAAGAATTTTTTAGTTTTGTATTTATTTTTATATAAAATTATTTGGCTTATAAAGTAGAGATATTTATGGGTATGAGTTTGGGTTGTTGAGATAGTTTTATGTAGACAAGTTTGTATGTGTGTATATGGATGCATTTGTTTGGTATATATCTACATAGATAGATATAATTTTGTAGCAAAAGTTATTGTTTTGATGCATGCTAAGCTCGTAAACAGATGTTGTCGGTTCTTTATTTGAGTCTTTGTGCTTCAAGTTTGCTGCTAGCACAACCGAGGGGGGAATTCGGGGTGACATAATCCCTCTTTAAGTATTAGCTCTAAAACATTTATTTTTAATACCTCAAGCTTATTATTTAAAAATCATATAAATTTCAAATTTTATAAAATTTTCATATCTAAATCATTTGCGCTTCCATGAACTCAAAACTCAAGGCCATCCGCTCCGGACATTGGAATGGTTCATCACGGATGTCTTTTAGAGCATAAAGATAAACTCAATGTCATATGGCAAAAGAAATGCTAAAACAGCTATAGATAGACAAAACATGATGATATACAAACATACATACATAGATAATAGAGAGCAAAAAATTTTTCAGAAAAATATATGGAAAAACAAAACAAAATATTTCAAATGCTGGCACTTGTTTTGTGCTAGTCACAAATACAAGTCCATGCTTGCTATCAACAAAAATTTTTTTTTAGATACTGCAGTAAAACTCATGCTATAGTGCAAGTAACTAAAAAGAGTAAATTTCATACTTTTTTTTGGGTAAATGTTATAATAAAGTTAGATGAATTTACGACTCTTTTGAATGCAAAAGCAACAAAATGTATAAAATAACAGAATGAACAGATATAAAAAGGAACCATATCACTGTTAACTTAAGTGCGTTTTAAATAAAATGTTGAAACACTTAACATGGCACAGTGGTTAGGGAGATATGTGATAAAAAAAAAATACTATAAAATTGACTTAAATTATACTAAAACCTGTAACGTCTACTTTAACTTTTAGTATGGGGGACCTAAATTGATGTATTCAAAGAAATTCGATCAACAATTTTCGCTATAAAGAGTGTTCCAAAAAAATATATGCATTTACTATTTTAGACAAAATTTATCCATAGTGCAAGAAATAATTTATTTTTTGATCAAGTCAGTTTCTATAGATATGTCAGATACTATTATTTTAGAAATTATTAATTTTCAATAGTTATTTCAATCAAAATGGACTGCGAAAAAAAAGTTCGTGAAAATATAATTAAAACTTTTCAAAAAAATCCGTCATGGACTTTTAAAAAATAGCTAATAGTTTGAAAGTTGACCCTCGAACGGTTTCTAATGCCATCAGACGGTATAAGAAAAACCTGAGCATTGAAAGAAAACCTGGATCAGGGAGGAAAAAAGGTCCTACAGATATTGGTAAGGCAAAAGAAGTCGAGCGACTCTTTCGAAGAGCGCCTAATACTTCTTTAAGAAAAGCAGCTCGTACGGTGAAATGTTCTACGAATTTTGCACACAGAGTCAAAGCTTATGCTGGACTGAAGACATACAAAGTCCAAAAGGTTCCAGATCGCAATGCTATAAAGAACTTAGAAGCAAAAAAACGAGCGAAAAAATTGAAGTCTGATTTTATAAAAAAATACACCTGTTGTGTGATGGATGATGAAACATACGTACTGGCAGACTTTTCTCAACTTCCTGGTCAAGATTTTTATGTTGCTGATAAACGGGGCAATGTTCGGCAAGAGTTTCGCACAAAAAAACAAACAAAATTCCCTAAGAAGTTTCTCGCGGGGCAAGCTATTTGCAGTTGTGGCAAAAGAAGTAAAGTATTTGTGGCATCGGGCACAATAAACACAGAAATTTATATAAAGGAGTGCCTACAAAAACGGTTGTTACCCTTTTTAAGAGAGCACAGAGTGACTACCTTTTTTTTGCCCGATTTGGCATCATACCATTATGGAAAAAAGGCACTTGAGTGGTACTCAAAGAATAATGTCATTTTTGTACCACGAGAAGCAAATCCACCTAACTGTCCAGAACTTCGGCCTGTGGAAAGGTATTGGGCTCTGGTAAAAAAGGAATTGAAGAACACGGGAAAGATTTCCAAGAACATGTCCGATTTTAAGCGCTGGTGGAACACATGCTCCAAAAAGGTATCAGAAGCAACTGTAAAATCTTTAATGGGAGGGTTTCCGAAAAAAGTCGATAATTTTGCAAAACCCGAGTACTAAGTTAACATTTTAATACTAAATGATTTTGTATAATATGTCATTATATTTGCGTATTTTGCAGAGTTTTTATATTAAAGAAAATCCAACTACAAATTTTATTTAGAGCACTCTTTAGATACAAACTTTCGATATTGTTCGAAATATAAGAAACATTTATGTAGCATATTTTTAGGATAATCTAAATAATATATACATAATATATAAGGTTCACTACATTGTAACCTATTTGGCAAAAATTCCCTTATAGTAAAACAAGTAAGAGAGTTATATTCGGCTGTGCCGAATCTTGTATACCCACCATCAAGTTGTATGAGAGTGCAGCTAATTCAAAATGTTAACCAAATGTGGTATTGTTGGTAATATATTTGGACTAAATTCGGTTGTAGTGTTATAGTTACTAAAGTTCAACATTTAAAAGTATCTAAGTGGTTTCCCAAGTATTTACCTTGGACAAAATGCTGTTTCATAACCGAATATAGCTTTACATTAATAAGCTGTTTCGTAGTGCCATAAATATATTGATAGCAACACGGCAGGTTCATATATTTTGTTAGGAGTTCCTAATGCATCTACCGTGTATAAAGTCTGGACCTAATATTGATTGATAGCTGTCTAATTTCGTAGATGCAGTCTTAATATACTGAATGTACCTACAAATCTTTTTGATTGTAGATATAACAAGTAAGAGTGTTATATTCGGCTGTGCCGAATCTTATATACCCACCATCAAGTTGTGTTAAATTTAGAAACATATCTCATATATCTACGAGGGTGCAGAAAATTCAAAACGTGGACCAAATTGGAAAAAAGTTGTTACGCTAGTTGGTATTGTTAGTAAAATATTTGGAATTACTTCGGTTGCAGTAGCTTTATAGTTCAACATTCAAAAGTATGTAAGTGGTTTCCCTAGTATTAATTTA
Organism: Stomorhina lunata; assembly: GCA_933228675.1. Lineage (NCBI taxonomy): Eukaryota > Metazoa > Arthropoda > Insecta > Diptera > Rhiniidae > Stomorhina > Stomorhina lunata. The sequence goes on along the minus strand of OW121741.1, from coordinate 27,267,122 downwards.
CTTTGAACAAAATTCACTATCGTAACCGGGTATGGTTTTACATTAATAAGTTGTTAAATACTTTTCCTTTAGCTTAGTAATTAATTAGGATATTTAATTAGGATAGTTGATAGTAATACGAGTGGTCCATATATTTTGTTATGAGGTCCTAATGCATCTACCATATACAAATCTTAATATGCTGCTTGTACCTCAGAATCTTTCTGATTGTAGATATAAAAAAAGGGGATGTAATATATATATAAGATGGCTATGTTGACCGATTGCAACAAAATTTCGCACTTATTTTTGCATTTTGTGGTAATAGCTGTCATAGTTTCTAAATTAATAGCTTTTAACTGTTCCTTGCTAAATATTTTTTGGTTTCCGGGAGTGTTTTTTATATGAAAGCTATAGTCAAATATGGACCGATTCCTATAAAATTTAATATACTGACTAATAGTTGCATAAAAGTTCTCTATTCTAAATTTAGTCGTCATAGCTATTACAATTGTACTCAATTTATCAGCATTCATGTGTTTCCCGGGGCGGGGTTATATGGGAGCTCTAACTAAATGTGAACCGATTTCGCCCATTTTCAGTACACAACTTTTGTTACATATCAGAAATACTTTTGCAAAAATTTTGTCGCTCTAGCTTTTGTAGTTAAGGAGCTGTCGCGATTTTATCTGACGGACAGACGGACATAAATCTCCTTTTCTTTTTGATTTTTGTGTTTCTGTAAGTTTTTTATATGGGAGCTATGGTCAAATGGTGACCGATTGTAACAAAATTTTGCACACTGGCTGGTATTTACATAAGACTTATTTGTGCTAAATTTGGTTACCAAAGCCATTACATTTATTGGCATTTAAGTGAATTTCAGGTGGAATTCAGGCTGTTTCCGTATGTTTTTTATATGGGAGCTATGGTTAAATGTGAACCGATTTCAATGAAATTTTATATGCTGCCTAGTGCTTATGTAAAACTTCTAGATACCAAATTTTGTCATCATAGCTGTTATAATTTGTCATTTATTAGCAAATAAGCGACTGGCGTAGACGAGGTTATACGGGAGCTATGGTCAAATGTTAACCGATTTTGCCCAATTTCAATATAAAAATTTTCTTATAAATGAAGAATGTTTTTGCTAAGTTTCAGTGAGCTAGCTTCTTTCGTTTAGGCGTTATCGTGATTTTAACAGACAGACAGACAGACAGACAGACGGACAGACAGACGGGCATCGCTCAATCGTCTTGGAATTCCATAAGGATTCAGAATATTTTGATTTTTGAGCCAATATTAAGGAAATTACAAACGGAATGACAATCTCAATATACACCCCATTCGTTTTGATGGTGGGTATAAAAAGGGGATGTTATATATATAAGAACTATAGCCAAACGTTGACCGATTGTTACAAAATTTAATATACTGGCTGGTATTAATATAAAGTTCATTTGTGCGAAACTTAGTGGCCATAGCTGACATATTTAATAATTTAATAGCTTTTAACTGGCGTTTGTGGCATTTTAGTGGTGACCGGGAGGGGTTTTTATATGAAAGCTATGGTCAAAAATGGACCGCTTTCTATAAAATACTGACTGAAAGTTGCATAAAACTTCTCTGCTCTAAATTTAGTAGTAATAGATTTTACAATTTTATTCAATTTATCAGCATAAATGGGATTCCCGGAGCAGGGTTATATGGGAGCTCTAACTAAATGTGAACCGATTTTACCCATTTTCAGCGCACAATTTCTATAATGTATCGGAAATACTCTTGCTAAATTTTGTCTCTCTAGCTCTTGTAGTTAAGGAGCTATCGCTTAAGATAACGGAAAGACGGACATAAACCGTCTTTTCTTTTTGTGTTTCCGTAAGTTTTTTATATGGGAGCTATGGTCAAATAGTAACCGATTGCAACAAAATTTTGCACACTAGCTGGCATTCACATAGAACTTATTTTTGTAAAATTTTGTTGCTGTAGCTTTTTTCGTTAAGGCGCTATCGCGCTTTTATTTGACGGACAGACGGACATAAACCCACTTTTCTTTTGGTATTTTTGTGTTTCCGTAAGTTTTTTAAATGGGAGCTATGGTTAAATGATGACCGATTGTGACGAAATTTTGCACACTGGTTGGCATTGACATAAGACCTCCTCGTGCTAAATTTAGTGGTTATATCTGTTATAGTTTTACATTTATTGCTATTTAAGTGTGTTTTAGGTGAAATTTTGGCTGTTTCAGTAGTTTTTTTGTATGGGAGCTATGACTAAATGTGAACAGATTTTGATAGAATTTTATATGCTGCCTAGGTCTTATGCAAAACTGCTATATATATTTTATCATCATAGATATTATAGTTTGTTATTTATTAGCAAATAAGCGATTAGCGTAGGCGAGGTTATATGGGAGCTATGGTCAAATGTTAACCGATTTTGCCCAATTTCAATACCAAAATTTTCTTAGAGATGAAGAATGTTTTTACTAATTTTCAGTGAGCTAGCTCCTTTCGTTTAGGCGTTATCGTGATTTCAACAGACAGACAGAGGGACATCGTCATAAGGATTCAGATTTTGATTTTTTAGCCAATATTAAGGAAATTACAAACGGATTGACAATCTCAATATATGATGGTAGGTATAAAAAATCATTTAAATTAAATGGTTTGACAAACAAGTGGTTATGTGTGGATATCAAATTTTATTTAACTTTTTGCAAAAAATAATATTTTGAAAATCCCTAAGGTATGTTACACAATATATTTGCTGAAAAGTCTGATTTATTTATGAGTCCGCAGTCGCTACTTGTTGTTAATATGCAACTGAGGAAGCAAAAACATTAGACGTTTTCCATCTGTTATTGTTGTAGTGTGAAAGAGCGCCTATTTATATAGTTGATTTTCATAGCTTTGGGTCTTGGACTGTTAATTTTGAGGCTAACTAAAATAAACTTTGACTGTTCATACTTTGACTTTTTTTATCTAGTGCCTTTAAAAATTATGGCGAATGGAGAAAATATGGTGCTCATACTTGTCGCGTTACGACTTTGATATGACATGTCAATGATCAAGCCCTTCCTTAGGTCAGAACTTAAGAAAGTTGTATCCCAGAACTTATCTATTTATGACCGGTTGTATAGGGATCCTACAACTTGTCTATGATCGGTTGTATAGGAATATATTGTTGATCCCAGGTATTTTGTTATCTATTAAAAAATGTCAGTCATTTGGCTGGTCATTTTACTGATATATAAGTCAAAATTTTTATCAACTTATTAAGGGAAATGACTCGTGATGATGCAACGACTTTAGGATGACTGAGCAGTTTAAGGGTGACACAGCAGCTTAGATGACTTTTAGGATGGCTCAGAAGTTGTAGGATGACCTATCAGTTTAAGGATGACTCGACTATGTAGGATGAATCAGAAGTCTTAGGATAAATCAGTTCGAAGATGACTCAGCAGTTTAAGGCTGAATAAGCAGTTTTATTATAATTCATTCATTTTTGTACAGGAGCCAAATTACCGCATTCGATATCGATCAAAAACTCAGACTTTTAAGCGAATATTGTGAAGTATACTTTAGGGATGTTCAAAGTTACTTCGATGAAAAAAGTTTATTGAAATTTGGTATCCTTTTTGATTAGTTTTTAAAAATACATATTGCTCAATTAAAACTCTTTTACTATTGTTCATCTTTTGGCAAATAACTTCAAAAAAATATAGTAAACTGTGCATCTTTTAAATAATTTTGATTATCCTTAAAGTATGCTGTGCAAATGTTTTGAAAATATCTAAGATTTCGATCGTTATCGAATGCCGTAATTTGGCCCCAGATTCATCAAATGTCTGATTGCTTAAATATATATTGTACTATACAGAACGGCTAAATGTCTGCATGAATTATTAGAAAAAGACTATGCAAACGATATTTACAATTAAATAGTTCATAGATTTTACAATCAGAGTTTCAATCTTGGTATTAAAACTTGAGAATGTTGTGTGCAAGCAGCCCCTCGGGATAGTTATAGTTTCTGGTATTTCGTTTTACTTTTCTTCTTTTAAAGGATAGCCAAATATTTACAGATTCGGTTGATAAAGATGACGTTTTAACTGATTTATTTGCTAGTAATTTCCGATTGGAGGCACTCAAACTTTGCCTGAACGGAAAAAGTATCTTTTAAAAATTATAAAGAAATTTTATTGCGCCTGTGTTCAAATTTTAAATATGGAAAAAATTAAAAAAAAATAGAGGAACTTTTGATAAAAACTTAGCTAAATACATGGGCTATGAATACAGATTGTAAAGGTTTGATCCCTTGACTTTCCAAAACATTTAAAAAATTTAAGACCGCTTTGCAAATGTGAGAGTTGGAGGTACTTAAGTATTACTACCTACCCGAAAACTGTTTTCTTGCGAATATCTCAAAATTTTGCACGTCTTTCGAAATCTTTGGAAATGGTTTTTGTATGTCCTCACCTAGGCCTATAACCCCCATTAGGTAGCTTTCCAAGTTTTTACAAAAGTTGCTCCTTTGTGACACCTTGTTATTATAGAAACAAAAGTTATATAAAGCTTAGATTATCTTAATACAACTACAATTTTTATTCTGAATACTCTTAAATATCATTAGTCAAATTAGAAAAAGTTTGAAAAATTATGGCATAATGATAATAATTCAAAATACTTCAAAATTTTCACAAATTGTGCCAAAATATTACTATTTTCTCTGTATTTTTAATAAATAGATAAACATCTGGGCGTATAAGTGATTTTGGAATTATTTATTACGTATACGTCTTCAATCAAACTTTAACCCTCTGCGCCTGATGTGTAGCCCATCAGACACTAATAAAGTCAAAGTTTTTAACAGAAATTAATGGAATGCCAATTAAACATATAAGCACAAATTTTCCAAAATTGATCTTGGAAGATATGAGTCTGGAAATAAAGTCTGCTAGACTATTACATTATTAGAGTTGTAAGACCTAAATCACGTCAGTCGCAGAGTGTTAAGAACAAATTTTTGTTTTAAGATAAGTTAGATCTCCTTTATAAAAAATCCGACAATATCTTTTATTTTATTTCAATTTTGCAAAAGAGCTTTCAGTGTTTCTACTGTAGCATTCATTTACTTTGGCAAACGAACTAATATGGCCAAAAAAGAGGAATTTAAAAATAGCTACAGTTCACTTTTTTCCCTATTTATTTCATATTTTTGTTTATAAAATAGCAAATTCATCATCATAGTTTCCAATTTTGTTGCCTTTTTTATATCCGTTTTAACTACTTCAAATAAGTAGAATGAACCATATGTGTCTGCAAATTTTTCAAATAATGTTTTTAGTTTTTACTTTAGTTAAAATATTTTCAGTTCAAATAAATAAATTTTCTGTGTTTTTTTTGCAAACTTTTACTCGTATGATATTTATGGAGAAAAATGTGTTATGTGAATCCGGTTTTTGAAAAAAAATATGATGATGATGATTTATTATAGACCTAGTTCTTAAATACTCATGGATGTATAGATGTTTGTGTATGCATGGAAATTTATAAGTATGTGTTAACCTGAGAGAGTGTGTGTGTTAAGTGTACATCATATGAATTTTTTATTTATATCCAAAAGTTTTATATTGAAAAATTACTTTAAGCTTTTTTTATAATATAAAAGAGCTGGTACCTCTCTAGTAGGTCCTTCCATTTGAAACTGGTGGCTATGTTTGATTTTTTTTCAGCCAACACACATACTCGTATATATCTATGTACACAAATGTCATTGACTTTTATTTATATGAATTTTATTTGAGTGCGTAAGACTTTAAGTTTAAGTAGTAAATTTATATTTATTTTTGACAGCCTGAGTATTTTTTTGCTGTTGAGTTAGAGATAGTGCTACTTTTAACTTTAAAAATCCATTTATTTTGTTTTAATGTTTTTTTAAGATCTTTTTTTTTTTGCTATTTTTCCATATAAATGTTAAATGTGTTTTGAAGTTTTTCTGTAGTTTTGTTTGAAAGTTGTTAAACAATATGTCAAATGGAAATGATATGTTGCTTTTATAAATTTTCCTGTCAACAATTTGTACTAAATGTTGGGGCTAGATATGAAGAAAATAGAAAAACATTATAAATATATTTTGACATATTTATAAAAGTGATAAATTAAAGAAAATGTAAGATGAAATTATTTGTTCAAAGATTAAGGCATACAAATTATTTGATAGAAAGAAGTAAAAAATACATGTTATAATGACGTATACTTGATATTTAACCCTAGAAGGGTAACATGAGTACATTTTACATGTAGATTTTTTTGTATTATTTTTGCTACACCAACATCCAGTCAAATTTAAAATGTACTATTTCCAATAGCTTTTAGCGCTCGCAAAAGAAAAAACAACAAACTTCTAGTCATTGAAGAAAATTTACAATTTCAATATACATAAGACCAAAAATTTCCTCTTTGATACAAAAGTACCTTTTAGGTACAAAAGTACCTTTTAGATACAAAAGTGCCTTTTAGATACAAAAGTACCTTTTAGATATAAAAGCAACTTTAAGATACAAAAATACCCTTTAGATACAAAAATATCTTTTAGATACAAAAGTAACTTTTAGACACAAAAGTACCTTCTTAGATACAAAAGTACCTTTTAGATACAAAAGTAACTTTTAGATACAAAAGTAACTTTTAGATACAAAAGTAACTTTTAGATATAAAAGTACCTTTTAGATACAAAAGTACCTTTTAGATACAAAAGTAACTTTTAGATACAAAAGTACCTTTTAGATACATAAGTACCTTTTAGATACAAAAGTACCTTTTAAATACAAAAGTACCTTATAGATACAAAACTACCTTTTAGATACAAAAGTACCTTTTAGATACAAAAGTACCTTTTAGATACAGAAGTACCTTTTAGATACAAAAGTACCTTTTAGATACAAAAGTATCTTTTAGATACAAAAGTACCTTTTAGATACAAAAGTACCTTTCAGATACATAATTACCTTTTAGATACAATAGTACCTTTTAGATACAAAAGTACCTTTTAGATGAAAAAGTATCTTTTAGATACAAAAGTACCTTTTAGATACAAAAGTACCTTTCAGATACATAATTACCTATTAGATACAATAGCACCTTTTAGATACAAAAGTACCTTTTAGATGCAAAAGTACCCTTTAGATACAAAAGTACGTTTTAGATACAAAGGTACCTTTTAGATACATAAGTGCCTTTTAGATACAAAAGTACCTTTTAGATACAAAAGTAACTTTTAGATACAAAAGTAACTTTTAGATACAAAGGTACCTTTTAGATACAAAAGTACCTTTTTGAATACAAAAGTACCTTATAGATACAAAATTACCTTTTAGATACAAAAGTACCTTTTAGATACAAAAGTACCTTTTGGATATAAAAGTACCTTTTAGATACAAAATTAACTTTTAGATACAAAAGTAACTTTTAGAAACAAAAGTACCTTGTAGATACAAAAGTACCTTTTAGATACAAAAGTAACTTTTAGATACAAAAGTAACTTTCAGATACAAAAGTACCTTTTAGATACAAAAGTACCTTTTAGATACAAAAGTACCTTTTAAGTACAAAAGTACTTTTTAAATACAAAAGTACCATTTAGATACAAAAGTACTTTTAGGTACAAAAGAACCTTTTATATACAAATGTACCTTTTATATACAAAAGTACCTTTTATATACAAAAGTACCTTTTATATACAAAAGTACCTTTATATACAAAAGTACCTTTTATATACAAAAGTTCCTTTTATATACAAAAGTACCTTTTAGATACAAAAGTAACTTTTAGATACAAAAGTACCTTTTAGATACAAAAGTAACTTTTAGATACAAAAGTACCATTTAGATACAAAAGTACCTTTTAGATACAAAAGTACCATCAAGATACAATAGTACCTTTTAGATACAAAAGTACCTTTTATATACAAAAGTATCTTTTATATACAAAAGTACCTTTTAGATACAGAAGTACCTTTTAGATACAAAAGTACCTTTTAGATACAAAAGTACATTTTAGATACAAAAGTAGCTTTCAGATACAAAAGTACCTTTTAGATACAAAAGTACCTTTTAAATACAAAAGTACTTTCTAAATACAAAAGTACCATTTAGATACAAAAGTACTTTTAGGTACAAAAGAACCTTTTATATACAAAAGTACCTTTTATATACAAAAGTACCTTTTATATACAAAAGTACCTTTTATATACAAAAGTACCTTTTATAGTTAAAATACCTTTTATAGTTAAAAGAACCTTTTATAGTTAAAAGTACCTTTTATAGTTAAAAGTACCTTTTATAGTTAAAAGTACCTTTTATAGTTAAAAGTACCTTTTATAGTTAAAAGTACCTTTTATATTTAAAAGTACCTTTTATATTTAAAAGTACCTTTTATATTCAAAAGTACCTTTTATATTCAAAAGTACCTTTTATATACAAAAGTACCTTTTATATACAAAAGTACCTTTTATATACAAAAGTACCTTTTATATACAAAAGAACCTTTTATATTCAAAAGTACCTTTTATATACAAAAGTACCTTTTATATACAAAGGTACCTTTTAGATACAAATTGCTACAGAACTACCTTTTAGATACAAAAGTACCTTTTGGATACAAATCCGTTTGTTAAATAAGTTACAATTTAGTGAAGCTTATGTGCTTTATGTTATTTATATTATCCTAAAACATGCTTCAAAAATGTTTCCCAAATGTCTTACATTTCGATCGATATCGAATGCGAGGATTTCCCCCCTGATAACACATTAAGCAAAAACGCAAGTCAGCTTCGGAATGAAAGATTCCAAAGACCGTGTAACATCTAATCCATGGCTCAACTGAGCTTCTTCTTCCATAGTTCGGATAATCCGAAAATCTGAACGAGCCTAAAATTATATGTGTACGGATTGTCGAATTTGCACTGTATAAGTAAATAGTTTTACTAAGGGCTCTAAAGTATTATGATGATGCACTTCCGCACATTGATTTGATGTATAGTCGTTTCGAATTTGGATACAACTAATGGAGACGATTATCCAATCCAGAAAGCTAAGGCACACACACGTGTTCATGAAATGTATGTTTGTTTGTTTATCCACATTAATTTCAAAAAAATGTGGAATGCAATATCTTTTCATAATATTATCTTTGGTTTCACCCTTCTAGGGTTAAAGAAGAATATGCTTACACGCTATGATTTATTAACTCATCATCATTAGACATATGTATTAGTATTTGAAATTACAAAATAAAATGTATTTTATTAATTGTCAATTGTTTTTATTGCAATAAAAATTCATTATACGTGAAGGAGTGTTGCGAATAAAATTGGTAGATGAATAATAAAGTTAAAACTTAAGCCTTTCAACATAAAAATGATAAAAAAAAATACGGAAATCTATTGAAATATTGTAGATATTCGTCTGACATTTAATTATTGGCAAATTATTCAATACCTATAGCTTAATCGACTTTTTTCGGAAGCCCATTATATAATGATTGTATTATTTTTCATTAACTTAAGCCAAAAATAGTTCACTTACTCTTAAAATCGGACATGTTCTGGTATATGTTTCCAGTGTTCTTCATTAGTTTTCTACAAGAGCCCTATACCTTTCCGCAGTCCGAAATGTTGGGTAGTTGGATGGATATGCCGCTCATAAAAGAAAAATTACATTATTGTCTCAAAATCACTCAAGTGATTAGTAGGTTCTCTGTATTGTCTTATTAACAGTAAAAGCTTTAGATACTCCGTTATATAAATTTCTGTGTCACAATGCTTGACTTCCGACATATCCATAAAAGCAAAGCTGATCATATTTTATTCGTAACAGTCTTAATTCTAGTTATTCTTTGCAAAATATTCTACCGAATAACTGACTTTTTTCATTAATTTGCTAAAAACAATATAAATCCCTCAATAATACCTTTTATAATTGGAAAATATGCCCTAAAGTGCCAAAACTGATTAAGTACATTGTTGCAAAAAAAGGTCATAGTACCAAATAATATGATAAACTTCAATATCATTTCAACAACTTTTATATTCATTATTTTAATTTATTTTCATAAAGATTATTTTATAATTGAAATCACCAAAGAATCGTCATTAGTAAATGCTCTAGGGCAAAAATATATGAATTAATAAATTAAAAGAAATATTTGAAATATGAATTTATCAACAAAATCTAAACCTTTACTTAGTTTTGACGAATGTAATGAAATATAAATATTTGTATTAATGTAAGCTTTAAAAGCTCTACATAAATATCAAATAAATTTCAAAAACATTGTATATATTTAAAGCCTTCATAAGTATGTGTGCGTTAACATACATTATGCACACATACGCTTTTATTTACTTAGGCTCATATACATATTGTATCTTGTATGTATTTTAGATTGTATAAATATTCTGCCTTTAGACCTTTTTTAATTTATGTCTAAAATTTTCCTCTTTCTTTGTTTCTTTAATTTTTACAGACACTCCAATTTGCAAACATTTAGATCGTGTCATCTTAATTGGCGCCTCAAAGGATGAAACTGTCGAAGTTGCGTGTGAAATTCAAGCGGATCCACCACCCAGGTATTTTGTCACTTTGAAATTTTCTTTTACATATGAATATACACACACACACATATTTTAATTTAAACAAAAGGTAAATGTGTATGTGTGAAATCAGTGAACATTTGCCTCGTACTTAAAGCATAATGTAATGGTAAAAGGTTAAGGAGTCAGTGATGTAAAGGGATAATATCATCAAGAATTTAAATTATAAATATCAGGTCTATCAAAAGTATGCACGAGCTAGATCAAAATGAATGTGTTAGGTACAAAAGTGCACTTTAGATACAAAAGTACCTTTAAGATACAAAAGCTTATTTAAGATATAAAGTAGCTTTTAGATTCAAAAACACTTTTATGATTCAATAATTTTTTAAGATACAAAAGAACCCTTTAAAAGTGTCTTTATCATACAAAGCTACTTTTAAGATACAAAAGTACTTTTAGATACAAAAGTTCCTTTTAGATACAAAAGTACCTTTTAGATACAAAAGTATCTTTTAGAAACAAAAGTACCTTTTAGATACAAAAACACATTTTAGATACAAAAGTACCTTTTAGATACAAAAGTACCTTTTAGATACAAAAGTACCTTTTAGTTACACAAGTACTTTTTAAATACAAAAGTACCTTTTAGATACAAAAATACTTTTTAGATACTACAGTACATACTTTTTAAAGAAAAAAGTACATTTTAGATACAAAGTACGTATTAAATACAAAAGTACCTTTTAGATACAAAAGTAACTTTAAGATACAAAAGTACCTTTTAGATACAAAAGTACCTTTTAGACACAAAAGTACCTTTTGGATACAAAAGTACCTTTTAGATACAAAAGTACCTTTAAGATACAAAAGTACCTTTTAGATACAAATGTACCTTTTAGATACAAAAGTACCTTTTGGATACAAATGTACCTTTTGTATCCAAAAGTACCTTTTGGATACAAAAAGTACCTTTTGGATTAAAAGTATCTTTTGGATACAAAAGTATCTTTTGGATACAAAAGTACCTTTTGGATACAAAAGTACCTTTTGGATACAAAAGTACCTTTTGGATACAAAAGTACCTTTTAGATACAAAAGTACCTTTTGGATACAAAAGTACCTTTTGGATACAAAAGTACCTTTTGGATACAAAAGCACCTTTTGGATACAAAAGTACCTTTTGGATATAAAAGTACCTTTTGGATACAAAAGTGCCTTTTGGATACAAAAGTACCTTTTGGATACAAAAGTACCTTTTGGATACAAAAGTACCTTTTGGATACAAAAGTACCTTTTGGATACAAAAGTACCTTTTGGATACAAAAGTACCTTTTGAATACAAAAGTACCTTTTGGATACAAAAGTACCTTTTGGATACAAAAGTACCTTTTGGATACAAAAGTACCTTTTGGATACAAAAGTACCTTTTGAATACAAAAGTACCTTTTGGATACAAAAGTACCTTTTGGATACAAAAGTACCTTTTGGATACAAGAGTACCTTTTGGATACAAAAAGTACCTATTGGATACAAAAGTACCTTTTAGACACAAAAGTACCTTTTAAATACAAAAGTATCTTTTGGATACAAAAGTACCTTTTGGATACAAAAGTACCTTTTGGATACAAAAGTACCTTTTGGATACAAAAGTACCTTTTGGATACAAAAGTACCTTTTGGATACAAAAGTACCTTTTGGATACAAAAGTACCTTTTGGATACAAAAGTACCTTTTGGATACAAAAGTACCTTTTGGATACAAAAGTATCTTTTGGATACAAAAGTACCTTTTGGATACAAAAGTACCTTTTGGATACAAGAGTACCTTTTGGATACAAAAAGTACCTTTTGGATACAAAAGTACCTTTTAGATACAAAAGTACCTTTTAGATACAAAAGTATCTTTTAGATACAAAAGTACCTTTTAGATACAAAAGTACCTTTCAGATACAAAATTACCTTTTAAATGCAAAAGTAGCTTTTAGATACAAAAATAACTTTAAGATACAAAAGCACCTTTTAGATACAAAACTACCTTTTAGATACAAAAGTACCTTTTAGATGCAAAAGTACACTTTAGATACAAAAGTACCTTTTAGATATAAAAGTACCTTTAATATACAAAAGTACCTTTTAGATACAAAAGTACCTTTTAGAAATAAAAGTACCTTTTAGATACAAAAGTACCTTTTAGATACAAAAGTACCTTTTAGATACAAAAGTACCTTTTAGATACAAAAGTACCTTTTAGATACAAAAGTACCTTTTAGATACAAAAGTACCTTTTAGATACAAAAGTACCTTTTAGATACAAAAGTTCGTTTTAGATACAAAAGTACATTTAAGATACAAAATAAACTTTTAAAAACAAAAGAAACTCTTTGATGTACAAGTATCTTTAAGACACAAGAGTACGTTTTAGATTTCAATGTACCTATTAGATACAAAAGTACTTTTTAGATACAAAAGTACCTTTTAGATACAAAAGTACCTTTTATATACAAAAGTACCTTTTAGATACAAAAGTACCTTTTAGATACAAAAGTACCTTTTAGATACAAAAGTACCTTTTAGATACAAAAGTACCTTTTAGATACAAAAGTGCCTTTTAGATACAAAAATACATACAAAGTAGCTTTTAGATATAAATGTACCTTTGAGAGGGTTTATAAGCCCATAATTATGTAACAATGTCTAATTTAGGAAGTGATAAGATTGATAACTTTTATTTGCTGAAAATATTTTTGGCTTTAACTCTAGTTTAACTACGAGTTTTGTAATCTGGATATATTAAAGAAGAATTCATACCTTTAACAGTACAAGTGGTTTGACATTCAAATGTCTGTGGTTTTGTAAACGCTAAAGCAGGAGTTGGGTTCAGGGAGTTATGATAAATTAACAGTTTTAAATGACATGGGTACATACGGGTATGTACGTGAGCCTATGCACACATATGAATATTTAGGCAAATGCTCTTCTTTGATATTGTCAAGGTAACAAACAAAATTCTACCTTGGCAATAATGAAGGAAATTTACACTTCTATATATGTATCTGTAAGTGTTAACCCTAATAGGAAATTGGGTAAAATTTCAAATGTTAAGGTTTAAACAGAAAAAACAAGAGGCTGATTGGCAACATCATTATCAACACAAGAACATATATTAATGTTTACAAGGACTCACAATCACACACACATACTTCCTAAAAACATCAACGCTTGTTAAACTTCCTGTAAAAGGAAACATTTGATTAATGTTGTAAAAGATTTCTTTCAGTTTTGTTTGATTTTCCCTAAAAGCTACAAACACGCATTAAGAAAAACCAAAAAAAAAAAAAAAAAATAGGGAAATAAGAAAAGTATAGGAAACAACACAAATACAAACAGAAAGAAACAAATTTAAACTTTTTCTTGTATTTTTTTAAAGGTCTTTTTACTAACTACAAAAATAAGATGATAGATTTGTTAAAAGAAAATATTAAATTGAGTAAGGATTTCTTTTTAGTGGCAAAGTTCTAAAGATTTGTTTGAAATTTTATAAAAGAAAACAAGAATAAAATGATTTCTTCAAACTTTTCTCTGTATTAAAAAAACAGATCCTTTTTAACGAAGGTCCTTGCTTTGTTTTCGCGTCTGTCGTTTCTTTATTGTTATTGATTGAAGACTACAAAATTGTTGGGTTCAGTTTTTGTGATGCTTTAAGAATTTTCTATGGTTTAAGGGAAATAAATAATAACCAAAAATGTCTGCTTGAGTTAATGAGGAAAGTTTAAGAAAAATAAAAGAAATCTGAGAATAAATGAAATTTTAGGGGTTTTCAAACATTTTTCTAATACAAAATTTACGATTTTAAAAACTTTATATTTTTTAAAGGTTAGGTACTGGTACTTTTTTTATTAAGTACCAGTAAAAAGGTTCTTTGAAATGGAAGAAATAAAAAATATTTTTTTTTAAATTGACTTTATTGGAAATATTTCAAATATAGCTTAAGCTATATAAGTGCAACTTCGAAGCCGTATTCTAATATGGAGGTCTAATTTTTGGCAATTTCTTCAAATGTTTGTGGCCGTATATCGGCAGTAAACCAGCGAATGTTGTTTTCCATATAGCACTAGTCAATCTAAACATTTTTTTAAGAACAAAAACACCAGCAATTAAAAATTTTAATTTGTCAGACATTTTAATAAAAAGTTTTACGTAAGTGTATTGCACAATGATTCCAATTTATAACAATAACACTCTGTTACACTAAAAAAAAACTCGGGAAACGACTTAGCTTGGGTTACAGGCCTTATTGAGTACATGACAAATCGTGCAAAACAAATTCAGAAATACGTCCAAATTGAAGAGTTATACGCAAAAAACCGATTTTACCCAGGTTCGTCAACTTATCGTCCATAGCTCAGACAGTTTGTATCCAATTTTACTTTTTTAACAGCAAGTTAAAGAAAACAGATTGCGCGTGAAATAACAAAGAAAGAAAAAACCTAAGAAAAAACATGCTGTAGTACAGTATTACTTTATCTCTTACAGTTTCAGAGATATTTGGCTGCAAACATTTTGTTTACGTTTTTTGAATTGACTTCTGGTCTTTTTTGCCTTATAAGTCATTTAATACCGTTAGATTTCTGATGCATCTCTAAATCAACTAGAAGAAAATTTTTTAATAATATAAACAGCAATAACACGCGGTCGATGTAAATAAATAAAATTGACAGTCAACAAAAAGCTTAGACTATGGATCCATGTAAGATATTCAACATTTTTGTTTTGAAGTGCTTATAATATCAAATACGGTCTACATAAAAAAATGGACTTTTAAGTGACTTAAAAGTAATTTCATTCTAAATTACTATACACGTATACATATTCTGGAGACTTTCTTGCTCCACTGGGAGTCAAAGAAGAAGAAGAAGAAGAAATGAATTTTAAAACGAGTAAAAAAGTGCTATAGTCGGTTAAGCCTGACCATACTATACCTTTCACCACTGAGGTCAAAGGTATTCTTTTTCCTGTATAAAGACAAATATTTGCTAAATTTTGCCATCATACAAACATTTTCTCAAAACTTATATATTATAGCTGTTTCCGTCATTTAGTCTTATATGAGAGCTAGAGTCAAATGTGGACCGATTATCTCGAAATTTGACAAAATGATTTCATTTGTTTCAAAAACGTATGCGTACGTACGTATGCAGAAAATAAACTTAAAATTTCCATTATCTTCAGATTTAAGAGCGTTTCGACACATAAGTTTGTATGGTCAAATGAGGTCCGATTTCAATGAAATTTGGTTCTGTGATTAATGTTCACATAAGCAGTATTTGTTTTAAATTTCATAAAAAAATATTGATATTTGTGGCCAATATATCAATTTCGGGAAGTGAGACCTAAGCAGCAGCCCTTAGCTGCATATATTTCATCAAAATCGGTTCATATTTAGTCATAGCTCCCATACAAAAACTTACGGAAACAGACAAAATTTCACCTAAAATACACTTAAATGCCAATAAATCTAAAACTATAACAGATACCACTAAATTTAGCACGAGGAGGTCTTATGTCAATGCCAACAAGTGTGCAAAATCTTGTCACAATCGGTTACCATTTGACCATAGCTCCCATATAAAAAACTTATGGAAACACAAAAATACAAAAAAAAAAGGGGGTTTATGTCCGTCTGTCCGTCAGATAAAAGCGTGATAGCGCCTTAACGAAATAGGTTACAACAACAAAATTCTACAAAAAGAAGTCTTATGTGAATACCAGCCAGTGTGCAAAATTTTGTTAGAATCGATTACTATTTGACCATAGCTCCCATATAAAAAACTTACGGAAACACAAAAATACAAAAATAAAACACGGTTTATGTCCGTCTTGCCGTCAGAGAAAAGCGCGATAGTTCCTTAACTACAAGAGCTAGAGAGACAAAATTTAGTTTAATTTAGCAAAATCGGTGCACAGTTAGTTAGAGCTCTCATATAACCCTGCCCCTGGAATCACATTTATGCTGATAAATTGAATATAACTATAAAATCTATTACTACTAAATTTAGAACAGAGAAGTTTTATGCAACTTTCAGTCAGTATGTCAAATTTAATAGGAATCGGTCCATCTCTGACCATAGCTTTCATATAAAAATCGCTCCCGGAAACCACTAAAATGCCACAAACGCCAGTTAAAAGCTATTAAATCATAAACCATGTCAACTATGGCCACTTAATTTTGCACAAATAAACTTTATATTAATATCAGCCAGTATATAAAATTTTGTAACAATCGGTCAACATTTGGCTATAGTTCTTATATATATAACATCCCCTTTTTATACCCACCATCAAAAAGAATGAGGGGTATATTGAGATTGTCATTCCGTTTGTAATTTCCTTAATATTTGAACAAGAATCAAAAACGATATATATTCTAAATCCTCATCAAATTCTAAGACGATTGAGCGATGTCCGTCTGTCTGTCCGTCTGTCTGTCCGTCTGTCTGTCCGTCTGTCTGTCCGTCTGTCTGTCTGTTGAAATCACGATAACGCCTAAACGAAAGGAGATAGCTCAATGAAACTTACTAAAAACATTCTTCATCACCGAGAAAATTTTTGTATTGAAATTGTGCAAAATCGGTTAACATTTGACCATAGCTCCGGTATAACCTCGCCTACGCTAATCGCTTATTTGCTAATAAATGACAAACTTTAATAGTTATAATGATAAAATTTGGTATATAGAAGTTTTACATAAGCCATAGGCAGCATATAAAATTTCATCAAAATCGGTTAATATTTAGTCATAGCTCCCATACAAACAACTTACGGAAACAGCCAAAATTTCACCTAAAATACACTTAAATGCCAATAAATCTAAAACTATAACATATATAACCACTAAATTTAGCACGAGGAGGTCTTATGTCAATGCCAACCAGTGTGCAAAATTTTATCACAATCGGTCACCATTTGACCATAGCTCCCATATAAAAAACTTAGGGAAACACAAAAATACAAAAAGAAAAGGGGGTTTATGTCCGTCTGTCCGTCAGATAAAAGCTCGATAGCGCCTTAACGAAAAGGGCTACAGCAACAAAATTGTACAAAAGGAAGTCTTATATGAATGCCAGTCAGTGTGCAAAATTTTGTTATAATCGGCTACTATTTGACCATAGCTCCCATATAAAAAACTTATGGAAACACAAAAATACATAAAGAAAAGGTTGTTTATGTCCGTCTGTCCGTTAGATAAAAGCACGATTCCGCCTTAACGAAAAGAGCTAGAGGGACAAAATTTTACAAAAGTATTTTGGATATTTTGAAAAAGATGTGTGTTGAAAATGGACAAAATCGGTTCCAAATTAGTTAGAGCTCTCATATAACCCCGCCCCGGGAAACATATTAATGCTAATAAATTGAATACAATTGTAAAAGCTATGACGATTAATGTGGGGTTTATATAACTCAAGCGACTGACGATTGAGTGAAATTTATATGTATTTTGTTTTTGTTACAATAACAAAACACATGTAATTTTCACTCAATCGTCTGCCGCTTGAGTTATATAAACCCCACATAAATTTAAAATAGGGAAGTTTTATGCAATTTTTGATCAGTTTATCAAATTTTACAGGAATCAGTCCATATTCGACTTTAGCTTTCATATAAAAAACACTCACGGAAACCAAAAATTTTAGCAAAGGCCATTTAAAAGCTATTAAATTAGAAACTAAATTTTGCAAGAATAAGCTCTATATATATACTAGCCAGTGTGTAAAATGTTGTTGCAATCGGTCAACATTTGGCTATAATTCTTATTTATATAGATATATCTACAATCAAAAAGATTTGGAGGTACATTCATTATATTAAGATTGCACCTATGAAATTAGATAGGCATCAATCAATATTCAGCCCAGACTTTATATATATGATGAATGCATTAGGATCTCCTAACGAAATATATGGACCTGCCGTATTACTATTAACGTGTTTAGCCTAACTACATATTAAGCACAACGAAAAGTATTTAACAACTTATTAATGTAAAACTATACCCGGTTATGAGACCGAATTTTGATCAAAGTAAATACTGGGGAAACCACTGAAATATTTTTAAATGTTGAACTATAAAGCTACGTCAACCGAATTTAGTCCAAAGATTTTACCAACAATACCAATTAGCTTAGCGATTTTTTCAGTTTTGGTCCAGATTTTGAATTAGCTGCACTCTTGTAGATATATGAGATATGTTTTTAAATTTAACACAACTTGATGGTGGGTATATAAGATTCGGCACAGCCGAATATAACACTCTTACTTGTTCTCTTTGTTTTTCTAAATCCTAAAGAATTCATTATCTAATGTGAAATTGAAAGATTAATTACTTCAATTCCTTAGAAATTTTTAAGAAAATGATGAATGATGTTTTTTTAGAATTATGTTAAAGGGCTCTTTTGAAATTCTTATTATGTTTGTCCATTTAATAATTTATTATATAGTATATATTTTACAAATATAAAATGTTTTATATTAAAAAGTTTTCTTTTATTTAAATTTACAAGAAAATAACACAAATATTGAATGAAATAAAGATAACTTTTATTTCATTGTAAAATACATATTTTAACTTCAAGTTATTTCTTTAAAAGGAATATTAATAATCCATCTCTTAAAAATATTCTTATCATTTTAATTCAAGAAAACACATTTATTACCAACACAACTAATGAAAATCAATAAATGTTTGTATACATTTGCAACTCACAGGAGATAGAAATCTTGTGCTTTCCCAATTAAGATTAAGACACAAATTCAAGCAGACAAACCTGACTTCTGCAATAACGTAATATATCAGTTCATTGGATATGATAATGTACATAGAACATCATTACGATGTTGCTGCTAATGTTGTTGCAAACGTATGATGACTATACAAATTATAATTATCATTTTTACGATGATTTTCTTGCGAAACATCATTGCCTTTGAGAGATATGTGAGGAAAATCCACTGTGATGAATTGATTTACATGCTAGATTTAACAGTTTAAATTACTTGAAAATTTGTTGTACGTACAGAAGACGGTAACAAAATTCAAATAGCTTTCGGAATTTCAGTTTGTATGTTTCAAAATGTATGTAACAAACAAATAAACAGACAAATGATTAGTTTTCTTCGGAAAGACTATAGAAAGATCACAAGGACTGATATAATTCTTAACTGAGATAGAAAATGAATTTGTGAAAAATGCAGGTATGGGAATTGCAAAATATTAAAGTTATGCTAATATACGAAGATTAAAAGCTTTAGAGAAACGTTTATATTATAAATACTAAGCTTTAAGAGAAAGCTTTAGAGAAACTTTTATATTAAAAATATTTCAAAACTAAAAGTAAAAGCTTTTCAATATAGGAACATTTTTATTTTGCAAAAACTATTTATAATAAAGCTTTCTATATTTAAGCTTTTTCAAAGAACATATTTTACCTTTTCTATAGAAAAACTTTGAAAAATATTTTTCTTTCAAAATTTTCTTCTCTATCAAAGCTTTTGCAAAAAATAGGCTTGCTATTAAATACAAATTATTAACTTATTTTAAAACATTAAGATCAAATGCTTTAGAGAAACCTTTATATACAAAATATTGTTATTTCAAATCTTTTCTATTTAAAAAACTTTCTACGTTTTTATGTCAGAGCTTTTCTATCGAAGAGCATTTGCCTAGTGAAGCTTTTCTATTGAAAAAGTTTTTTGTAAACATTTTTTATAGAAAATCATTTTAAAAAAGGTTTGTTTCCAAAGGCATATTAAATAATCTTATGTATCGAAATGTTATTTTGTGGAATAGCCTTTATATCGAAAAGATTTTCTATGGAAGAGCCTTTCATCGAAAAGTCTTCTTCTTCTTCTGTTATCCTTGACTCCCAGTGGAGCATAGGACCTCGAAAGGTATTGTTTTTAAAATTTATTAAGAAAGAAAATCTTTTCCTTTGTAACTATTTCCTTGTAAACGATTTTAAAATATTTTCATTATTAACCCTTCTACTTTCCTTGGATTTATGCCGTTCATATTACCCTTTGGGTCAATATGACCCAACATATCCTATAAAAATTTATATTAGGTAAATGCTGTTTTACAAAAGAGCTTTAATGTAAAATAATTTTTTAAAAAGATTTTATTCGAAAAAAAAATTCTATAATGAAAAAAAAATTCTATAATTAAGAGAAAATTGTTATGTAAAAGCTATACTATGAATTCTTTATAGAAACCTTTTTTATATAAAAAATTTCTAAGCTTTTCTTTATAAAAAATTTGTATGAAAAATCTTTTTTTTTACAAAACGTTGGTATGCAAAGGATTTTTTACAAAAAAACTTTTCATTGCAAAATATTTTCTTTTGAAAAGCTATTCTGTGCAAAAACTTTTCCTTAACAAAGGCTTTTTTTAACTCATAACATTTCTTTTCAAAAGCATTGTTTTAGAAAAGCTTTTTTTTACAAATGCAAAAGCTTTTCTTTATGCACAGGTTTTTGGATCAAAACTTTTGTACACGAAGGCTTTTCTGTACTTAACGTTTGTATACAAGGCTTTTTTTATGGACAAACTTTTTTTAGAAAATCTTTTTTTTTTTGCAAAAGCTTTTTGAAAAAAGTCTTCTGTAAACAAGATTTTATATAAAAAAAATTTAAAGAATACGTTTTTTTTGTTATTATAAAAAAAATCAATATAAAAAGTTTTCCAGAGAAAAAGTTTTCTAAGAAATACCAGCTGGCTGGTATTTATATAAAGCTTACTCTTGCAGAATTTAGGGTCACAGTTTCTAATTTAATAGCTTTTAACTGGTCTTTGTTATATATTTTTTTTTTTGGTTTCCGATGGAGGTTTTTATATGAAAACTATAATTAAATATGAACCGATTTCTATAATATTTGATATACAGACCAAAAGTTGTATAAAACTTCTCTATTCAAAATTTAGTGGTCATAGCTATTACAATTGTAGTGAATTGATCAGCATTAATGTTATTCCCGGGGCAGGGTTATATGGGAGCTCTTACTAAATGTGAACCGATTTCGCCCATTTTCAATACACAACTTTCTCAAAATTTCAAAAATACTTTTCGTTAAGGCGCTATTGCGCTTTTATCTCACGGGCAGAAGGACATAAACCCGCTTTTCTTTTTTTATTTTTGTGTATTGACCGATTGTGACAAAATTTTCACACTGTCTTTGACATAAGATTTCTTTGTACTAAATTTATTGGCCTAAGCTATTACAGTTTATTATTTATCGGCATTTAAGTGTTTTTTAGGTGGAATTTAGGCTGTTTCTGTAAGTTTTTTGTATGGGACCTATGGTTAAATGTGAACCGATTTCGATGAAATTTTATATGCTGCCTAGTGCTTATGTAAAACTTCTACACACTAAATTGTCATTTTAGCTGTTATAATTTGTCATTTATTAGCAAATAAGCGTTTAGCCTAGGCGAGGTTATACGGGAGCTATGGTCAAATGTGAACGGATTTTGCAGGGTTTCAATACCAAAATTTTCCAAGAAATGAAGAATATTTATGCAAAATGTCAATGACCTATATGCTTTCGTTAAGGTTTTTTCGTGCCAACAACGGACAGACATACGGACAGACGGACATCGCTCAATCGTCTTAGAATTTTATAAGGATTCAGAATATACTTCAATTTTGGTTTTTGAGCCAATATTAAGAAAATTACAAACGGAATGACAATCTCAATATACCCCCATTCTTTTTGATGGTGGGTATAAAAATAGCAATCCCTACTATTGAAACATTAGCTGCCAGCACTGGTATTGCCGAATCTTGAAACATAAAAGACAACCCTCGTACTCTCCCTATAACTTCATATTTCTAGATTTTAACTTGTGGTGATTTGCTGTTGTATTTATTTTGTATTTTGTTACCTTGGTCCAATGATTGACAGCTTATGTCTGTTTACACGAATGAATATTTCAATCAGCTTGAGATGCACATGTAGTACATCATAAAGCTCAATGTACAACATAATCATGTTATATACATATGTATTTCAGTTTTCACTCAACTTCAAAATCTCTATGAAATTGACGCATATCATAGACATTACAAATACGGTTGCCAAATATCTACTAGCCATAGTTATAAGGAGTAGAGATATTAATGCCATAGAAAGAAGGATAGCTACAGTTATCGGAAGTTGTAAGGATGCCAAAGGTATTTGGCTATAATTTCAAAGATTAGTTTTGTAGGTTTATATACTCATACAAACAAACATACTAATTTCTATCAATATAGGTATTAAGCACTTTTAATAAATATGTATACCAGCAGTGGGCTCTAACACATATGAAAAATTGTAATTATACACATTTTTCATATGAGCAGCCGAGAAAATTTAAAAAACTCCGTTTCATCAAAACTTGTCTCATCAAATGTATTTCATACCAAATAATAGTATTTGTTGGAAAGATATTGCAAAAGAAACTACATCGTAAATGTATTTTTATCCACAATTGTTGTCTGTCGTGTATGTGTGCGGCAGAATTTATTTGCCTATAATTACCCTGAAGTAAATGCCGTCAGAGAAACAATACTGTTTTGCTATTGACAATGTCTCCAGTACTACTTGCCTATTTTGCCCCATCCAATGTTATCTACTATTGACATTTAACATTTAGAGTTCCTACGAAATCTACCAGTAGACATTACCACTATTTACTTAGTATCGACTTTGTAGTTCTTTTGGTCCAAATGGAGACATTGGGATCAAATCGGGGCCTATTGATATACATATATGTTGACACATTCATTGACAATGTCACCAGATATATACTAGAATAGTTGTCTCTATATATTCACTATTTCAGTACTGAACTAAAATTGGGGACATTTGAATTGATGTTACACAAAGTGTCGACATGGAGACACATGATCCCAGTTTTACTACAGGGTAGTGATAGCAAATGATATGTTTGCCCTTAGCTGATGTTGAATTGTATACACAAGTTGTAAGTTAAAGCATTTAATATTTAAAATTTATGTTCTAATTGCTTTGTGTCACTACTTATGTAAGTGAGCAAATGACTAAAACCAATAATTTGTTTTAAGTGTCTTTTAAACTTCACCTGTTTGTGTTTATTTATAAATGGACATAAATATTGAAGATGAATTGTCTAATTGGATCTAACCAAATTGTGTATAAATATGATATCATAGATAAGACTCAATATTAATTTGAAGTCTGTAGCTTTAAAGATTCACACAATTTCTATAACATATCGAAAATAATTTTGCTAAATTTTGTATCTCTAGTTCTGTAGTAAAGGAGCTATCGCGCTTTTCTCTGACGGAAAGATAGACATAAACCGTATTTTGTTTTTGAATTTTTGTGTTTCCGTAAGTTTTTATATGGGAGCTATGGTCAAATAGTAACCGATTCTAACAAAATTTTGCACACTGTCTGGCATTCATATAAGTTTTTATGTAAAATTTTATTGCTGTTGACCTTTTCGATAAGAGCGCGATTATCTGACGGACAGACGGACATAAACCCCCTTTTCTTTTTGTATTTTTGTGTTTCTGTAAGTTTTTTATATGGGAGCTATTGTCAAATGATGACCGATTGTGACAAAATTTTGCACACTGGTTGACATAAGACCTCCTCGTGATAAATTTAGTGTTTATATCTGTTATAATTTTAGATTTATTGGCATTTAAGTGTATTTTAGGTGAAATTTTGTCTGTTTTCGTAGGTTTTTTGTGTGGCAGCTATGACGAAATGTGAACCGATTTTGATGAAATTTTACATACTGCCTAGGGCTTATGCAAAACTGCTATCTACTAAATTTTATCATCATAGCTGTTATAGTTTGTTATTTAATAGCAAATAAGCGATTAGCGTAGGCGAGGTTATTTGGGAGCTATGGTCAAATGTTAACCGATTTTGCCCAATTTCAATACCAACATTTTCTCAGAGATGAAGAATGTTTTTGCTAAGTTTCAGTGAGCTAGCTTCTTTCGTTTAGGCGTTATCGTGATTTCAACAGACAGACAGACAGACGGACGGACGGACAGACAGACGGACATCGCTCAATCGTCTTAGAATTTCATAAGGATTCAGAATATATATCGTTTTTGATTCTTGAGCCAATATTAAGGAAATTAAAAACGGAATGACAATCTCATTATACCCCCATTCTTTTTGATGGTGGGTATAAAAATGCCACATAAATTTGAATAGCTTAAAAAGCTAAAAGCTAGAGTGCTTATATTAAGGCAAATAAGTTGGTTACGAGCGAGTAAGAATATCTCCTATAAGAGTTGTTATGGACAAATAAAATTTGTTTCATGGTTTAATAAAAATTTAGTGAAATTGTTTGCAAAATTTCGACAAAATTGACCTAAGGATGCGCCTAGAAGGCACAAATCCTTAAATCTGGTAGAATCGGCAAAAATTACATAATGAGAAATATATCTGAAAGCAGTTGTTGTATGTAAATGAAATTTGGTGTATAATGTGATGCCAAACAGATATAATTGTGCGCAAAATAATAACCAAATCGGTCATAGGACACGCCTATCGCCCACATCTTTATTAATATTTAAAAATAAACGGAATTCACAAAAATTAAAACAACTCCTATGTGAGTTACTTTAGACAAATAAAATTTGGTGCATGATTTAATATGAAATTGGTAAAAGTGTTTGCAAACTTTCCAAAAAATCGGCTTAAGGATATGCTTAGGATTTACAAATCCTTAAATATGAAAGAGTCAAAAAAATCACAATATAAAAAATACATCTGAAGCCGAATGATGTGTGCAAAATCTTAACAAAATTGGTCTAAGAACACGACTTCTGTTATCCTTGACTATCAGTGGAGCTTAGGGCCAGGCCAGGACACTCCTACTACCCATATATACGTTAATATTGAAGAATCAACAAAAATCACAAAACTCAAAATAAGTCTTAGACTAGTTGTCGTAGTTGAGAGGAACCCACCTATCACTCATATTTTCCTAAATGTGTCAAATTTAACTAAAATTATAAAAAATACTATGTTCCACCAGGAATGAATGGACTGCTTCACATTTTAATATATTCTTTATAAAGTTTAGAAAAAATATTGCTTATATAGACAAAAATTACAGAACGAAATTTTGTTGAAATCGGTAGATATTTGATCATAGGCTCCCATACAAGACCTTGTGACAAAAGTCACTTAAATGCGTCAAAAATCTCAAAAAAGCCTTAAAACCTGATGATAATGATAATTTTTTGTTTATTTTTACTTAAAGTATAATCATAAGTAATTTGTTTCTCAACAAAGCGGTTATCAAATTCGAAATCTACACCGAATTCTTAGAAGGTTTGCCGAAGAAACTATGGGTCTAAAATCAAAATCGAGCCTCCAATTTTCCACGATAAATCTTTTTCATTTGTTTTTGAATGATTCTGAACATTTTGTTACCAAATATATAAATTTATAATTTGAATCTCTTCGATTTCGTTTAAAGTCTAGATATGTATTCCCCGTTTGTCTCCGGATATTATAGTGTAAAAACCAGGCTCATATCTTATATGGTTTAGATTCTGTAGACTCAAAAGTTGGAGGTCTTATGTAGTTTTATAAAAAATTGGCAATGTTAACGACTCAATAACTTCTGAACGCGTTGTCAGATTTTAATAAATTTAACGTCATTGGAAAGGATTTTAATTATTCTTTTAATTTTCTTTTTTTTTATAGTGAATGGGCAACTAAGTTGATCTGAAGTTACAGCAATTTTTCTTTTTTAATTCACAAAATTTTTACACAATATAACAAAATAATTAGATTTTGATACCACAAAATGTTTCTACAAGAACGATACTCACCAATAATAAATTAACTATTCAACTTTATTAAAACACTATAGTTACTTTGATCTCATCAGGTCTGGTTTTCGAGATATTGAGCATTTTATGTTTTTGCTGGAAACCCTGTTTTTGGTATATTTTGTTAAAAAGTGTGAAGTGGTGCTGGAACCACTTCAATATTTTAAAAGATTTGGAATCTTCAGAAGTTGTGCATTTGTTTAAGTATAACAGCAGTTTTATATTTTCGTGGATGCCGTTGGGATTCAACATCAAACACAAATTTTCCAATTTTCGAGTTTTGATCGCATAGTTTCCAAAACAGCAACTCAATTTAACTGTTCACCGGATTTAGAATCTTAACAGCCTATTAAAACAATAAAGTGTCTAGTTTACATTTAACAATCCAAGCAGATATAAATTTCGACCGTTTTTAAATTTAGAAGACCCTAATGAATAAAAAACAAAATAGTGATGCACAAAAGTAAAGCAAAAATTTCAATTTTTGTGGATTAGTGTTATAAATAAGTCTTTTGAGACTCATTATTTTGATTTGATTAAACTTTTTTTAAACTCTTACTAAACAATTATTTCAAATATCAATTTTATCTTGCTCTTAAAATTTATTTTAGCAAAAATTTGCTAAATTCAAAATCCCTTAATCTTTTGATAAATTCTCTAAAAACTTGTTGTTCAAATTTTTTGAAGACTTAAAGTCTCAATATGAATTTACCCATACCTTGGCTCTAATAAACTTCCAGAATATTTGCAATAATTTTTAGTTTCTCAATAAACTTCACCAACATTCTTCAAGACCATTAGAAAATGGTCTTAAATTTCAAACTCAAAGTTTTCAATATTGATTATAAATTTTATTCCTTCTCTTTTAATTCTTGGTATTAATTTAAAGTTTTCACTAAAACAACATTTTCAACACTTAAAAATGAATTTCATTTGAAACTACAAACATAATATAATTATGTGTATTCACAAACACTTTGATACAACCTCCTTATCCTTGTCTTATTAAACAAACTCGTACAAGCCAATACAAATGCAATATAAAAGGAAAGAAAGACAAGGCAGGAGAAAAGAAAACACAACAATAATAATAATAATACTAACAACCCCGACAAAAAACAGAAAAAGCTTGATCCGGGCATAAGACTTAAAACAAGCACAAGCTGTGAGGCAGCAAGAAAATGCTCTTAATTGAACTTTTTTATACCCTTCACCATAATAGGTGGAAAGGGTATTATAAGTTTGTGCTGATGTTTGTAACGCATAGAAATATTTGTCTTAGACCCACCTTTTAGTATACCAATAGACTTAGAATCACTTTCTGAGTCGATTTAGCGATGTCCGTCCGTCTGGCTGGCTGGCTGGGCCCCCATGTAAACCTTGTAATCAAACTACAGGTCGCAATTCTAAAGATAATTTGATGAAATTTGGTATAGATCATTTTTTTTGATAATGGGACCATGGCTATTGAAATTGGTCAAAATCGGTCCATTATTTATGGTAGCTCCCATAGGTCCCACTTCCCGGAATTGACATATTGGCCACAAATATCAATATTTTTTCAGGAAATTTGAAACAAATACTGCTTATGTAAACTTAAATCACTGTACCAAATTTCGTTGAAATCGGCCCACATTTGACCATAGTTCCCATACAAACTCTTCTTTAAAAACGCACTAAATGAGACAAAAAAATCACTAAAACGCTCGTAAATCTAAAGATAATGAAAATTTTGAGTTTATTTTTTGCATACATAATTTTTGTAACAACTGTAATCAATTTGCCAAATTTCGATATAATCGGTCCAAATTTGGCCCTAGCTCTCATATAAGTCCAAATGACGGAAACAGGTTGAATATATACGTTTTGAGAAAATGTTTGTATGATGGCAAAATTTAGCAAATATTTGTCTTTATACAGGAAAAATAACACCTTTGACCTTAGTGGTGAAGGGTATCGTATGGTCGGCTTAACCGACTATAGCGCTTTCTTACTTGTTTAAATTGAATTTTAAGACAACACTTCCACTTGCTGCTTATATAATCTACAGGATTAAAGGTATTAAGGGTATTCTAAGTTTTAGATGATGTTTGTAACATCTAGAAATATTGGTCTTAGAACCACTTTTCCACTTTCGACTCTGAATCGCTTCCTTAGTCGATTTAACGATGTCTGTCCTTCCATTTATCTAAAACTATTATATAAAGAAAAATAAAGAAATTTAAAAGTGAGATCAGTACCAAAAAAACTGACAATAGTACCCCTTGTTCCAATTGAAATGTTGTGTGGGAACTATAACCATAATAGCTCCTTACTATCCAAATATGCAAATATAAATCGATGTTCCCTGTTTCGAGATAATCGTTCCTCATGTGACCCTAGATCCTATATTAGACACAATGACTTACATACGCATAAATCTCTAGAAAGCTTTATTGATGTAGGTTATCATATGGTAGGCTTGACCGACTACAATAATTTCGTACTTGTTTTTCTCATATACTAGATACGTTTCTTTCTTCTAAAAATCTTAACATCTTAAATAATAAACAAGTAAGAAAGTGCTATAGTCGGTCAAGCCCGACAATACGATAGCCTTCACCACTAAAGTCAAAGTTGTACTTTTTCATCTATAAAACAAATATTTCCTAAATTTTGTCAAAATACGAACATTTTCTTAACGATTATAAATTTTAGCTGTTTTCGTCATTTAGACTTATATGAGGGCTAGGGTCAAATGTGAACCGATCATCTTGAAATTTAGCAAATTGATTACAGTTTTTACAAAAGTTATGTGTGCAAAAAATAGAGTTAAAATTGTCATAATATGAGCGTTTTAGTGATTTTTGTCTCATTTAGGGCATTTTTAAAGAAGAGTTTGTACGGGAGCTATGGTCAAATGTGGACCGAAATTTGGCACAGTGATTGTAGTTTACATATGCAGTATCTGTTTTAAATTTTATGAAAAAATATTGATATTTGCGGCCAATATATCAATTCCGGGAAATGTCACCTATGGGAGGTACTATAAATAATGGACCGATTTTGACAAATTTCAACAGCCATGGTTCCATTACCAAAAAAATGATCTGTGCCAAATTTCATCATATTACCTTTAGAACTGTGACCTGTAGTTTGATTTAAAGTTTACATGGGGGTCCAGCCAGCCAGCCAGCCGGACGGACGGACATCGCTAAATCGACTCAGAAAGTGATTCTAAGCCTATTGGTATACAAAAAGGTGGGTCTAAGACAAATATTTCTTTGTGTTACAAACATCAGCACAAACTTATAATACCCTTTCCACCTATGGTGGTGAAGGGTATAAAAAACAAGGAATAAGAGCGAAAACTATACATAGAAGCTAGGGCTGTCAGAAAATTTTCGTGAAAAATCGGCATATTTGTTTCAACAAAATCCGCATTATTATTCTTTACCAAAAATTTTATATGGAAACTTTTTCTATACATAAACAATTTTCTATGAAAAAATTTTCTATTCAAAATTCTTCTTTATAAAAAAATTTATATAGAAAAATTGTTGATAAAAAAAACAAACCATCGAAACATGTCGACTAAGAGTTTCCCCACAAATATGATGGTTTGATTTTATCAAAAAACTATTTATTACAATAATAAATAATTTCAATTAATTGGGACTTTAGTGCAATACACTATAGAAAAACTTTTTAAAAAATTTAAATTCAAAGTTTTTTTTGTAGAAATAATTTTAAATTAAAAATGTTTCTACAGCACAATTTTTTATTAAAATTTTTTTTTTCGTTCTCAAATTTTCAACATATCGGAAATATTAAAAGCTTTTTTAACCACTGATATATTATTTAGTTACAAAATACTATTAAAACTTTGAAGTCAAGTTTTTTCTGGAGGTAATTTTTTAGCCAAAATCTGCATATCGTCACTTTACTATTTTTCAGGTCGAAAATCGCCAAAATGGCGATAAATCGGTAAATCTGGCAGGCCTGATAGAAACTCACAGTCTGTATTTGTGTATTGTGTATACACTCTTAGAAGTTCATGGCGAGTGAACATTAAAGAAACTGGCTCTTTAAAGAGTTAGCAAATAAATGTATGGACAATTAACTGAAAATTGCTAAAGGTTTTTATGCAATATTTTTTCCAGTATTTAAATGGAATGAAAATTAAAATTATAATAAAATAGTTATGATTTTCAAATATATACAAAATGTTTATAGAAACTTAAAACTGGGATACGCCAAACATTAATCTACAATAACCAGGTGTTGGCAGCCCATACCACCAGTAGCCGATGAATTTTCTTAATTTTCGTAAATACCACGATCATTAATAAAACTCGTGAAAATGAGTATTAAAATCATTCAGTTGGAATTTGGACGTTAACAGAGTTGGTTGGTGCCGCTTTGTTAAAGAAAAGACAAAAACCACATGGGCAAGAAACAAATCAAAATCCAATTTATAGCAACAAAATACATGGTTCGAGAGAACAAAGAAATATAATCTCGAACATTGTTGCCACTACACAATAATTTTTGTAAACATTGGAAATAATTTTCTAAATATTGGAAATATTTTTCAAAACAGAAATAAATTCTAATTTTTAATAATTTTAGATATTTTATTTTTTTTTAGATATTTTCGATCCAAAATTTTTTTATAGAAAATTGTTCGATAAAAATTATATTTTATAAAAAATTTTTGATAAAAATATTTTTCTGTAAAAATTTTAGATAAAAATATTCTTGTAACAAAAATCTTCTATAAAAAATTTGTTGATAAAAAAATTTTCTATAAAAAAATTTTCCATAGAAAAATTTTTGATAAAAAGAATTTCTATAGAAAAATATTTAATAAAAAAATTTTCTATAGATAAATTTTTGACAAAAAAATTTTCTATAGACAAATTTTTGATAAAAAAATTTTCTGTAGAAAAATTTTTAATGAAAAAATTTTCTATACAAAAATTTCTGATAAAAAAATTTTCTATAAAAATAAATTTGATAAAAGTATTTTTCTATAGAAAAATTTTTGATAAAAAAATTTTCTACAGAAAAATTTTTGATAAAAAAAATTTTTGATTCTCTATACAAAAATTTTTGATAAAAAAATTTTCTATGGAAAAATTTTTAATGAAAAAATTTTCTATAGAAAAGTTTTTAATGAAAAAATTTTCTATACAAAAATTTCTGATAAAAAAATTTTCTATAAAAAAAATTTTGATAAAAGTATTTTTCTATAAAAAAATTTTCTATAGAAACATTTTTGATAAAAAAATTTTCTATAGAAAAATTTTTGATAAAAAAATTTTCTATAGAAAAATTTTTGATAAAAAAATTTTCTATAAAAAAATTTTTGATAAAAAAATTTTCTATAGAAAAATTTTTGATAAAAAAATTTTCTATAGAAAAATTTTTGATAAAAAAATTTTTTAGAAAAATTTTTGATAAAAAAATTTTCTATAAAAAAATTTTTGATAAAAAAATTTTCTATAGAAAAATTTTTGATAAAAAAATTTTTTAGAAAAATTTTTGATAAAAAAATTTTCTTTAGAAAAATTTTTGATAAAAAAAATTTCTATAGAAAAATTTTTGATAAAAAAATTTTCTTTGGGAATTAATTATTCGAACTTTAGAATTGATTGAAAAATTAAAATTAATAATTTGAAAGTTAAATGAACTCAAGCCTGATTAAACCTAATTTTTCAATCAATTCTAAAGTTCGAATAATTAATTCCCAAATAAATAAAAGCAAAGGGCACGTTGCATTTACATACATTCATGTAATTTACTTACATACATATGTTGTTAACATTGTTACTATTCTAAAAATAGCATCAAACCAAAAAGTCTTGTTCTTCTCTACATGCCAACGGCAAGTGAAAAGATCGAGCAAAACAAGTAATAGGAGAATACACAATCAATTAAACGTAGTGATGTTCGATCAAACTCAATGAGTTAAATTGATGATTATCTCTGCAATTTGACAACTCGACTGTGGTCGAGGGCGCTAAGTGCTGATGACGTCCTGTGGCGGGACAGAAATTGCAATCCACTGAGCCGCGTTCAAAAATAATTTTTTCAGTTTTTCTCCACAATTACTTTTCAAATTTTCAAAATTAATAATTTGAAAGTTAAATGAACTCAAGCCTGATTAAACCTAATTTTTCAAAAAAATTTTCTGTAGAAAAATTTTTGATAAAAAAATTTTCTGTAGAAAAATTTTTGATAATAAATTTTCTATAGAAAAATTTTTGATAATAAATTTTCTATAGAAAAATTTTTGATAAAAAATTTTCTATAGAAAAATTTTTGATGAAAAAATTTTCTATAGAAAAATTTTTGATGAAAAAATTTTCTATAGAAAAATTTTTGATGAAAAAATTTTCTATAGAAAAATTTTTGATAAAAAATTTTCTATAGAAAAATTTTTGATGAAAAAATTTTCTATAGAAAAATTTTTGATGAAAAAATTTTCTATAGAAAAATTTTTGATAAATGATTTTCTATAAAAAAAAATTTCTTTAGAAAATTTTTGGATAAACGATTTTCTATAAAAAACTTTTCTATAGAAAAATGTTTATTAAAAAATATTGTTGATAAAAAAAAATTTTCATTAGAAAAATTTTTGATAAAAAAAATTTTCTATAGTCAATGCCAGCCAGTGTGCAAAATTTTGTCATAATCGGTCACCATTTGTGCAACTTTTGGTCAGTTCATCAATTTTTATAGGAATCAGTACATATTTGATTATAGCTTTCATATAAAAATTACTCCCGGAAACCAAAAATTGTAGCAAAGGCCAATTAAAAGCTATTAAATTTTAAACTATGATAGCTATGGCCACTTAATTTTGCTAGAATAAGCTCTATTTATATATCATTCAGTGTGTAACATTTTGTTACAATCGGTCAACATTTGGCTATAACTCCTATATATAACATCCCCTTTATATACCCACCATCAAAAAAAAGGGGGTATATTGAGATTGACATTCCGTTTGTAATTTCCTTAATATTGGCTCAAAAACCAAAAACGATATATATTCTGAATGCTTATGAAATTCTAAGACGATTGAGCGATGTCAGTCTGTCTGTCTGTATGTTGAAATCACGATAACGCCTAAACAAAAGGAGCTAGATCACTAAAACTTAGTAGAAACATTCTTCATCTATGAAATAATTTTGGTTTAACATTTGACCATAGTATAACCTCGCCTGTTCTAATCGTTTATTTACTAATAAATAACAAACTATAATAGCTATGATGATAAAATTTGGTGCATAGAAGTTTTGCATAGACCCTAGGCAGCATACAAAACTTCATCAAAATCGGTTCACATTTAGCTATAGCTCCCATATAAAATATTTATGAAAACAGCCTAAGTTTCACCTAAAATACACTTAAATGCCAATAAATCTAACACTATAGCAGATATAACCACTAAATTTAGCAGTCTTATCTCTAAGTCAGCGAGTGCGCAAATTTTGTCAAATCGGTCACCATTTGACCATAGCTCCCATACAAAAAACTTAAGGAAACACAAAAATACAAAAAGAAAAGGGGGGGGGGTCCGTCTGTCCGTCAGATAATAGCTCGATAGTTCCTTAACTACAAGAGCTAGAGAAACAAAATTTTGCAAAAGGATTTAACAACTTATCAAATTAAAACCATACGCGGTTACGATAACGAATTTTCTTCAAAGTAAATACTAGGGAAACCACTAACATACTTTTAAATGTTGAACTATAAAGCAACTGCAACTGAAGTTATTCCAACAATACCAACTAGCGTAACAACTTTTTTTCAATTTGGTCCACATTTTGAATTTACTGCACCCTTGTAGGTATATGAGATAGGTTTCTAAAGTTAATACAACTTGATGGTGGGTATATAAGATTCGGCACAGCCGAATATAACACTCTTACTTGTTTAATGACTAACTGCAGGGCACTTTGGAATATTGATACGTTAATAACGAGGTCTCGGCAAAGTACGAGATATTATGAAATAATGATCTGATTGACTAGCTACGATCCAACAAGGTAAACGTTTCAGCTCTCGGCTAGTAAAATATTATGGTGTAATAATATATGTGAACTCGTCAGCTGTTTTTCAATGTGAACCATGATGTCAAATACTGAGCTGATTGGCAATCTACTGCATTTAATCCTCTTGATAAATACTTTGGTTAACTACGGTATTCAATGTGACGGAATCATACTTCGGCTTTCGGTTGGCTAATTAAAGGGCAAAATAATGCTCTGAATATATACAATTTTAGGCTCTCGATCGACTAACTTCGATAAAATTAAAAAAAAAATCAAATACTTAAGGTGATGCAGATATAGACCAAATAAGAATTATATTTTAACAAATACCAAAATAAGGGAGGTAGAAAAAATAGGGCATTCGCAAAATGAGTGTGGTGCTGTAGATAGATAAAAGTGGAAGAACTTTGACTATAACTTATACTTCAACAATGACTTACCCTAGTTGGTCGTCCTAGAGTAAAGTATTATCTCTTGGCATTGTACACTAGTAGTAAGCAGATCGCATAATTTTTATATAAAACCCTGTAGTCATTTATCTCGTCAGATTGTAAGCCGTTAAAGATCGTAATTTATTTTATGCGGATTATATCAAATGAGCGCCGACGTTTCAAATAAAAGTCTTTAGTGTGAGTTTTACTGACAAATAAAAATCATCTGCATATTTAACTAAAAATTTTTATAATATTAAAGTTATGTTGTATAGCACACTTTTAGGAGGTACCAATATATTTCCAATATTCCAAATCTTAGAAAAGCGTCCATTCAGTGATTTCTGATCTGTAAAACTTAAACTTAAATTTTTCTTGCAAAATCATATAAATTGAATACTTCAAGTATAATAAATTTTATATTTTCTTATTTACAAGTAGTAAATATTTATTTTTCATAAATTTCTTATATTTTATTTTTGTATTTCTATTTTTAGAACCTTTCGCTGGAAATTCAACAACTCAGGCGAGACTCTTGATGTGGGCAGTGAACGTTTCAGTGTGAATGGTAGTCGCAGCATATTGAAGTATACGCCCGTAACGGATCAAGTAAGTGGAAAAATATTGTTTGTATAAATCAACAACAAAATATTTAAAGTATGAAATTATTGTTATTTTTGTTGGTTATTACTTTTTTGTTTATTTTTTTCTTTAATGCAGGACTATGGTACTTTATCATGCTGGGCTTCGAATGAAGTGGGCACACAAAATCAACCCTGCCTGTTTCAGGTGGTCTTGGCCGGTAAGTAATGAAGGGGGGAAATATTAAATGAAAATATATTTATAAAATTAAATATTTGAAGAAAAGTCATATGAAGTCTGATGTTAAAGAAAATGAAATTTTTCAAAGAATTTCTTGAGCATACATTATTATTTTTTGGTTTGAAAAATATCTTTATATATTGAAAAACTTTTTTTTGGGGTTATTGCCATATAACCTCTCA
Source organism: Stomorhina lunata (assembly GCA_933228675.1). Classification (NCBI taxonomy): domain Eukaryota; kingdom Metazoa; phylum Arthropoda; class Insecta; order Diptera; family Rhiniidae; genus Stomorhina; species Stomorhina lunata. Next base: position 27,231,181 of record OW121741.1, on the reverse strand, counting down.
CAGAACATATCAGACATACTTTACCCACAAATGTCTGACTTGGCTTATGCTCACCAGAGAACTTCACTTGCTGATTAAAAAACCTTCAACAATAATAAAAGCACAAAAAACTTGTCTTTTATTTGTAAAAGATCAAACTTGCCTACACACACTCTTTTGCTGTTCATTTTAAAGCAACCGAACATATTTCCCTTCATTGAAAATGATTTTCTTTAAACTGGGAGTGAATGAATTAATCAAACTTGTTCGAACTTGTATACATGTTGTTCATTTTAAGGCAATCGAACAACTCGCATGTTGAATACAGTCTTATTTTTGTCATAGGTCGAATAAAACTTGTCCATTCGTGTAGTTGGCTTTTCCACTAAACATACAAAAATTTGATAAACATTGAAATGCAAAAAGCAAGAAATCATTGTGTTTGAATTTGTTCAAAGGCAAGATCTTTATTTTATTTTAGTTTACAGTGGTTTTTGATGTCTATTCGTATTGTCTAGATAAAATAGGTAATTTTTGTCGGAAAATGTTAATTCTGTTTGCAATTTGATCTTGCAAGTAATATTTATTATTACTATCATCAGCTAAAACGCAATCCGCACTATCTAAAAATTTAAAAATTTTACAGGAGAAGCAAAAAATTCTATCAGTCAGCATTGAAATTTTTTTTGTTGTTTTTATGTAAACAAAAATTATTTTCTTTTGTTTCTATAGAAAAAACGTATCTATTTGACAAATGTATATTCAGTATAGTATATTTTTTTTTATAGAAAAACTTACGTTTTCTATAGAAAATCTTTTTTTTATAGAAAAACTTACGTGTTCTATAGAAAAACTTACGTTTTCTATAGAAAAACTTACTTTTTCTATAGAAAAACTTACTTTTTCAATAGAAAAACTTACGTTTTCTATAGAAAAACTTACGTTTTCTATAGAAAAACTTACGTTTTCTATAGAAAAACTTACTTTTTCTATAGAAAAACTTACTTTTTCTATAGAAAAACTTACTTTTTCTATAGAAAAACTTACTTTTTCTATAGAAAAACTTACTTTTTCTATAGAAAAACTTACTTTTTCTATAGAAAAACTTACTTTTTCTATAGAAAAACTTACTTTTTCTATAGAAAAACTTACTTTTTCTATAGAAAAACTTACTTTTTCTATAGAAAAACTTACTTTTTCTATAGAAAAACTTACTTTTTCTATAGAAAAACTTACTTTTTCTATAGAAAAACTTACTTTTTCTATAGAAAAACTTACTTTTTCTATAGAAAAACTTACTTTTTCTATAGAAAAACTTACTTTTTCTATAGAAAAACTTACTTTTTCTATAGAAAAACTTACTTTTTCTATAGAAAAACTTACTTTTTCTATAGAAAAACTTACTTTTTCTATAGAAAAACTTACTTTTTCTATAGAAAAACTTACTTTTTCTATAGAAAAACTTACTTTTTCTATAGAAAAACTTACTTTTTCTATAGAAAAACTTACTTTTTCTATAGAAAAACTTACTTTTTCTATAGAAAAACTTACTTTTTCTATAGAAAAACTTACTTTTTCTATAGAAAAACTTACTTTTTCTATAGAAAAACTTACTTTTTCTATAGAAAAACTTACTTTTTCTATAGAAAAACTTACTTTTTCTATAGAAAAGCTTACTTTTTCTATAGAAAAACTTACTTTTTCTATAGAAAAGCTTACTTTTTCTATAGAACAACTTACTTTTTCTATAGAAAAACTTACTTTTTCTATAGAAAAACTTACTTTTTCTATAGAAAAACTTACTTTTTCTATAGAACAACTTACTTTTTCTATAGAAAAACTTACTTTTTCTATAGAACAACTTACTTTTTCTATAGAACAACTTACTTTTTCTATAGAACAACTTACTTTTTCTATAGAAAAACTTACTTTTTCTATAGAAAAACTTACTTTTTCTATAGAAAAACTTACTTTTTCTATAGAAAAACTTACTTTTTCTATAGAAAAACTTACTTTTTCTATAGAAAAACTTACTTTTTCTATAGAAAAACTTACTTTTTCTATAGAAAAACTTACTTTTTCTATAGAACAACTTACTTTTTCTATAAAAAAAACATGTTTTTATTTTTAAAGTAAAAGTTTGTTTTTTTAACTAAATGTATTTTTTATTTAGAAAACGTATTTTTTTTTTAAATGTGTTTTTACATAGAAAAAAATTTAAGTTTATTTTTCTATAAAGAAATAAACGTATTTCTATAAAGAAATAAACGTATTACTATAAAAACGATTGAATGTTTAGCATAAAAATAATTTTTCTATACATTCAATCTCACTGTGTATATATATATTTTTCTGAATAACTCTTATTGCTCTATTCAATTATACAATTAGAATGTTATATCCCTATAACTGTAATTTTCCGTAAAACTTGAGGTGACGTGGAATAATTATACATACACATTTTTCTCTACTACGTCAATTAAAAAGTTACCAAATGATGAAAAAATTCAAATAAGCTCACTTATCAATGTTGAATTGTACATGTTGTTTGTATTGTTGGCATATTATATTGCTCTATTCATATAGACGTTCGGTTCAAACATGTTGTGTGTGTTAATGAGAATAAGAGCGTTTGGACACGATGAATTTACTGCAAGCCCTTCTCTTGCCTGTGCGAACTTATTCATAAAATGCTTTTGTTATTTATACACAAAATCAGAATTTGATGTGTACAGTAGAATGAATATGATTTTTAATCACGTTGAATTTTTCTTTATTCTTTCAAATGAACAAAAATTTTTGTGCTGAATGAAATCAAGAAATCCCGTGATTTTGAAGTTCTCTGATGCTCACACATGTTTAAGTTCTAAAAATCAAATACATACATACTTAAAAGTATCCTTTATAAGTATGTATGTGTAACTTCAAATATTTTATTTAATGTTTTTCTTTATGTATCTCGATATCTATTAAAAGCCAACTCAATTGATGGCATGTGTCATCAACAGTTTATTTATTTAATCAACTAAATATTTACTTGTACTTTTCTTTTATTTCATTTTTTCTACAAAAATAACAAAACCTTAATGACTCTGGCAAAACTGATAACGTCTACAATGACAATGATGACGCCAACAAAATCTACATGGGCTGTATTTTATGACTCTTCGTCGATGCTGTTATTGAACCTTTAACTCCAACATATTGCTTCTTGCTGCTGCTGCTGCTGGTGTGGCATAAATTTTCGAATATTTGGTTTTTATCAACATATTTGCTTGCCAAATCCATACTACAACTATAACAATGACAACGTTAACATAATACCATCATCATCCTACTCCTTCTTATGCTGAAAACAATTTATGTAAACACTAAAACTGACTTTCCACTTGTTTGCTGCTGCTGCTAAAACTACGTCCTTCAACTCAATACAAATCCTACAACTGCTGATTTTTCAACGATAATACAAACTGAAAAAAAAACTACAACTAACCCAACTTTATCCTGGGACTACTACTATTTACCGCAACCATGGCAAATAAAACATAACTCATTCTTCCCTTCTTTCCTGACACTCAAAATTTTTCACATTCGCTTCCTCCCGCCATTTAGCTCTACCCAATTCTGTTAGTAATTGTACGATATTCAATCGCACGGAGTTAAGTGTTGACATCCAATGCATACCCGGCTATGATGGTGGTCTTCCACAAATATTTGTTTTGGAAATTTTCTCAACACGCACCGGAATCACAAGGTAAGCATTTTAATGAATTCCAAAGATGTGTAGTACAATAATTGTCTTCCTATCTAACTGACCGACCATCTACACTTTACACAAGTGCTCCTACTCCAAAGCAAACATTTATATGTCTGAGTAGTAATACTTATGTTTGCTCTGTGTATGTATGTCTATATCATTTATATTCTTCCATTTATTCCTTTTCCTTGGTTTCTTGGTATTTGTCTATTCACACACGCATGATTTTCTGTGGCCAACCATAAGTATTAGATAAATGTTGGTATTGGCTTGCACTTGAGTAGGAAAGCGAGAAAAAGATCTTAAAATTTATGTTTATTGGTTAGGGGAAAAAGTTAGAATTATATATATAGATATAAGCTTATATAGATCACCATATATACCCTATTTTATGATTCTTCCCTTATTCTTTTCAAGCACTTTTTTATTTACATACATTTCATTTGAGTTATGTCCATTGAAGAATAAGAATCCAAGTTTACTACAGCTCGAATGTCTCTCAAAATACATTTTCAGAATTCCCATCTCGATTTGTTTCCTAAAAACTTAGGTGATGCAAGCGACGAGCAAGAAGACTGACTACATTAAAATTTGGCGAAAATCGGAAAACAATACTAATGATTTTCAGACGAGGGCATGAGCGACTACTGTTGGACTTTAACACATGAAACAGATCCCAAACAGTACAAGAGTAGCATTTCGACTACTCTTCGTTTCTAATTTAATACTTTTTAATTCATAAAATTAATATTAATTGTTAACAATTTTAAAAAATGTGCTTATCTAAGATCTAGATTATCGAAAAATAGGTTGAAGATTCGGATTTATCACCCCGAATAACCTAAAAACTGGTTTTAGTTGGTTTGATCCGAAACCGCGTATACTTGCGCTATTCTTCAATACCTTGTAGGTACTTACTCGAAAGAAAGCCGAAAAAGTTCTTCGACGGTTTGTGTACTGGTAGTTACCAATTTGTATCTATTATTATTTGAAGTATTTATCTATTGGGATTGTAATATCTTCTAGATTGCAGACTGAGAGTCGATAATTATTCCAAAATAATTTGTATTTAAAAAAGTTTATTGTTAAAATTGGTTCATAGTTCCATGGATCTTTAGATCAAACTTTGAAGTACACTTAAAGTGTATAGTACCTGGTTGACCGAGCCTTGCTCGGGGCTTTATGATAAGCACTTTGAGGCAAATTTTAAAGTTTTTATATATTTTATTTTATACAGTTACAGTTTAACTCATTTTAAATAATTTTGAAAATTGGTCATACCAACAGAAACCTCCGTCGACTCATGCGCAAAAACTTTGCTAAAGATTATAGTCTGATCAAATGCACACTTTACGATTTAATTCATTTTGAGTAATTTTCAGTGGCGCCACCTGTTGGACTTTGGTCATTCCAATTAATAAACCTTCGTCGGATTATCCGCAATAACTTTGCTAAAAATTATAGTATGATTAAATGTACAGTTTACGATTAAATTGACTTTAAGTAAATTTCAGTGGCGCCACCTGTCGAAATTTCTTCATACCAACTAAGAAACCTTCGTCGGCTCATGTGCAACAACATTGCTAAAGATTATAGCATGATTATATGTACAGCTTACGATTAAATTGACTTTGAGTAATTTTCAGTAGCGCCACCTGTCGGAAATTATTCATATCAATTAAAAAGCATTCGCCGGCTCATGCGCTACAACTTTGCAAAAGATCATAGTATGATCAAATGTACAGTTTACGATTTAATTAATTTTTAGTAATTTTCAGTGGCGCCACCTGTCGGAAATTCGGTTTACCAACTTAAAAACCTCCGCCGGCTTATCCGCAACATCTTTGCTAAAGAGCATAACATGATCAAACTTACAGTTTACTATTCTATAAAGAACATACATACAGACAAACATTCATTTGTTTTAAAGTTATAACATTACTAATTTTTTCCCCCTTTTATCCCCTAATTTCAAAAAGTTCCATATGCATAATTGGTACTTCTTTGGTACCAATTGAATTCGGTACATTTTATTAGAAAGCAGTTAACATAATTTTCCTATTCATATTACTTTTGTAGATGTTAAGTTATCAGTTTATCCCTTTTTTATACATTTTGGCCACAAAATCAAAAAAGTACCAAATACGTGTTCAATATTTCTTTCACATCTATTGATTGCAGTACAAAGTTTTTTTCTATATTCCTTAGTTTAAAATATAAGAGAGGGTTAAAAAGGTACCAAAAAAACTATTTTCACCCTTTTTTACCCCTTATCGGACATAGTTTCAAAAAAGTACCAAACACCTATCCGTTTATTTTCATAGCTGTTTAAAACGTAATTTAAATTTTGTTTCTATACCTATTACTTAAGGAGATATAGCGTTTTCGATTTTTTCCCCTTTTTACCCGTTTTTACCCGTTTTTACCCTCTTAGAGGCAAAGGTTCCAAAAGTCCCTTCTTCTTCGACCTATACATCAAAAAAGAAACCCACTGTCCAAATTTTATCAAAATCGTTTTTTTTATTTTTATCAAAGCCGTTTTCGAGATAGTCATTCTATATATATATATATATATATATATATATATATATATATATATATATATATATATATACATATATATATACAATTATTGCTCGTTTAAGAATATAAGATATTGTTATTATATAATAATATAAGTTTGCTGATAAAATGCTGAAGTATTTATCTTGTCGTATTTTACGGCAGTAGTTATCCGATTGTTTGATTCTGTAAGGAGATTCGATGGAGTGAAGTAGCTCTTACATCGCTTTAGAAATTTGAGGCACTTAAATGCTTCTTTCGACACTTGGAAAATGTGATAAGACCAATATATATATATATAGAGTGTCTTATTCCCCGATTTTGTATCATCCATTAATACAGATGAAGTAACATGATTCGCCAAGCGTATATCCATAAGCATATAACGTTGAGTTTTCCTCGCATTAAAAATGACTTTATTTACCCGACCACAATCATTCTAATCGCATGAACCCATTCTAAATATCGGTTTAATGATTTATTTATGTTTTGCCTCAGATCGCCAACCTCTAAAAAGTTTGATCTATGATTGAATGTACGAATGGCAAATGTTACTATCATCTTCAAAGTAACGGAAATTTGCGGTATCCGATACCTGAATTAATTTGATGAGATCACTTCTATGACAACTATATTGCGATCTCTAGCCACTCTGAGGAAAATCGATATGAATCGAGAGATGTTATTACCGACACTAAAAACAGTTAGTTTTGATATAAGTGCTCCGTGCCACACTCTACACAATGCTTTAGAAATATCCAGAGCCAAAACTTTACTGCTGCCAAAATAATGTATTTATCGGAACCATATTCCGAATAGTACGACAAGCGTGTCTCTATTAAAGTGTGCCCTACGAAATTCATACTGGCGGACTTATCACACTCTATATACCGCTTTGGAAATATCCTAAGCCCCACTTATACTTTTGCCAAAATGGTGTATCTAATGACAGCATATTCCCGATAGGAAGGCTAGCGGGTCTTCACTAGAATGTCCCCTATGAAACCCATACTGGCGGACTTAGTAGATTGTTAAATTATAGAAATCTTTGGAGAGTGCAGATCAAATTGCTATTTGGCGGTTATTTTCAGGGTTGTTAGTCTCACCCTTTTAAGGGATTGGCAACGGTCCAATACCTAGGAATTTTACCAACATGGTACAAGTTGCTAAAAAGGCTGGCTAATGGATGCGAAAGCGTCGAACTGCACGAACAAAACCATTGCTCTAATGCCATCCGGCCCTGGAGACTTGTTAATACTGAAATCCGCTAAACCCCGTTTTATAACACAGGCGCAATAGAATTTCTTTAGAATTGTTAAAAGATATTTTTTCCGTTCGGGCAAGGGTTGAGTGCCAATTTCCGCCAATCGGAAATTACTAGTAAATAAATCAGTTAAGAGGTCATCTTTATCAACCGGGTCTGTAAATATTTGGCTATCCTTTAAAAGAAGAAAAGTAAAACGAAATACCAGAAACTATAACTATTCCGAGGGGCTGCTTGCACACAACATTCTCAAGTTTTAATACCAAGATTGAAACTCTGATTGTAAAATCTATGAACTATTTAATTGTAAATATCGTTCGCATAGTCTTTTTCTAAATAAATCCACCAAACAGAGAAGGTTCATCGTTTTTGTTCCATAATCTCTGGCCTTTGACATTGTTATATACATCATTATTTTCGTCCTCAGTTAGGGTGCGCTCTAAAAATGGATAACTTTTGAAATATTTTTTTATAAAGGACTTTTTATCACCATTTACCCTCTATATAGAGCAAAATCTAATGATATCCCTATTCGAAATTACTATTTCTCTTATTTACGGCGAAGACAACACAAATTAAAGCATAAAAGAAATTAAACGTCTACTCACGATATCCTTAGCTTTAACAGTATGAGTTTTCAGAATATTATTTCAGATGTTGAATGATTTATGAGCAGCAACAGTACTGCTTGCTACTGGTAACCGTAACAGTTTTTACAATATTTTCCTAAATAAACAACAACATACATACACAAATACTATCATAAGTATCCACTCTCAACTGCTCAATTGTCATGTTTACTAAACGAGAGTGTATACTATATGTATGTATTAGTATCAAGTGTATACTTCCTGGCAGTTTAAAATAACAACAAACTCCAAATCTGGTTAATAATATTAACAGTTGAATACTATTGTAGAAAGTCTTTAGCTAGATAGTTCTAGGAAAAAGCTTAAGAATCTTTTCTACTACAATTACAAATTTATAACAAAATTGTTATGTTGATAATTAGATTTTGAGAAGTGTTTTCTCCTTTAGAACTACCGGGTGCTTGGGTGAATTTGAATGGATGCCTGAGAATGTATAGTAGGTTGCCTTAGTAAATATACCAACTATGTAAACTCTTAAGTAAAATCTCGAGAGGCTTTAAATGCTCTACTCGTTCTTAAGTTTTCCTCTAGAACCCTTGTCATTTTGTTGTACTTGTTCTTTGTTCATACATACATACGAGTATATGCAGCATTTAGCAAAATTTTTATTTTTTGCTTAATTCTCGCAACGTTTTTATTTTGGAAAAGGTTGTTAATTTTAACATTTTTATCTCTATTAAAAATTTTAGTTGCCATGTTTTTTGTTCACTTGTCTTTACAGCTCAAGTATTCATTAACCAACAATTTATGTATACTTCAGTTTATTTGTTTGTAACTATTTAAACATTTTTTGAAAATTTTTGTGACAAAAAAACAAAATGATAAATATTTTATATGTTAAAGGATTTTTTGGCATTACGATGGCAAAAACTGATGCCTTCTGAGGTAAACTATTGGAAAATTTCAGTAATGGCTATAAAGAGAATGAATAAGATAAAGTATTTTACTATACTAAAAGTATTGCATATATTTAGGATGTAAGAGAAAATATGCTCTGCTACTAAGATAGAAAAATTTTCGATAGAAATATTTTTCTATAGAAAAATTTTCAAAAGAAATATTTTTCTATAGAAAAAATTTCGATAGAAGTATTTTTCTATAGAAAAAATTTAGATAGAAATATTTTTAAATTTATTTTCTATAGAAAAAATTTCTATTGAAAATTTTTTTTATTTTTCTATAGAAAAATTTTCATTAAAAATATTTTTCTATAGAAAAAATTTCGATAGAAATATTTTTCTATAGCAAAAATTACGACAGAAATATTTTTCTATAGAAAAAATTTCGATAGAAATATTTTTCTATAGAAAAAATTTCGATAGAAATATTTTTCTATAGAAAAAATTACGACAGAAATATTTTTCTATAGAAAAAATTTAGATAGAGATATTTTTCTATAAAAAAAAATTCGATAGAAATATTTTTCTATAGAAAAAATTTAGATAGAGATATTTTTCTATAAAAAAAATTTCGATAGAAATATTTTTCTATAGAAAAAATTTCGATAGAAATATTTTTCTATAGAAAAAATTTCGATAGAAATATTTTTCTATAGAAAAAATTTCGATAGAAATACTTTTCTATAGAAAAAATTTCGATAGAAATATTTTTCTATAGAAAAAATTTCGATAGAAATATTTTTCTATAGAAAAAATTTCGACAGAAATATTTTTCTGTAGAAAAAATTTCGATAGAAATATTTTTCTATAGAAAAAACTTCGATAGAAATATTTTTCTATAGAAAAAATTTCGATAGAAATATTTTTCTATAGAAAAAATTTCGATAGAAATATTTTGCTATCGAAAAATATTTCTATAGAAGTTTTTTCTATAGAAAAATATTTTTATCGAAATTTTTTCTACAGAAAAAATTTCGATAGAAATATTTTTCTGTAGAAAAAATTTCGATAGAAATATTTTTCTATAAAAAAAATTTCGATAGAAATATTTTTCTATAGAAAAAATTTCGTTAGAAATATTTTTCTATAGAAAAAATTTCGTTAGAAATATTTTTCTATAGAAAAAATTTCGTTAGAAATATTTTTCTATAGACAAAATTTCGTTAGAAATATTTTTCTATAGAAAAAATTTCGTTAGAAATATTTTTCTATAGAAAAAATTTCGTTAGAAATATTTTTCTATAGAAAAAATTTCGTTAGAAATATTTTTCTATAGAAAAAATTTCGTTAGAAATATTTTTCTATAGAAAAAATTTCGTTAGAAATATTTTTCTATAGAAAAAATTTCGATACAAATATTTTTCTATAGAAAAAATTTCGATAGAAATATTTTTCTATAGAAAAAATTTCGATAGAAATATTTTTCTATAGAAAAAATTTCGATAGAAATATTTTTCTATAGAAAAAATTTCGATAGAAATATTTTTCTATAGAAAAAATTTCGATAGAAATATTTTTCTATAGAAAAAATTTCGATAGAAATATTTTTCTATAGAAAAAATTTCGATAGAAATATTTTTCTATAGAAAAAATTTCGATAGAAATTTGTGAGAAATATTCTTTATAGAAAAATTTTCGTTAGAAATATTTTTCTATAGAAAAATTTTCGTTAGAAATATTTTTCTATAGAAAAATTTTCGTTAGAAATATTTTTCTATAGAAAAATTTTCGTTAGAAATATTTTTCTATAGAAAAATTTTCGTTAGAAATATTTTTCTATAGAAAAATTTTCGTTAGAAATATTTTTCTATAGAAAAATTTTCGTTAGAAATATTTTTCTATAGAAAAATTTTCGTTAGAAATATTTTTCTATAGAAAAATTTTCGTTAGAAATATTTTTCTATAGAAAAATTTTCGTTAGAAATATTTTTCTATAGAAAAATTTTCGTTAGAAATATTTTTCTATAGAAAAATTTTCGTTAGAAATATTTTTCTATAGAAAAATTTTCGTTAGAAATATTTTTCTATAGAAAAATTTTCGTTAGAAATATTTTTCTATAGAAAAATTTTCGTTAGAAATATTTTTCTATAGAAAAATTTTCGTTAGAAATATTTTTCTATAGAAAAATTTTCGTTAGAAATATTTTTCTATAGAAAAATTTTTGTTAGAAATATTTTTCTATAGAAAAATTTTCGTTAGAAATATTTTTCTATAAAAAAATTTTCGTTAGAAATATTTTTCTATAGAAAAATTTTCGTTAGAAATATTTTTCTATAGAAAAATTTTCGTTAGAAATATTTTTCTATAGAAAAATTTTCGTTAGAAATATTTTTCTATAGAAAAATTTTCGTTAGAAATATTTTTCTATAGAAAAATTTTCGTTAGAAATATTTTTCTATAGAAAAATTTTCGTTAGAAATATTTTTCTATAGAAAAATTTTCGTTAGAAATATTTTTCTATAGAAAAATTTTCGTTAGAAATATTTTTCTATAGAAAAATTTTCGTTAGAAATATTTTTCTATAGAAAAATTTTCGTTAGAAATATTTTTCTATAGAAAAATTTTCGTTAGAAATATTTTTCTATAGAAAAATTTTCGTTAGAAATATTTTTCTATAGAAAAATTTTCGTTAGAAATATTTTTCTATAGAAAAATTTTCGTTAGAAATATTTTTCTATAGAAAAATTTTCGTTAGAAATATTTTTCTATAGAAAAATTTTCGTTAGAAATATTTTTCTATAGAAAAATTTTCGTTAGAAATATTTTTCTATAGAAAAATTTTCGTTAGAAATATTTTTCTATAGAAAAATTTTCGTTAGAAATATTTTTCTATAGAAAAATTTTCGTTAGAAATATTTTTCTATAGAAAAATTTTCGTTAGAAATATTTTTCTATAGAAAAATTTTCGTTAGAAATATTTTTCTATAGAAAAATTTTCGTTAGAAATATTTTTCTATAGAAAAATTTTCGTTAGAAATATTTTTCTATAGAAAAATTTTCGTTAGAAATATTTTTCTATAGAAAAATTTTCGTTAGAAATATTTTTCTATAGAAAAATTTTCGTTAGAAATATTTTTCTATAGAAAAATTTTCGTTAGAAATATTTTTCTATAGAAAAATTTTCGTTAGAAATATTTTTCTATAGAAAAATTTTCGTTAGAAATATTTTTCTATAGAAAAATTTTCGTTAGAAATATTTTTCTATAGAAAAATTTTCGTTAGAAATATTTTTCTATAGAAAAATTTTCGTTAGAAATATTTTTCTATAGAAAAATTTTCGTTAGAAATATTTTTCTATAGAAAAATTTTCGTTAGAAATATTTTTCTATAGAAAAATTTTCGTTAGAAATATTTTTCTATAGAAAAATTTTCGTTAGAAATATTTTTCTATAGAAAAATTTTCGTTAGAAATATTTTTCTATAGAAAAATTTTCGTTAGAAATATTTTTCTATAGAAAAATTTTCGTTAGAAATATTTTTCTATAGAAAAATTTTCGTTAGAAATATTTTTCTATAGAAAAATTTTCGTTAGAAATATTTTTCTATAGAAAAATTTTCGTTAGAAATATTTTTCTATAGAAAAATTTTCGTTAGAAATATTTTTCTATAGAAAAATTTTCGTTAGAAATATTTTTCTATAGAAAAATTTTCGTTAGAAATATTTTTCTATAGAAAAATTTTCGTTAGAAATATTTTTCTATAGAAAAATTTTCGTTAGAAATATTTTTCTATAGAAACATTTTCGGTAGAAATATTTTTCTATAGAAAAATTTTCGTTAGAAATATTTTTCTATAGAAAAATTTTCGTTAGAAATATTTTTCTATAGAAAAATTTTCGTTAGAAATATTTTTCTATAGAAAAATTTTCGTTAGAAATATTTTTCTATAGAAAAATTTTCGTTAGAAATATTTTTCTATAGAAAAATTTTCGTTAGAAATATTTTTCTATAGAAAAATTTTCGTTAGAAATATTTTTCTATAGAAAAATTTTCGTTAGAAATATTTTTCTATAGAAAAATTTTCGTTAGAAATATTTTTCTATAGAAAAATTTTCGTTAGAAATATTTTTCTATAGAAAAATTTTCGTTAGAAATATTTTTCTATAGAAAAATTTTCGTTAGAAATATTTTTCTATAGAAAAATTTTCGTTAGAAATATTTTTCTATAGAAAAATTTTCGTTAGAAATATTTTTCTATAGAAAAATTTTCGTTAGAAATATTTTTCTATAGAAAAATTTTCGTTAGAAATATTTTTCTATAGAAAAATTTTCGTTAGAAATATTTTTCTATAGAAAAATTTTCGTTAGAAATATTTTTCTATAGAAAAATTTTCGTTAGAAATATTTTTCTATAGAAAAATTTTCGTTAGAAATATTTTTCTATAGAAAAATTTTCGTTAGAAATATTTTTCTATAGAAAAATTTTCGTTAGAAATATTTTTCTATAGAAAAATTTTCGTTAGAAATATTTTTCTATAGAAAAATTTTCGTTAGAAATATTTTTCTATAGAAAAATTTTCGTTAGAAATATTTTTCTATAGAAAAATTTTCGTTAGAAATATTTTTCTATAGAAAAATTTTCGTTAGAAATATTTTTCTATAGAAAAATTTTCGTTAGAAATATTTTTCTATAGAAAAATTTTCGTTAGAAATATTTTTCTATAGAAAAATTTTCGTTAGAAATATTTTTCTATAGAAAAATTTTCGTTAGAAATATTTTTCTATAGAAAAATTTTCGTTAGAAATATTTTTCTATAGAAAAATTTTCGTTAGAAATATTTTTCTATAGAAAAGATTTCGTTTAAAATATGTATATTCCATTGTAGTACTACTACAATCCGTTGTTATTTAAAATTGTGTTGCATACTTTAAGGCATTCTTTGGTTTAAAAATATCTGCTATATTGAAGATGTAGAAAATCCGTTATTACTTAGAGTTGTTCAAATATATAAATTCAATATGTTATTAAACTAGCTCCATCAAATGAAGTATTTGGATACACAAAAAACCTAGCATACTTTTAGGTTCATAACAAAAATCTCGTTATTCTCTTTAGATTGTAAAGAATTTGTTAAAAATATCCACAATTCATGTTTTTTCTTCTATTTCCTTTTTCGTGGCATATACTTTTAGCAACTGTCTAGGGAACATATTTCTTCACGTTACCAATAAAAGGAGCAGCCAGAACCTGCAAATATCCTTTTACAGTCATTAAATAATTTAGTTAAAGTAAAATATTTTCTTTCAATTACGACAAAAAGAAAAAAACTTTATATATGTCAGCGCCATAGCTCATCCTTCACTTCGTGTTTAAGGTAGTTTTTGTCAAGTCAATTTTTTCAATTTTTCAAGTTATTAGTATCAAGTTGACATGAAACTGAGCTGGGAGTGGTTAAAATAAATAACTGTCAGGGGTTTTTGCTTCAAAGGCAGAGGTTTCTGCTTCTATTTTTTTATTAAGTTGAAAGATAATGCTATAATGGAAATTGTCTTATTGTCAAGAAAATTTTAATAAAATTACAGTAAATAAGAGATAGTAAAATATTTATGCATAAATTTTTGATTTTTTTGTGGGGAATATAAAAAAAATTTTTGCTTTTAAATAAAGAATAGAATGTCTTTTTGAATATGAAGAAATAAAGGTAATGGTTTTATTTTTGGAATAAAAAAGCAGTTTTAATATCCATTAATTTTAGGGCACGTTAATGCACTTTTGTGCATTTAAATATCCCTAAAATATACTAGATTAATAACAAAGTTTGGCTCACTAAATTATGATACTGCCAATAATGTCGGCTTATTAAATGTATAATAACAGCTACAGTAGATATTGCTACATTAGCTATGGCTTCTATATGATGTACTTTATTTATATCTCCTTAAAGTATACTAAAAATCTTATGCATTTAAAAAACCCTAATATATACTTCATTTATCTAGTTACAAAAAATATTAAAAGTTTTTCTTTTAAAAAAATTTAATAACTATAGCATCATTAAGCGTTTAAAGCTAAAATATACTTCAAGGCGTCATTAAAAATTAAAGTACAGCCTATTTTAAGCAGTAAGATATAACTAAAGCATATTCTAAGGCTGCTAATGTTTTCTTAATGGATTTCTATAGAAAATTCTTAATGGACTTCTATTGAAAATACAAATCTTAATATTTTTCATGCTTTACATAATATGAATCAAATTAATTTAACAAAATAAAATTTGACGATACTTTGTACTCGTTTCTTTAGAAAATTAGAAAAAGCTTCACAAATTGTCCAATAATGAACGTTTTCTTTAAAATAATTTTATAACCAGAGCATACTTTAAGATGTAATTAAATTGTATTTTCTATAGCATACTTTATTGTGGGTGCTTTCTGACTAATTTCATTAATGGATCTCTCTATTGAAAATGGGGAAAACTTAACAATTATTTACGCTTCGAAAAAGTTTAAGCAATTTTATTAGGAAGGAAAAATGTACTCCAATTTTTCTTTGTCTTTAAGATTGATAACAAAAAGTCACACTTTTTGTTGACTTGAAAAAGTTTTTGTAAACAAAAAGTTTTGTTTACTTTCTATCTATAGGAATTTTACTTTAGTTCCGCTTCCTTCTGCGAACAATTACATAGCATCAATTATATAAAAGAAAACTTTGCCACCAAAAGTCTACCTTTTAGAAAAACAAATGAAACAAATACATAAATATATGACCCAGAATTTTATTTTAAACTAAAAATATTGAAAATTTTAAATCTGGGGTCAAATCGCCACACTCTATATCGATTGTGAACTCAGAATTTAAAGCAAATATTTAAGCATACCTCAGGGATTTTCTAAATAATTTATTTTGCAAAAAGTTTAATAAAAATTTAATATCTTTTTGTATATTTAGTTTAAGTGAAATTCTTTTACTATTAGGGAACTTTTGACAAATAAATTACATTGTAGTGAACTTTATGTATTATATATTATTTAGACTATCCTAAAAGTATGCTACACAAATGTTAATATCTTACATTTCGGTCGATATCGAATGGCCCCTGAAAAAATTTTTGATATTTTTTTCAGAAAATACTAAAAATGTCTTTAAGGCTTTAAAGTAGGCAAAATAAATTGATTTGATTAAGAAGAGGCTAGACACTCCTAATATCTATAGGGGCAAGGGGCCAAGCCACTTAAATAGCTAGACATTCTTCACTACTCGATCAAGGGCTTCAATGTCATTTTGGTGCTATTAATCAACAATTGATTAAATATCTATTAAAGGACTTCTACTAAAAATTTTCTCTAAATGTATTCAATTTCATTTCCTACATTTTGTCTATTTAAAACAACACCCCCAAATAAATTCTATACCATAAAAGTTTATAGAACTTTGATTTGATAAATATATATATTTTTTTTATTTTCAAACCCTTTTATCAAATAATAACCAACCAAAAACTATAAAATCAAAAAGACTTTTGAATATTAAATAAAAAAAAAAAATTCGTAAAAACCCACAATATCAAATAAACGGAAAAATCATCATATAAATGTTATTTTAATACATTTCCATTTGCCACAAACTGAGAGCTGTAACTTTTGGTGGTAAAAATAAGGAACGAAATATAAAATATATATTCAATATTTATAGATTATTTTTATGGTGGTATCATAATTTGTTTATGCTAAAGATATTATAGAGACAGTGGGGCAAAATGTCTAAATTTGTTTGAAAAAAATTAGTAAATTTTTAAAACGATTTTGTGGAAGGATTTATTTGAATTGCAATATAACATACCAGTATCTCTGGTGGTATAGAACTCACGCCCACACTAACAGTCGCTCATACGACTTACAAGATCACAGGGGACCCTAGAGAAATGTAATTACAAATCAAAAATTTTCACGATATTTCATTTTTCAAAAATTTTTCTATAGAAAATTTTTTCATCAAAAATTTTTATAAAAGAATATTTCTATAGAAAATTATCATTATATTATCAAAAATCTTTCAATAAAAATTTTTTTGTCAAAAATTTTTCTATAGAAAATTTTTTGTATCAAAAATTTTTCTATAGAAAATTTTTTGTATCAAAAATTTTTCTAAAGAAAATTTTCTATTAAAAATTTTTCTACAGAAAATTGTTTTATCCAAAATTTATCTATAAGAATAATTTTTAATACAAAAATTTTTTCTATAGAAAATTTTTGGTATCAAAAATTTTTCTATAGAATATTTTTTGAATCAAAAATTTTTTTATAGAAAATTTTTTTATCCAAAATTTTTTGTATTCAAAATTTTTCTATAGAAAATTTTTTGTATCAAAAATTTTTCTATAGAAAATTTTTTTGTCCAAAAATATTCTATATAATTTTTTTATCCAAAATTTTTCTATAGAAAATTTTTTTATCAAAAATTTTTATATAGAATATTTTTTGTACTTAAAATTTTTCTATAGAAAATTTTTTGTATCAAAAATTTTTTTTAGAAAATTTTTTGTATCAAAAATTTTTTTTTAGAAAATTTTTTGTATCAAAAAATTTTTTTTAGAAAAGTTTTTGTATCAAAATTTTTCTATAAAAAATTTTTTTTTATCAAAAATTTTTCTGTAGAATTTTTTTTTTTCAAAAATTTTTCTATAGAAAATTTTTTTGTTAAAAATTTTTCTATAGAAAATTTTTTTATCCATAGTTTTTCTATAGAAAATTTTTTGTATTAAAAATTTTTCTATAGAAAATTTTTTGTATCAAAAATTTTTTTTAGAAAATTTTTTGTTTCAAAAATTTTTTTTAGAAAATTTTTTGTATCAAAAATTTTTTTTTAGAAAATTTCCGATCAAAAAAATTTTTTATCAAAAATTTTTCTGAAAAAAATTTTTTTATCAAAAATTTTTCTGAAAAAAATTTTTTTATCAAAAATTTTTCTATAAACAATTTTTTATTAAATATTTTTCTATAGAAAATGTTTTATCAAAAATTTTTATGTAGAAATTTTTTTATGAAAAATTTTTCTATAGAAAATTTTTCTTTAAAACATTTTTTTATATAGAAAATTTTTATATCAAAAATTTTTCTATAGAAAATATTTTATAATTTTTTTTTTTTTTAATTTTTTAGATTTTTTTTTTAAATTTTTAGAAAAATCACAAATTTTTCTATAAAAAAACTTTTTTATCAAACATTTTTCTATAGAAAAACTTTTTTATCAAAAATGTTTCTATAGAAAACCTTTTTATCAAAAAATAACAAAATAGTCGGGATATTAATATTATTCAAAAAGAAGAATGCTAATACGCATATGATTTGGGAAAACCTTTTTATCAACAAATTTTTTATAAAAAACTTCTAAATCAAAAATTTTTCTGTAGAAAATTTTTTAAACAAAAATTTTTCTATAGAAATCTTTTTTATCAAAAATTTGTCAGTAGAAAATTTCTTTATCAAAAATTTGTCTTTAAACAATTTTTTTATCAAAAATTTTTCTATTGAAAGTTTTCTTATCAAAAATGTTTCTATAGAAAATTTTTTTATCAAAAATTTTTCAGTAGAAAATTTTTTATCAAAAATTTTTATATAGAAAATTTTTCTATCGAAAATTTTTCTGCAGAAAATTTTTATCAAAAATTTTTCTATAGAAAATTTTTGATCAAAAATTTTTCTTTAGAAAATTTTTTATCAAAAATTTTTCTATAGAAAAGTTTCCTATAGAAAATGTTTTGATAAAATATTTTACTAAAAAAAATTCTATGTAAAAATTTTTAATAAAAAATTTTCTATATAAAAATTTTTGATGAAAAATTTTCTATATAAAAATTTTTGATAAAAAAATTTTCTATTGAAATTTTTTATCAAAAAATTTTCTATGGGAAAATTTTCTTTTTCTATAGAATATTTTTTTATCAAAAATTTTTTATAGAACATTTTTTTATCAAAAATTTGTTTTTATAGCGGCGCCAACCGACTTTGTTAACATCCAAATCTCAAGTGAATCATTTTAATAATCATTTTCACGAATTTCAAAAATGATCTTAATGTTTACGAATTTTACAAAAAGTCTTCGGCTCCTGGTGGCTTGGACTGCCTATCTTTGATCCGCATAAACACAATACACACTTTCCGCATATGACGGCGAATTGTACAAAATGCACTTTTCTGTCATAATAAAACTTTTTGTGTAAAAAGCGTTATATTTTTGTATATTTTTAACGAAATTTCTTGTGTCAAGATCTCTTGATTGGGTGTTTTTTTATAAAGTTTTCATAAATCATAATAAAAAAAGGAAATATATTTGTGGTACCAAAAAACGGCCTTTTATTAAACTTTTAACAATTTGCACCAGTTGCTGGGGTGTAAGTTGATTCATAATGAAATTTTAAAGCAAACTAAACAAAAAGCTACTATCAGCTGTTAAATGGAAGATCAAATAAAGAAGGGATGCCAACTTAAACTTGTGACACTTTAAAAAAGTAAACCTACCCATTACATTTTGTGTAAAAATTATCATTTTGTAAATATATTATTTCAAAGAGACTTTTTTGATCTAAAAGACTCAAGTTTCTTATAGATAATACATTTGTAAAACAGTTATCCTATAGAGAATACTTTTATGGGATTACTTTTGTATAACAGATTTTTAATTGATAATGACAGTTTTCTTATAGAGAATTCTTCTGTATAATATTTATTCTATAGATAATACTTTTGTATAATAGATTTCCTATAGAGAAAATTTTTGCATAAACGTTTTCCTAAAGAGAAGGCTTTTTATAAGAGATTTTCAATAGAAAATAACATTGTATAACAGTTTTTAAGGAGAATATCTTTGTATAACAATTTTATGCAATGTCCATTAGTATAACAGTTTTCCTATAGATATACAAATTAATTTGTCTCTGTAAAGGGCCAAAAACTCTATTCTGTAAAGGCATCCCTATGGGAGGTAACCGAAATGGTAATCCGATTTAAGCAAAAAGTATAGGACCAAAATATGAGTCTGTGAAAAATTTGCTTTGATTTGATGATAATCTTGCATGGATATCCGCCTAGCCAGTCAGGGGGACGGAAGCCTTTAAATCGACTCAGGGAGTAATTCTAAGTCGATCGGTATGTAAAAAGGAATGATGAAGGGTATAGTTAAATATTTTGTTAAAAATTTCCTAAAAACGGAAAACTTTTTATTTAATATATGTTCTATATTTCAAAAGAACCTAGAACAAATATTTCTGACTGAATTTTTAATGGTGTTGACTCACTGTACCAACAAGTGTTAGAGTTCTTTCTAAATAATATTTGGCTATAAAAAAATATGTATATATGTATAAAAACTTGAATCAATAATCATTTTGGTGGTCGATTTGTAATAAGGCAAAATCATAAAATCTTTAAAATCGAATAATAATAAAAATCCCAAACTAAAAATACAAATATTTTTAAAATTTGTATAAAATAACAATCATTATCGTAAAAAATATTTAAAAAGAAATGCCAGTAAATACGTAAAAGGTATAAACATTTTTTAGAGCATAACAAAAATAAAATAATATTTTATTTTATAAATGCGAAACAGTAAAGACCAAAAGGGAAATTGATGTGATGACCAAATAATGATAAAAGAAAAATTTACAATTTATGGTCGACCGCCTTGATTTAAGCGCTAAATAAACGGATAGAGGAAAATATTTAAAATGTTGTAATATTTTATTTAGGCAGTTTATTTTGTATCTGTTATTATCCTATTTTTCTTTATTACAGATTTAATGTTACAAACCCCGAGGAGCCTCAGTTTTCATTGGAAAATTTGGATTCATTAACTTCTCTTATGACTCAAGAAAATAATTCCTTGAAATTGCGCATTTATGCCTTCAATCAAAAAGGACGAAGTGCAGCATATCCTTTGCCAGAATTTGTTATTGGTTCAACTGGTTTCAAAAATGGTAAGTACAAAAGCTCTACATATGTTATTTTTTTGAAAACTAAAAACTTTTCTATAAAAAAGTTCAAAGTTTTCTACAGAAAAGTTTAAAGTTTTCTACAGAAAAGTTTAAAGTTTTCTATAGAAAAGTTTAAAGTTTTCTATACAAAAGTTCAAAGTTTTCTATAGAAAAGTTAAAAGTTTTCTATAGAAAAGTTCAAAGATTTCTATAGAAAAGTTAAAAGTTTTCTATAGAAAAGTTCAAAGTTTTCTATAGAAAAGTTAAAAGTTTTCTATAGAAAAGTTCAAAGTTTTCTATAGAAAAGTTCTAAGTTTTCTATAGAAAAGTTCAAAGTTTTCTATAGAAAAGTTCAAAGTTTTCTATAGAAAAGTTCAAAGTTTTCTATAGAAAAGTTCAAAGTTTTCTATAGAAAAGTTCAAAGTTTTCTATAGAAAAGTTCAAAGTTTTCTATAGAAAAGTTCAAAGTTTTCTATAGAAAAGTTCAAAGTTTTCTATAGAAAATTGAAAAGTTTTCTATAGAAAATTGAAAAGTTTTCTATAGAAAATTGAAAAGTTTTCTATAGAAAATTGAAAAGTTTTCTATAGAAAATTGAAAAGTTTTCTATAGAAAATTGAAAAGTTTTCTATAGAAAATTGAAAAGTTTTCTATAGAAAATTGAAAAGTTTTCTATAGAAAATTGAAAAGTTTTCTATAGAAAATTGAAAAGTTTTCTATAGAAAATTGAAAAGTTTTCTATAGAAAATTAAAAAGTTTTCTATAGAAAATTGAAAAGTTTTCTATAGAAAATTAAAAAGTTTTCTATAGAAAATTGAAAAGTTTTCTATGGAAAATTGAAAAGTTTTCTATGGAAAATTAAAAAATGTTCTATGGAAAATTAAAAAGTTTTCTATGGAAAATTGAAAAGTTTTCTATGGAAAATTTCAAAATTTTCTATAGAAAATTTAAAAGTATGAAACTATTAAAAATACATAACTTTTTTCTACTAATCTTCAGAAAAATTTTGCTTAAATTGTTGCTGCTGTCATGAGATGTCCCCAACGCCATTTTTTTAATGCTTTATGTTTAAAGAACAATTCACCTTAATTGTCCATCGGTGTTGTATCATTATTCTAATAACACTCATGTATATATTTTAGTATCTATGTGTTTGCATGTGATTTTCGTCGAAATGTCTTACAGCTTTTTCGTGCATTTCGCTTTCAACTGCACTCTAAGCCTTGAGACAATGATTGATTACCTGATGACATGTTAGATTCGACAGGTGTTTTTGACTAATGTGGTTGCTGGCTGTTGTAAGAGCTGTTGTTTCACTAGCTTGAAGAAAGCATTATATGTACTAAGTACCCGATATCCTATCAAAATATTTGCATTGGTATTGGTAAATTTTACATTTTCTTTTACATTTTCCTTGCTGTACTTTGTTGCCATATACCTTGTGGTAATAAGTTTAGTTTTAGTCTTTGTTTTTGTTTCTTTCATGTACTTAAGATGTCGTTACAGTGATTCGTAGTAAGCTATACGAAGGTTGTATGAGAAGTTGCCTTAAGATTCTCAAAAACATTCGAAATAAGATAGTGTTACTAAGTGGGTTAAGAGCTTTCAAAACTTTTACCTGTAAATAGATGAGTCATATTTATAAACATGTTTTCTTAACTTTTTCCACCACCCTCGCATTTCCTCGTATTTGCATATTTACGTTGGCATTAAAAAAGAATTTTGTGTTTGTAAAATAAGCCATTAGGTAAAACATGATTGATTTGGTTGTAGTTTTTCTTTCTGTTTTCTTTTCTTTTCTACTTCAATTTACATACTCTACCGCTTTGTTTGCATTTTTTTTCTTTTTTTGGGGGTTATTGCCAAAAATGATTCGTATATCAAGTTTTAATGTTGCCTTTAGCATTTGGCAAATATTTGAAAAAGTATAACCAAAAAAAATCAAGGATCTTAAATGATGAAAGCCAACTTTCATCTGGCTTTAAAGCACTAAGAAAAATCCATATGTATATGTAGACGAGTGTAAAGATAAAGCCTATAAAAACACTTTAAATATTAAGATTAAGACTTGATAAGGATTCAGCTCAACAAATTCAAAAGTAGGTATTACATTTAAGGTTAATATTATTGAACAATACCAGAACAAAGATTCCTAATGGTTGTCAATCCAAAGAGTCAACAAAATGTTTTTAGCAAAATTTTTTAAATAAATATTTATTTAGGCTTTAATATTCGGTTTGTGGTAATCATGTGTTCAGTTTGTCTAAAGAAACATTTTACTTTGCCACAGTTTTTCCATTTTTCTTTGTCTGTTTTTGTCTATCTTTCCATAAATCCTGCTGCGCTTGTAAAATTGATTTTTGCAAAATTTTGATTACGTGCCTAAATCTTTGAAATTTTGAAGCTGGTTTTGACCCATAGTCATAATACAAAAAATAATGTTCTAGGAACTACTTAATTTAAAAAATAAAAACTGTCATTGAAAACCTTTTTTTTTTGCTTTTTTAGTCATTTTATAAAAATAAACAAGCATTACTAATTTCACTTTTTCTTCAGCTGGGACTAAATATGCAAATATATGCAGACGATCTATACACCAATATAAAGCCAAGACCTAGGTCTCTAATAGCTTTAAAAATAAGCTTAAAAGCTTTTCATTTAAAAAAGTTAGAGCCCACAAAAATCTTTACCACAGTACATTTTTTTACAAAAACATTAAAGTTTATGTAAAGTTGAAAAACATTATTAGATATAAGCTTGCTGCTCGATTCTTTGTTGTTTTAATATAAAGGTCTCCACAAATATCTAACGCTTAATTACATAAAAGCTCCCTTTTAGTACTAACAATGAAAATTGTAATCAAAAACTTATCTATAGTTAACATTTTCTTCAAAATCCTTGCCTTTTTCAGATCTGCTGTAACTTTAATTGATTGATAGATGATCACTGTGAATTGGAGCTTTTTAAAACCTTGTAAAAAATATATTGGAAATGCATTTAAAAAAATATTTGTTAGTAAATAGATTTATTCAAATAAAGTTATTTTCTTAAAATTTGGGTAATTTGGTTTACCTTTTAGTTTATAGGTTGCCAAATTTTTAATTTTAGTCCGATTAAAATATGTCTTGACTATCCACAAGTCTTATGCTTCCACTTATACATTTGGAAACACTACTAAACCCATAATTTGAGAGGTATTTGAGAAAATATGCAAACTACCATTAAAGGACAATAACCACAGACTCTCGCTCGGCTGATGTCTTTGTAACAATTTGCTTTATCCCCATTCAAGCAATTCTTTGTGCTTGATGGAACGGAACAACTTCTATAACGGTATCTTCTATGTTCCAAATATCTAAAGAAAGAAAATTGTTCAAGTAAATTTAAAAAAGTCACTATATTCTCACAGACTGAAAGTATACCACAATAGCAGCACTTGTGTTTATTCTGGATAGTTATAAATTAAACAAGTAAGAAAGTGGTATAGTCAGTAAAGCCCGACCATATGATACCCTCCACCACTGAGATCAAATGATTTTTTTTTTCGTGTACAAAGAGAAATATTTTCTTAATTTTGTCTTTATATAAAGTTTTTGCCAAAACTTATATATTTAGTCTGTCCGTCAGACAAAAGCGCGATAGCGCCTTAACCAAAAGAGCTAGAGGAACAAAATTTTACAAAAGTTTTTTTGACATCTTAAAAAAGTTGTGAATTGAAAATGAACGAAATCAGCTCACGTTTAGTTAGGGATCCCATATAACTCTGCCCCGGGAATCTATTAATGCTGATAAATTTAATACAATTGTAATAGTTATGACGGCTAAATAAAGAATAGAGAAGTTTATGCAATTATTGGTCAGTATATCTAATTTTATAGGAATCGGTCCATATTTGAACATAACATTCACATAAAAACCATTCCCGAAAATCACTAAACTGCCACAGACGTCAGTTAAAAGCTATTAAATGTACGGCCACTAAATTTAGAATAAATAAGCTTTATATAAATACCAGCCAGTATGTAAAAGTTTGTGACAATTGGTCAACATTTGGTTATATTTCGTATATATTTGTAACATCCCCTTTTTATATACCCACTATTAAAACAAAACGGGGGTAATTTCCTTAATATTAGCTCAAAAACAAAAAGCGATATATTCTGAATTCTTGTGAAATTCTAAGACGAATGAGCCATTTCCGTCTGTCTGTTGAAATCACGATAACGCCTAAACGAAAGAAGCTAGCCCACTGAAACTTAGTAAAAAACATTCTTCATCTCTGAGAAAATTTTAGTATTGAAATTGGGCAAAATCGGTTAACATTTGACCATAGCTCCCGTATAACCTCGCCTACGCTAACCGCTTATTTGCTAATAAATAACAAACTATAATAGCTATGATGATAAAATTTTGTATATATGTAGCTCCCATACAAAAAACTTACGGAAATAGCCAAAATTGCACCGAAAATACACTTAAATGCGAATAAATCTAAAACTATAAAATATATAACCACTAAATTTAGCACGAAGAGGTCTTATGTCAATGCCAAATTGCAAAATTTTGTCACAATCGGTCACCATTTGACCATAGCTCCCATATAAAAAACTTAAGGAAACACAAAAATACAAAAAGAATATGGGGGTTTATGTCCGTCTGTCCGTCAGATATAAGCTCGATAGCGCCTTAACGAAAAGGGCGACAGCAACAAAATTTCACAAAAGGAAGTTTTATGTGAATGCTAGCTTGCAAAATTTTGTTACAATCGATTACTATTTGACCATAGCTCCCATATAATGGGTGTTTTTTTTAGAGGTATAGAACTTCGAATTAAAATAAAACACAAGAAAATCGTTTTAATGTCCATCAATTTGGCTTTATTGGAAGGATAATTTTATGCCATTAATGTTAAAATATGATTTCGGCCATGTGGCCGCCGCGGCTGGCTCGAATAAAGCCAATTCTACAGGTCCAATTTTCAACTACTTTTTCGAGCGTATGTTGGCAATAACGCCACGAATGTTGGCTTCCAAGTCCCCTAACGTTTCTGGTTTGTTGGCGTAGACGAGCAACTTCACATATCCCCAAAGAAAATAATCCAGTGGTGTCAAATCGCACGATCTTGGTGGCCAATTGACAGGTCCATTCCGCGAAATTATGCGCTCATCGAATGTTTCCTTCAATAAATCAATTGTGACGTGCGCTGTGTGGCACGTAGCGCCGTCTTGTTGGAACCACAACTCATCCACATTCATGCCATCCAATTGGGGAACAAAATAGTCGGTTGTCATGGCTCTATACCGGTCTCCATTTATGGTAACTGACTCTCCAGCATTATTTCGGAAGAAGTATGGCCCAATGACTCCACCAGCCCATAGAGCACACCAACCAGTCAGTTTTTGTGGATGTAATGGAGTCTCAAGGGTCTCATGTGGATTCTCTTCACTCCAAATGCGGCAATTTTGCTTGCTGACGTAGCCATTCAACCAAAAATGAGCCTCATCACTGAACAAAATTTTGCGATGAAAATCAGCATCGAGATCAATCTCATTTTCGGCCCATACACCAAAATCACGACGCATTGAATGGTCCCGCGGCTTTAATTCTTGCAAGATCTTTGCACAAAATCTTCCATAAAGTTGATGGACAAAGCTCCAATTGCTGTGCACGGTGGCGAATCGATTCATTCGGGTCCTCTTCAACACTTTGCTCTACAGCGGCAATTGTTTCTTCGGTGCGCACTGTTCGACGTCGCTGTGGATGCGTATTATCACATAGAGTAAACGTAGTGCGAAAACGATCCATGGTTAACCGAATTAATTGTTTTGATGGACGATTATGTCGACCATGAAATGGACGGAGCTTGCGGTAAACTTCGCGAACAGAACCATTATTTTCGAAATAAATTTGCACGATTTGCAAGCGTTGTTCTTTTGTCAACCTGTTCATGATGAAATGGCAAACCAAACTAAATATTAATCACTTGACAGCTGACAAAATGGCCGCCAGTTAAAAAAGTGATGCCAACTTAAAGTTCTATACCTCAATAAAAAAAACCCGATATAAAACTTATGGAAACACCAAAATACAAAAAGAAAAGACGATTTATGACCGTCTTTCCGTCAGAGAAAAGCACAATTGCTCCCTAACTACAAAAGCTAAAAAGACAAAATTTACCTAAAGTGTTTTCGATATGTTATAGAAATTGTGTGCTGAAAATGGGTAAAATCGGTTTTGATTTAGTTAGAGCACCCATATAACCCTGCCCCGGGAATCACATTTATGCTGATAAATTGAATAAAATTGTAAAATGACTACTGAATTTGAAACAGAAAAGTTTTATGCAACTTTCAGTCAGTATGTTAAATTTTATAAGAATCGGTCCATAGCTTTCATATAAAAACCGCTCCCGGTAACCACTAAAATGCCACAAACGCCAGTTAAAAGCTATCAAATTATAAACTATGTCAGCTATGGCCACTAAATTTTGCACAAATAAAATTTATATTAATACCAGCCAGTATATTAAATTCTGTAACAATCGGTCAACATTTGGCTTTAGTTGTTATATATATAACATCCCCTTTTGATATCTATAATCAAAAAGATTTGTAGGTACATTCAGTATATAAAGATTGCATCCACGAAATTAGATAGCTATCAATCAATGTTAGGTCCAGACTTTATTCACGGTAGATGCATTAGGAACTCCTGACAAAATATGTGAACCTGCGTGTTGCTATCAACATGTTTATGGCACAACGAAACAACTTATTAATGTAAAACTATACTCGGTTATGGAACAGCATATTGTCCAATGTAAATACTTGGGAAACCACTTAGATACTCTCAAATGTTGAACTGCAGTAACTATACCCCTGCAATCGAATTTAGTCCAAATATATTACCAACAATACCATATTTGGTCAACATTTTGAATTAGCTGCACTCTCGTACAACTTGATGGTGGGTATACAAGATTCGGCACAGCCAAATATACCACTCTTACTTGTTATTTTTCGAAATATTTTTCTTCTTTAAATGCTTTGGTACAAACAATAATATGATGTATTGTGTTGTTAATGTTCACATTTATATTGAAGTAAATTCATATGATTTTGTGAACTCCGAGGTTATAATTTACATGAATTTATATACAAAATGTCTACTATAACATTGTATAAAACTGGCTGCTCCACTCAAGGATACATACATGCAAATTTATTTCAACGATCCCTTTTTTGTTACTACCTTTAACTCTCGAAATAATGGCTTCATATGTCAACATGAAGAGGCTCAAATACATATTCAATGCACTAACAAAAACAAACAAAGTTTTGAGCAAAAAAAAAAATGAAAACAGTACTCAAATTGCACACCTACGTTACCAATATGGTAAGTCCTTTGGTTATGTATGCTTGTAGGTATGAATACTTTTGTTTTCTTTACATATGTATGTATGTGATTGAAAGTAGTATGTGGCAATGTGTGTATAATGTTTGTCTCCCTGGCAGAGGAAATATGGAATACAATTTGAAATGGATTAAATTTTCGCACGTACAAACAAACCGGGTGACACGCAAAGTAGCAAAGACTTCAAAATATAACAAACAACAGGTATTAATACAAAAAAAAAACAAGAATTGATGTATGCAAACACGAACGAAAAAAAAGAGTCACAAATGTTGACAACCTACCCATGATTTATGATTGTTTTTATTGATTGTGATGTAAAGTATAACGATGTCAAAACAAAGCAATGACAGCAAAAATAACAACAACAATAATAATGGCTTGACAGGAGAAAAACGAAATTGGAAATGTAAACAAGTTACAAATGAACAAACAAATACAATACACACAAACTTAAATATATTTACATACATACATGCATTTACAAAGCGATGTTTACACTGGCCAGAAAAGGGTAAACACAACAAATTTTGTATTTGTGTATTCAATTATTGGTAAGTGTTGTTGGGTGTGTATAGGTGAAAGTGGCTTTATACATATGAATAGAATTTCAAGGGAAACTGATATAAAAGAAGCCTTCAAAAAGGCCTTTTCTGTTTA
Organism: Stomorhina lunata; assembly: GCA_933228675.1. Taxonomy (NCBI): domain Eukaryota; kingdom Metazoa; phylum Arthropoda; class Insecta; order Diptera; family Rhiniidae; genus Stomorhina; species Stomorhina lunata. Next base: position 27,202,087 of record OW121741.1, on the reverse strand, counting down.
AGCTGCTTTAATTTGAAGCAGTGATGGGCACAGAAATAAATGTCTTCTACAAAGTATACTCTACTATAACTTTGCCGCAAGGTAAATTTGAATCGATCGTTATGTCACAGAACTCAATTCCGCTCTGAAATGAAATGAATTCCGTATTTTGTTTCCATAGAAAAGGTTAAACGATTTTTTTTAGGAATGAAACCACTTTATAATTCCAAAGTGGAATTAAATTTGTATGTTATTCTTTGTTTCTTCAACATCTGAACAATTCCTTCAATTTGCGATGTTTTATAAAACGAAGATAGAGTTATTGCCGTCAATTAAAAAAATGTGTTTTGTATAATTTAGTAACATTTAAAATTTTTTTCAGAATCTATAGAACCTAAAATCATTTTATTCAGAATTTAACTTCGAAATGGCTTCAATTCCGTACGGAATTTGTTAAAACACGATTTGTAAAAGCCTTTAAGGATGTGGTCTTTCATGACTTAAGATACGTTTTTTTGTGAAAAATATTAAAAATCGCAACAATAGAGCAAAGCATTCAACTTAAGCTGGCAATGCACAGTGGGGAAAACTATAGAATTCCTCGTCAAAAATGTTTGCTAAAATTACTCTAACATAAGCGATTACTATTTTTACATAAAAAGTCGTAAAGTATCTGTAGGTAGACTTACCTACAGGTGCTAATGGCCATCTTGATAATTCTACTTCTGCCAAATTAGTTGTCGCTTATTTAGTTAAACATATGATCTGGCGATGTTTGTCAGAGTGTTAGAATACTATTCTTCGAAGATCTAAAGGAAACTTTCTTTACGTTCCTACACCTAACAAACTTCACCTGACCCAGGAACTGAAGCAAAACGAAAGGGCTCTAAAGCAATTGGCAACAGATTTAGGATGATGACAAGATTTATTGCATTCCAAAAATGTCACTGTTTGTGGATGTTTGTGGATCTTTGAGAGCAACTTATTTGGCGTAAAGAGAATGATGTAAACATCAATGACAAGCGGCTTTAACAGAACGACGCAATATGCCATACAGCTCATATAACGTTGTATATTCTTCACGAGGGATAAAAGGTCATGTAACCTTGCCACTGTGATCATGCGAATTGTTCCGGTGTGGCTTCTTCTAATGGGGTTTTTTTAGGTCGCAGATGTATGCGAATAAGCTATACACCATAGGGTTGCCAAAATAACCGATGATATTGGTTAAAGTTAGCCTGACTCACGAGTATTGGAGAATTGTACAGTTTATATGCTCCCCATCCAGTGAAGTTATGGCAGCAAAACTAAATGAAAACCTTAAGGTAATGTTGGAATAGTAACTTTTGCTTGTTAAGAACTCATTGTCGCTATTAAAAACGGCCGAACGGCGCTACATGCCATATGTAACGTTGAATATTCTGCACGAGTGATTTGAGGGTATGGTCATCTCACTGTGATCGTACGATGAATGCAGATAAGCAGCATTCCGGAGCCACCATAACCGAAGCTATTGATGAAAGTTAGCCTGATTTGTGAGCCATGAAATATTGGAAATTGAGGATGAGCTCCACTCAGAAAGTTATGAAGGCAACGTCTAATAAAATACCCTTAAGTAAAGTTGGAATTGTACCTATTTTATTTAAGACATATGTTAAAAATACCAAGTTTTACCCAAGATGTAGTTTCATTAAAGGCGTATTCTTGCCTTATCAAAGTAGTAGTCTTATCAAAAATGTAGACTTAACAAAGACGTAGTATTACGTAAAATACAATACCAGAGACGTAGACTTATCAAAGACGAAGACTTGGGAAAAAATAGTCTTATAAGAGACGTTGTGTTATTAGTTACGTAAACTTGTTAGAAACGTAGTCTTATTAGAGAAGTAGTCTTATTAGAGAAGTAGTCTTATTAGAGAACTAGTCTTACTAGAGACTAAGTCTTATTAGAAACGTAGTCTTATTCAAGACGAAGTCTTATTAGGGACGTAGTCTTATTAGAGACGTAGTCTTATTAGAGACGTAGTCTTTTTAGAGACGTAGTCTTATTCGAGGCGAAGTCTTATTAGAGACGTAGTCTTATTAGAGAAATAAACTTATTAGAGACGTAGTCTTATTCACGTGTTCTTATTAGAGACGTAGTGTTATTAGAGAAGTAGTCTTATTAAAGACGTAGTCTTGTTAAAGACGTAGTCTTATTAAAGACGTAGTCTTATTAGAGACGTAGTCTTATTCAAGGCGTGTTCTTATTAGAGACGTAGTGTTATTAGAGAAGTAGTCTTATTAAAGACGTAGTCTTGTTAAAGACGTAGTCTTATTAAAGACGTAGTCTTATTAAAGACGTAGTCTTATTAAAGACGTAATCTTATTAAAGACGTAGTCTTATTAAAGACGTAGTCTTATTAAAGACGTAGTCTTATTAAAGACGCAGTGTTTTTGAAGACGTAGTCTTATTAAAGACGTAGTCTTATTAAAGAAGTAGTCTTTTAAAGACGTTGTCTTATAAGGACATAGTCTTATTAAAGACGTAGTCCTATTAAAGACGTAGTCTTATTAAAGACGTAGTCTTATTAAAGACGTAGTCTTATTAAAGACGTAGTCTTATTAAAGACGTAGTCTTATTGAAGACGTAGTCTTATTAAGGACGTAGTCTTATTAAAGACGTAGTCTTATTAAAGACGTAGTCTTATTAAATACGTAGTCTTATTAAAGACGTAGTCTTATTTAAGACGTAGTCTTATTAAAGACGTAGTCTTATTAAAGACGTAGTCTTATCAAAGACGTAGTCTTATTAAAGACGTAGTCTTATTAAAGACGTAGTCTTATTAAAGACGTAGTCTTATTAAAGACGTAGTCTTATTAAAGACGTAGTCTTATTAAAGACGTAGTCTTATTAAAGACGTAGTCTTATTAAAGACGTAGTCTTATTAAAGACGTAGTCTTATTAAAGACGTAGTCTTATTAAAGACGTAGTCTTATTAAAGACGTAGTCTTATTAAAGACGTAGTCTTATTAAAGACGTAGTCTTATTAAAGACGTAGTCTTATTAAAGACGTAGTCTTATTAAAGACGTAGTCTTATTAAAGACGTAGTCTTATTAAAGACGTAGTCTTATTAAAGACGAAGTCTTATAAAAGACGAAGTCTTATAAAAGACATAATCTTATTAGAGACGTAGTCTTATTAGAGATGTAGTCTTATTAGAGATATAGTCGTATTCTTGTTAGAGACGTAAAGTAGTCTTATTAGAGACGTAGTCTTATTAGATACGTAGTCTTATTAGAAACGTAGTCTCATTAGAGACGTATTCGTATTAGAAACGTAGACGTACCAGAGTTGTAGTCTTATTAGAGACGTGTTATTAGGGACGTAATCTTATTAAAAACGTAGTCTTATTCGAGACGTTGTCTTACTAAAGACGATGTCTTGTTAAAGACGTAGTCCTATTAAAGACGAAGTCTTATAAAAGACGAAGTCTTATAAAAGACGAAGTCTTATAAAAGACATAATCTTATTAGAGACGTAGTCTTATTAGAGATGTAGTCTTATTAGAGATATAGTCGTATTCTTGTTAGAGACGTAAAGTAGTCTTATTAGAGACGTAGTCTTATTAGATACGTAGTCTTATTAGAAACGTAGTCTTATTAGAGGCGTAGTCTTATAAGATAATAAGTCTAATTAGAGACGTAGTCTTATTAGAGACGTAGCCTTATTAAAGACGTAGTCTTATTAAATACGTATTCTTATCAAATACATACGTTATAACTACGTCTTATCAAAGACGTAGTTATAACATGCCATACTGAATAGTTGTAGTTTTAATCCTCTAAAACAGTAGTATTAGCTATACTTATGTCATGTTATTTCAATTTTAACATTTTTCTCTGTTTTATCCCTCTGCGCTCTATTAAAACCACATCATGTCAAACATCAACGATGAGCAAAAGAATACAAGTCTGTCTGCAGAAGACCGAGTGACACAAACCTGCCATTATAATGGTTTACACAATGACAACAGCAACAATTGCAACAACAATAAAAAAAATTTTAATAAAGAATACAATAACATATCATATGTACGAGTATGATGTTATTTTTCAATTTTTTATATCCTCGTGCATACACACAAACAAACATATTTAAAATTCAATTTAATTTTTTTCTTTTTCTTCTTCTATTTGTTTTTCTTTATTTTTCCCCTTTAATGCTTTTTGCCCGCATCGACATGGATTTGTTTGAATATTCAAAAAAAAAACAACGACATAAAATAATAATAATAATATCGTGGAAAACAATAATAAAAAATAACGAAAAAATCGACAAAATACAACAACTTACTTATACATATATAGATGATGATGTATCCTTGACGTTGTCACCCGTTATTGTGGGGAGTGTCCTTACAATTGTTATTATTAGTTTGGCTATAGCTTTGAAAATATTTATGATGACATTTTTGCACAATTTACGTCGAAATCGTCAACATGGAACAAAGGCAACAGCCACTGCTGTTGTGGCACAAACGGGCGATGTATACAAGGTATGTATTATAAATGAAACAAATATATTTTATTATTAAGATATCGTTACATGAAATGCAAAAGTGAAAAATTTTCATTATAGAACTTTTTCCATAGAATTTTTTTCATTATAAAAATTTTTTTATAGAAAATTTTTCGTTATAAAAATTTGTCTATAGAAAATTTGTTCCTATAAAATATTTATAATAAAAACTTTCTATAGAAAATTTTTAACACGAAATATTTTTTATAGAAAGATTTTTATAACGAAAAATTTTCAATAGAGAAATTTTTATAACGAAAAATTTTCTATAGAAAAATGTTTATAACAAATTATTTCTATAGAAAAATTTTTGTTAATAAACAATTTTCATAACAAAAAATTTTCTATAGAAATATTTTCAAAACGAAACATTTTCTATAGAAATATTTCTATACAAAAATGTTTAAAACAAAAAATTTTCTATGGAAAAATTTTATAACTAAAAATTTTCTGCGGAAAAAATTTTTTAATTACAAATTTTTAATAGAAAAAATTTTATAACAAAAAATTTTCTATGGCAAATTTTTATGACGAAAAATTTTCTATAGAAAAAAATTTTCTATAGAAAAATTGTGAAATGAAAAATTTTCTATATAAAAATTTTATAATGAAAAATTTTTATAACAAAAAATTTTCTATAGAAAAATTTTTATAACGAAAAAGTTTCTAAAGAAAACGAAAAATTTTTTATAAAAAAATTTTAAAATGAAAAATTTTTTATAAAAAAAATTTAACCGAAAAATTTTTTATAAAAAAAATTTAAAACGAAAAATTTTTTATAAAAAAATTTTAAAACGAAAAATTTTTTATAAAAAAATTTTAAAACGAAAAATTTTCTATAGAAAATTTTTTATAACAAAAAATTTTCTTTAGAAAATTTTTTATAACTAAAAATTTTCTATAGAAAATTTTTTAAACCGAAAAATTTTCTAAAGAAATTTTTTTTAGCCGAAAAATTTTCTATAGAAAATTTTTTATCACGAAAAATTTTCCATAGAAAAATTTTTATAACGAAAATTTTCTATAGAAAAATTTTTATAACGAAAAATTTTCTATAGAAAAATTTTTATAACGAAAAATTTTCTATAGAAAAATTTTTATAACGACAAATTTTCTATAGAATAACTTTTATAAGAAAAAATTTTATACAGAAACATTTTTATAACGAAAAATTTTCAATAGAAAAATGTTTCTTTATAAAACATTTTCTATAGAAAAATTTTTATAACGAAAAATTTTTAATAGAAAAGTTTTTATATCCAAAAATTTTCTATAAATTTTTTTTATAACAAAGTTCTTTCTATAAAATTTTTTTATAGAAAATTTTTGTTATAAAAATTTTTCCATAGAAAATTTTTCGTTATAAATACTTTTCTAAAAAATTTTTCTTTATAAAAATTTTCTATAAAAAAATTTTCATCATTAAAATTTTTCGATAGAAAATTTTCGTTTTAAAAATTTTTATATAGAAAATTTTACGTTATAAAAATTTTTCTCTAGAAAATTTTCATTATAAAAATTTTTCTATAAAAAATTTTTCATTATAAAATTTTTTCCATAAAAAATTTTTCGTTATAAAAAAGTTTATATAGAAAATTTTTCATTATAAAAATTTTTCTACAGAAAATTTTTAGTTATAAAAATTTTTCTAGAGAAAATTTTTAGTTATAAAAATTTGTTTATAGAAAATTTTTTGTTGTTTAAATTTGTCTATGGAAAATTTTTCTTTATACAAATTTTTCTATAGAAAATATTACGTTATATAAATTTTTCTATAGAAAATTTTTCCTTATAACAATTTTTGTATAGAAAATTTTCATTATAAAAATTTTTCTATAAAAAACTTTTGATTATAAAAATTTTTCTATAAAAAACTTTTCATTATAAAAATTTTTCCATAGAAAATTATTCGTTATAAAAATTTTTCTTTAGAAAATTTTTCATTATAAAAATTTTTCTTCAGAAAATTTTTCTATAGAAAATTTTAAGTTATAAAAATTTGTTTATAGAAAATTTTTTGTTGTTTAAATTTGTCTATAGAAAACATTTCTTTATACAATTTTTTCTATAGAAAATATTACGTTATATAAATTTTTCTATAGAAAATTTTTCGTTATAAAAATTTTTGTATAAAAATTTTTTTGTTTATCAGATTTTTTCTGCAGAATATTTTTTGTTATAACATTTTTCTATAGAAAATGATTCGTTATAAAAATTTTTCTTTAGAAAATTTTTCATTATAAATATTTTTCTATAGAAAAATTTTGTTATAAAAACTTTTTTATGGAAAGTTTTTGGTTATTAAAATTTTTTTATAGAAAATCTTTCGTTCTTAAGATAATTCTATAGAAAATTTTTCGTTATTAAAAAATTTTCTATAGAAAATTTTTCGTTATAAAAATTTTTCTATAGAAAATTTTTCGTTATAAAAATGTTTCTATAGAAAATTTTTCGTTATAAAAATTTTTCTATAGAAAATTTTTCGTTATAAACATTTTTCTATAGAAAATTTTTCGTTATAAACATTTTTCTATAGAAAATTTTTTGTTATAAATTTTTTTCTATAGAACATTTTTCGTTATAAAATTTTTTCTATAGAAAATTTTTCGTTATAAAATATTTTCTATAGAAAATTTTTCGTTATATTTAAAAATGTTTCTACAGAAAATTTTTGTTATAAAAATTTTTCTATATCTAAATTTTATCTAAATTTTTCTATATAACATTTTATTCTATAGAAAAAAAAAAATTCGGTTTAAAAATTTGCCTATAGAAATAATTTTTTGTTGTTATAAAAATTTTTCTATTGAAAATTTTCATTTTAAAAATTTTTTTATAGAAAATTTTTCGTTATTCAAATTTTTTTAGAGACAAACGTAAATGCAAATTTTTCGTTATAAACGTTTTTCTATACAAAATTTTTTTTATAGAAAATTTTTCATTATAAAAATTTTTTATCGTAACTAGTAAGGGAAAGGCCTATTTCAAGAATTTTCGATATGGTAACAACAGAGATTCATTTATAGGTGGCGATCGGGGTTTTGTTTTTGAACCACTCTAATAAACATAAATATAGCATTTTTCTATATTTACTTGTTGATTTAGAAATTTCAATATGTTTACAAATTCATCTGCATTTTAAATTTGTATTTATTTTGTGAAGGACAATTATGATCAAAGCTATTCTTTTCTATAAATATTTTATTTTAAAAACATAAATGATTGATAACTGAACAGAAAGAAAAATATTTTGTTTTGTAATTTTAAATTTAAAGCTTAGCGTGAAAAATTAGTTTTTTAATATAAAATAGAAATATTTGAAATGAAAAGGGAATAATTAAAATAATTGATGTAGAGGAATGAAAATGTTTTTTTTTTTTTTCAAAATAGGAAAAGGAATACATATATTGAAAAAATATTATTAGATGAAAAAATGCCAGACATACTAGCATTAATTCTGGCATTATCTACCCAGCAAAACTTTGGTAATGGCAAGTACTCAGATAACTGGTTACCTTATAATGACTACAACATACCCTCCGAATAAATAATAAGTTATTACAGAAGTACTTATTTGTAATTAAGATGGTAATTTAAACTGAATGGTCCCGGTTTAAATCCCACCAAGGGCAACAATTTTTTTTTGTTTTTTTTTTTTATTAAAAGAGTCTTTTTAAATGATTTTTGAATTTTAAGAACTTAAATATTATCTTCTGTAAAAAAAATTTGTTAAACTAACTCACGTTAATGAAAAAATACCATCATGAGTCAATTTTGATTATGTAGGGGATGTTGAATACCAAACACGATTCTAATTGGTCTTAACTTGGTAAGCCCAACTTATCTGGGTCATCCTTCATCTCAACTGTGGACACACACCTCCTCATGGTATCACCCGGGGAGCTAGTTTAACACCCATTAATATTGTGAGTTAACATGTTCCGAGAGTTGTCCCATAAGATCGATAAAAATGGGTTAGGATTACGGGCTAGTAACCCTCTCTTGGAAAAAAAAATACAATGAAAAGGATAAAATTAGAATTGAAATGTCCCACTACCTAATATTAGAGGTGGATGTCCGAAACTTCGATAGAAAGACCAAGTAGAGGAACATTTTTCAAAGCTTGGCCTATAAAATTGGAGAATATTCGCACAAGATCGAAATCCATGGAATTCTAAAATATGCTCGGACTTTGACCTTAACAGGTTGTAACATTTAAGTAAGTAAGAGTCAATCTTATGTAAAAACTTATACAAAAAAGAAGATTTAAATTGTTTAAGTTTTAAAATAATTGAAAAAAAAACTTCTTTATTGTTTATTAAATGAATTAAACATTTACAAAAAATCTTATAATTTTTCCAAAAATTACTACAAAGCAAAAAATGCAGGGAAAAACAAAGTTATTGTCACATGATTTTGGATCTAAAACAAAAAATTGTTTATATTAATTATAAGCTGCTAAGTTTTCAACATATGAAGTAGCTCAGTGGAAGAGTCACTGCCTAGCAGTCGGAGGGCTCTGGATTCGAGCCCCCATGGGGTCGTAAAAAAAAAAGAATTTTGTATTTCGTTTCAAAATATATATTTTTTAAATACAACAACAATAAAGTTTTTGTTGTTGTTTTCCAATTGCTTACCCAAGTCATTACTTTTCAGCAATTGGTAAGTACTTGCCTCCAATGACATCCCCATGTTAATGTAATGACTTAAACAGTGAATGAGTAAGTAGTTCGTGTTCAATAGTTTAGCTGTTTAACTCATTACTTGGTAATGAAAAGTTTTGCTGGGTATATTTCACAAAAAGAAGTATACACTTATACCAGATATGAACTATTAACAGAAAAAGATGCGTAAATACGTATGACTTTCGATACAAGTAACTATGTTAAATTCTACTTAGACGGCTCTTGACTTAGTAATCGGGAAGACTTGGACCTACTTCAAATACATACAGCTTAATAGAATATGAAGTCTATCCGACCTCTACATCTAATTCACCAGAACGATTTTAATCAAGACTAAATTTAGATAGTAAACATTTTAACAGATTTCTGGCACTACCAAGACACGATATTCCAGGATGCAAAAATCTAAGTTCTTGAGCTAAGGTCTTATATTTATTTATTTTCCAACATTTTTACTTTCGTCGCTAATGAACTATTTTACCTTTATTTTCTCGCTAAATTAGGGTGGCATTGAAAAACCTCGCTGGCAGCATACCGACATAAAATCCAAATCATCCGAGGATCTTGTAGAAGATGAGCGTGACCCTGATGTTATACCATCACAATACGGTATTTATTTAATGAAATAACTTAAAAGCTAAATTTACTAATTAATTTTCATTTCCGTTTCCTATTTTTTTCTATTTCCTGCTTTCATTTTCAAAACTGAAACCATAAAAACCAAAAAAAAAACTAAAAAAATTTAATCAAATATTTTTTGTGAAAAAATAAAAAAAAATAACAAAAACTAAATCAATAAACACTTCGCTGTGATGTTGCTGGTTATTTGTTTGAATTTGCTGAAAAAATATCTATCAACATTTGAAAATAACAAAAAACAACGGAAAAATTTCAATTCAATTTTGTCTATAAACCAATTTAAACAATTCTAACCAATTCTGACAAATTTCAAACCATTGCTACTGTTTGGTATGGTCGTTTGGTTGTTCGGTTTGTTGGTTGCCAATGGTTGCTACTCTCTGTTCTGTTCTTCTGTTTGAAACGCTCGATTACTTAACACATTCACTCACTCTTTGATTTTCTAAAAATTAAATTCAAAAATAAATAAATGAAAATGAAAATTTGAATGGGGTAAAAAAAATACAATATAAAATCCATGCAAACCATATACGAAATGAAACGAAAACATATCAAATCTTTTTTGGTTTTTACTATATTTGGGCTTGTTTTATTTTTGTTCAAAACCTAAAATCAAATCTTTTAAAATTGAACTCCAAACACGAATGTCTGAATGTTTGATGGCATATGTATGCGGCTAACAAATGTTTGTTGCATACGATTGCATTACAACACAAAAATTTAATAAATTTCCATCACAAACCAATCATTTCCCAAACCCTATCACAAAACACAAACATTCACATACAAACATTTTTCATTTCATACCAAAATAATACTCATCCACGTCATTCATTGTTTCAATCCTTTAAACAAAAACAAAAAAAAAAACTTGCTTTCAAATAATCACCCACACTTGTGTGTTGGAAACTACAGTTGGCAGTGTTGGTAGTGGCAGTTCGAATAGTTCAGCTAATGCCAGTATTGGAGGAGTTAGTGGCAGCGGTGGAAATGGTATACCAAATGCTACTACAAATGGCAGTGTTAACCATCATTTTACATCAACATCAAAATGGTCACCGAGTACGAATGTAAGTATAATTGAAAAAAATATCTCAAATGAATATGAATTTTTTATCTATTTTTTATTCTATAACGAACTATTACAATAGAATACAAAAAAAATATAGATTTTTATTAATTATTCATCGATATATGTATGCGATGCAAAATAAATACGAAACATCATTCAAAAATATTCGCTCTATATCACTAATTGTTTTATTCCAGAGATTTAAGTGATTGTTAAACAATTTATTGCATATTTTTAGGAAAATACCACTAAAAATATGCAATTTATAGAGCAAAGCAAAGAAATTTTAAATAAAACAATAATGAACCGAAATTTTTAATTACACTGTGCTTGAAAAATTATACTTCCTTTCTATGACACCTTTTTCTGTATTTAGAGAGATTTTTTCAAATCCCTATAATAAGTCGTCATTAAGCTTAAATAGTGCGTCAAGTTAACAACAGATGGTACAACTTCGCTATTCTAAAAATATTTAGATAACAGTGAAGTTGCGTCATCTGGTGTTAGCTTGACGCATTATTTAAGCTTTTAATTCTCTTACATCGACGGCGTGTTGATGCAAAATACAATTTATGTCATTGATTTGTGACATGTTGCATTGTCTGGATGAAACTGCACTTTCCTCAAATGAAGCATTTTTTCTTTGAATTCGTTCTTCAAAAGCTTATAGGCGGAATGGATATATTGGGTTTGTGCTGATGTTTGTAGCGTATAGAAATATTTGTAAGAGACCCACCTTGTAGTATACCGACCGTCGATCAAAATCACTCCCTAAGTTGTTTTAACCCACCATAACCATATGAAAGGTGAAAATCTTTTCATTAAAATTTCACCGAAATTTACCGATCGTAGATCAAAGTTCAAAATTTTCCAAAAAAAAAGTCACATAACTTGTTATGCACAATTTAAGTAAAAAGTGTTGCAGTCGTTTAGACGTAACTTTCTTTTTATCAAATTGAATTTATGTTTAAGTCCCGTAGGGGTCGATGCATTTCAACTAAAATTAGCAGGTCTCTTTTTTGGATCAACCAGTAGATATGTGCCGAATTTCTTAAAATTCTGTTGAGACTTATATTGCAAAGAAAAATAAGTGAAAAATGGGGGTCCAAAGTAGGTACCCCAATGAGTGGACGGATTTCAATCAAAATTGGTTAAGCTCTTTGTTGGAGAAACTCACAGATATGTGCCAATTTTATTCAATTGTTAAGAATTCCTTATACATAACAACAATAATAAGTGAAAAATGGGGGTCCAAGGTAGGTATCTCAAAGAATCAAGAGATCTTAATCAAAACTAGTATAACTCTTTCTTGGATCAATTAATAGAACTGTGCAGAATTTTTCCGTATTAATATAAAGTTTACTTGTGCAAAATTGAGTGGCCATAGCTGACATGCTTGATAATTTAATAGCTTTTAACTGGCATTTATGACATTTCAGTGGTTACCGGGAGCGGTTTTTATATGAAAGCTATGGTCAAAGATAGAGCGATTACTATAAAATTTGACATACTGCCTGAAAGTTGCATAAAACTTCTCTGTTCTAAATTAAGTCGTCATAGATTTTACAATTTTATTCAATTTATAAGCATAAATGTGATTCCCGGGACAGGGTTATATGGGAGCTCTAACTAAATGTGAACCGATTTTAACCATTTTCAGCACACAATTTTCATAATATATAGAAAATACTTTTGCTAAATTTTGTCTCTCTAGCTCTTGTAGTTAAGTAAATATCGCGCTTTTCTCTGACGGAAAGACGGACATAAACCGTCTTTTCTTTTTGTATTTTTGTGTTTCCGTAAGTTTTTTACATGGGAGCTATGGTCAAATGGCAACCGATTGCAACAAAATGCACACTGGCTGCCATTTATATAAGACTTCCTTTTGTAAAATTTTGTTGCTGTAGCCCTTTTCGTTAAGGCGCTATCGCGCTTTTATCTGACGGACAGACGGACGGATAAACCCCCTTTTCTTTTTGTATTTTTGTGTTTCCCTAAGTTTTTTATGGGAGCTATGGTCAAATGGTGACCGATTGTGACAGAATTTTGCACACTGGTTGGCATTAATATAAGACCTCCTCGTGCTAAATTTAGTGGTTATATCTGTTATAGCTTTATTGACATTTAAGTGTATTTTAGGTGAAATTTTGGCTGTTTCCGTAAGTTTTTTGTATTGGAGATATGACTAAATGTGAACCGATTTTGATGAAATTTTATATGCTGCCGAGTGCTTATGCAATACTTTATATACCAAATTTTACCATCATAGCTATTATAGTTTGTTATTTATTAGCAAATAAGCGATTAGCGTAGGCGAGGTTATACGGGAGCTATGGTCAAGTGTTAACCGATTTTACCCAATTTCAATACCAAAATTTTCAGACAGACAGACAGACAGACAGACAGACAGACGGACAGACAGACAGACAGACAGACAGACAGACAGACAGACAGACAGACAGACAGACAGACAGACAGACAGACAGACAGACAGACAGACAGACAGACAGACAGACAGACAGACAGACAGACAGACAGACAGACAGACAGACAGACGGACGGACAGACGGACAACGCTCAATCAATTAGAATTTCATAAGGATATATTATGAATCGTTTTTGATTTTTGAGCCAATATTAAGGAAATTACAAACGGAATGACAATCTCAATATACCCCCGATTCTTTTTGATGGGGGTATATTACTGTATCAAAAGTATTTTTATATTCATATAAATTGGGTATGTTTTGAAAAAGTTTTTGAAAAAAACTAACTTTGGACCGCTATAAAATCCGAAATTAAAAAATTTTAAGAAACTGAAAAATTGTATGAACTAGAATAGTTAGTGTATATGCAAAATTTCATGGAAATCGGAGATCTAAAAATCGAATAGAATGAAAATAGCTTGGGTGACAATTAGGGTTGCCAGTCAGGCTGGATTCGACTGGATTGTCCAGCTTTTTTAATGCTTGCCCAGTGTCAAGCTAAAATTAAATTTATCCAGCTGAAAGATCAAAAACTAAATATTTTTAAATAAAAACGGTTTTTATGAAAAATAACGCAATAAAAACTTTTGGAAAATTGTATTTTTTTTTCTTTTTTACTTAAGTGATTTATGCATTGATTAATTGATTGCCTGATCAAGTTCATTTTGCAAGAAGATAACCCTCTATCAAATTTCCCCATTGTTGGCAAGTATGATTCTATGTTTGAATTTGAAACTTATGTCGTAAATTATGTTGACGGCGGTACCAAGATAAAGAAAATCTTTTATAACCACGTAGCTATAGTTCTCAATGATCACATGTGGTCCAATTCTTAAGTTTTGTTTTGATTCATTGACAACTAGACCCATTTTATTATATTTCTTCTCGATACTTGAAAAGGCGGCAGTCGAATCGCGAAATGTGCGTCCGTCCCATGATATCAATGTCATCGACAAACGCAAGTAGAATGTGTTTTCTGTTGAAAATTGTTTCAGATGTATTAGCTGCAGCATCTCGGACGATTTCATTTTCTCTCGATATCGCTGCGGTTAATTACGGTATTTGGTTTATCAAAAATTGAAAGATTCATCGAAGCAAATTATTAAAGCAAGTTTTTTCCAGCTAATTTTTGTTGTCAAGCTTCTTTTTTCAGGATTTGTGTCTGGCAACCCTAGTGACAATACAAATTTAAAAATGCATTATCTCTTGGTTTTGACCCAATCTTTCAAAAATTAGTGTACTACCATGTTCTACGGTCAAAAATAAGTTGGGGTGTCTCGGGGTTTTTCTCTGTCATTTTGACGAACTAACTGTGTAATAAAGATTTCAAAACTCCTAAAAGTATGCACCTGCAATCTTTATTTTTGCAAAATGGTTATATTTAATTTAAAATTTTATTATTTTTCAGATTTTGATTTTTGAGTTGATTTAAGACTCTTGAGCAGAGAGCCTATGAAAAATGTACAGGCAACTCCCGGTATAACGAAAGATATAATGTCAGGCTCATTCGTAATACAGAAAAATTCGTTATATCGCAAAGTTTTTATACTCTACACTATATTGGGATGAGAACACCTTTGATCATACTGATCTACTCATAATCAATAACTGTATCGACTTAAAGGTACAGGGCCAATACACGCGGCATGCGTCTGCGGGCGGTCGTAGTATTGCCAGTACATAAAATGTGCGCTTGTTTACAAAAATGTTAATATAAAAAAATATTTGAGTAGGATATAATTAAATCTGGCAGCACTGAAAAAATCTGCCGCGCGGAAGAGTAGAACAAAGTTCTACTTTTTTCCATTGCCGCTTGAAATTTGACAAATCAAAAAACAGCTGATTGCCGCCCGCAGCCGCTTGCCGCGTGCATTGGCCTTCTACCTTAACGATGCCAATCCGTTCGTCTGCCTGAACTAGCTTGTCGTCAATGTAATCTTATCGAAGTCACAATTTCTGAAACAATTTGATGAAAGTTAGTTTAGACATATTTTTATGATACTGAAATCGGTTCGTTATTTCAATTGCCTTCCATAGGTCTGGCTTCACGGAATTTAGATTATGGACTCAAATTTAAGTATATGTAAGAATTTTTCGTTGAAATTGGTCAATACATGAAAGTCGCTTATTCTTTAACTTATTTATATTATTCGTTATATCGCGTATAAAATTTGCTTAATATTCGCTATATAAGGTATTCAATGGAAAAAATTATAACGTTCGTTATATCCAACTTTCGTTAAAACGAGATTCGTAATACCCGGCTTTGCCTGTACTCTCATATTTGTAACTCGTTTTTTTCTTCACTACCATAAAGAGATGATTGTATTAGAAATCATTGTTGACAAATATTTGGTCATGTTGCTTGGTTGTCAATGAAGAAATACATTTTGTAAAAAAAAAATCAATCCACAAAAGAAATATGTAATTTATAAGCACAGTGTAATTGTTTATCATTTTAAAAATTAACTTAAAAATTTCAGATGACTGAAAATATACTTACATGCTTGTATACTTATATAAAAGCATACAATACCACTTATATATTTATAAACATTTTTAACAGGATATAACAAAAAAAGTAAATGGAAATTCCAAAAAAAATATGTATGAACAAAAATTAGCACAATTTTATTTTACGTTAAAAATTTTAATAAACAAAAACTTAAAGAATTTTCTTCCTTTTCATTTTTTCTCTTTCCATTACCGTCATTCATGCATCCTTCCTTCGAAAATTTTAAATGAATTTAACAACATGAATATGCAATCTTGGACTGAATGCAACGGCTTTGTGTTGCTTGTGCTCTACATTATATGCCCCATAACATGGTCCTGCTCATGATGATAATGATCATCATTATTTTCGTTTATGGCAACAAAAAAATCATACAATTACCATGTACTTATGGAACATTTTGGTGATGTCCCGTTGCCTTGCATTTCCGTATCTTTGTGTTAAACAGCAACATACCAAAAGTTACGAAACAAATATGATGCAACAGAATCCCTTGGCAGGAGGAGGCGGTAATGCTGCCAGTGAATCGACTGTCAGTATACCCATGCAATTTAATCAAATCAACGCACGCACCCATCTTATGGCATCCGCCTCAATGTTGTCACCCACAGCAACAATAACTTCAACAACATCAGCAACGGCAGCTACAACATCCGGTACAGCATTG
The DNA here is from genome assembly GCA_933228675.1 of Stomorhina lunata. Classification (NCBI taxonomy): domain Eukaryota; kingdom Metazoa; phylum Arthropoda; class Insecta; order Diptera; family Rhiniidae; genus Stomorhina; species Stomorhina lunata. The sequence continues at coordinate 27,185,482 of OW121741.1, read as the reverse complement.
TTACATGCAGCAACAACAATAACTAGAACAGGCGCAGGAGGTGTAATGCATGATGTGGGCAATATAATAGGTTCACCCACATCTTTAGCTTCCACCTCCACCATAGCAGCCACCACTCATTTGCAGCAACAACTGCATTCCAGTGGTGTAGGCACACTACCACCCGGTCTTGGGACGGGTGGGGGCTATATATTAAATAGTCTCATTAACAGCAGCAGTGGCACAGCCATGTCAAGTTTACATCATACCTCAAACAGCTGCTCACCCTCCTCCGCTTCCACGGCAAATGCAAATGCCAACAGCAGCAGTTTGGTGGGTGGCAGCATAGGTCGTGTTAACCTTCACCATTCGACACTGCATCATCACAATACGTTGGGTGGTCGTGGCCATCATGGAGGCAGTCATTATACAGGTCATCCTTCGCCCTCAACCATGATGTTAACATCACAAACAACTTCAGCTCTAAGTGGTGGTAGCGGTAGTACACCGGGCTCAACATCGGGTGTTGGCCTACTTTTGGGTTCACATTCACTGCCATCGGCAGCACCATCAACAACAACAACATCGTGTAATTCATCCACTGACCTGGACGATAACATTAATATAATGGCCATTAAAGATTGTTTAATGACACAGCGTGTGCCCGAAAGTTGTGTCTGAGTTGTTCCATATTGTAATTTCAAATTTATTTTAACCAGCTCCAGCTGCTGCACTCAGAGTGCAGCAACAACATCGACAGTAACTACAGCAACATTATTAACAGAAGCAGTAACAACAACAACAAGAAAAGTAGTTTCATTTTTAGGTGCTTAAGTAAAATGTTGTTGGCAGAACATGAAGAACAACCCAACTTCTGAAAAGGAAGAAGAATATGAACAGGAAGAAGGCATCTTCTTATGAAAAGGAAAAGAGAATCTTGTAAAAATATATAAACTTAAGCAAAAAACTTTTCCAAGTCTGTCATTATATAATTGAATGAGTGCATGTGTGTGTGTGTGCGTCTAGGAGTTTATGTAATTGCATTTGTTGGTGTTTTAAAATCTCTGAGTTGTTTCCTTTAATATACGAATTTGTCTCTCAGGATAACTTTGTTCTGATGTGAAGTATCTGTAAATATTATGTTGATGTGAATGTTAAGTTTGTATGTATGTAAGTATTTTTTGTAAGTATGTGTGAGTGTGTATGACCTATGAGTGTCTGTGACATTGACAACTTTTCCCTGTATGACAAAAATTTATTATTAAGTTTTATTGTCGAAAGAAATAGCAAATGAAAAAATTAAATACTTCTTTATTTTAGCACATTTATTTAATTTTTGTTTCTTGCGTATTTCCTTCTTACATAAATATCATGGACTTAAAACTCAAACCTACTAACTCCATTTCAGCACATTTTAAACGAGAGATAAAAATCTTTATTTACATATTGTCACGAATTTTTAAGTTATCAGCCCCATTGTGCAAAGTTCACTACTTTTAATTCTTCCCCAAGTTTTCTATAATTTTTTCGTTGATGTTGGTTTTATTCTTTTTATATCTCTAATTTGGTTTAAAAAGTATAGCAACATTATATTCTTTATCTACATTCTCTCTCTATATGTTACTCTTAACTTCAGATAATCTATTTGTACAACGTACGCGTGTTCTTGATTATGTGAGAACGTATTGTTACATGCATAAACTTTTGTAAAACTATATAAGGTCGATGAACGAATATTGTGAGAACAGTTTTTAATTGAGACGCGTATAAGAGAACAGTGTGACTAAGAATATTTGAAAAGCAGTTTTGTGAAATTTGTTTACAGTTTTTGTGAAAGTGTGGTTAAAGTGATTAACTCTAAAGTTAATAAAAATATAACTTTTTTAAACTACATAATGTGTTTTAATTTTGTTTTCGGTTGTTTGCATTTTGCAAGGTAAATACTTGGGAAACCACTTAGATACTTTTAAATGTTGAACTATACCCAGTAAAACTTTTCATTACCAAATAATGAGTTAAACAGTTAAACTATTGAACACGAACTACTTACTCATTCGCTGTTTAAGTCATTACATTAACATGGGGAAGTCATTGGAGGCAAGTACTTACCAATTGCAGAAAAGTAATGACTTGGGTAAGCAATTTGAAAGCAATAACAACAACAGCAACAACTTTTTTGTTGTTGTTTTATTAAAAACATATTTTTAAACGAAATACAAAAATTTTTTTATGATCCCATGGGGGCTCGAACCCAAACCCTCCGACTGCTAGGCAGAGACTCTTCCACTGAGCTACTTCATATGTTGAAAACTTAGCAGCTTATAATTAATATAAACAATTTTTTTAGATCCAAAATCATGTGAAAATAATTTTTTTTTCCCTGCTTTTTTTTTTGCTTTGTTGTAATTTTTGGAAAAATATTTTTATACGATTTTTTGTAATTATTTTAAAACTTTTTTAAAATTATTTTAAAACTTAAACAATTTAAATCTTCTTTTTTGTATAAGTTTTTATATAAGATTGACTCTTACTTACTTAAATGTTACAACCTGTTTAGGTCAAAGTCCGAGCATATTTTAGAATTCCATGGATTTCGATCTTGTGCTAATATTGTCCAATTTTATAGGCCAAGCTTTGAAAAAAGTTCCTCTACTTGGTCTTTCTATCGAAGTTTCGGGCATCCTCCTCTAATATTAGGTAGTGGGACATTTCAATTCTAATTTTATCCTCTTCATTGTATTTTTTTTTCAAGAGAGGGTTACTAGCCCGTAATCCTAACCCATTTTTATCGATCTTATGGGACAACTCTCGGAACATGTTAACTCACAATATTAATGGGTGTTAAACTAGCTCCCCGGGTGATACCATGAGGAGGTGTGTGTCCACAGTTGAGATGGATGGATGGATGGATGGATGGATGGAAGGATGACCCAGATAAGTTGGGCTTACGAAGTTAAGACCAATTAGAATCGTGTTTGGTATTCAACATCCCGTACATAATCAAAATTGACTCATGATTGCATTTTTTCATTAACTTGAGTTAGTTTTACAAATTTTTTTTACAGAAGATAATATTTAAGTTCTTAAAATTCAAAAATCATTTAAAAAGACTCTTTTAATAAAAAAAAACTAAAAAAAATTGTTGCCCTTGGTGGGATTTGAACCGGGGCCATTCAGTTTAAATTACCATCTTAATTACAAATAAGTACTTCTGTAATAACTTATTATTTATTCTGATGGTATGTTGTAGTCGTTACAAGGTAACCAGTTATCAGAGTACTTGCCATTACCAAAGTTTTGCTGGGTAAATATCATGGACTTAAAACTCAAACCTACTAACTCCATTTCAGCACATTTTAAACGAGAGATAAAAATCTTTATTTACATATTGTCACGAATTTTTAAGTTATCAGCCCCATTGTGCAAAGTTCACTACTTTTAATTCTTCCCCAAGTTTTCTATAATTTTTTCGTTGATGTTGGTTTTATTCTTTTTATATCTCTAATTTGCTTTAAAAAGTATATAACATTATATTCTTTATCTACATTCTCTCTCTATATGTTACTCTTAACTTCAGATAATCTATTTGTACAACGTATGCGTGTTCTTGATCATGTGAGAACGTATTGTTACATGCATAAACTTTTGTAAAACTATATATATATATAGATGAACGAATATTGTGAGAACAGTTTTTAATTGAGACGCGTATAAGAGAACAGTGTGACTAAGAATATTTATAAAGCAGTTTTGTGAAGTTTGTTTACAGTTTTTGTGAAAGTGTAGTTAAAGTGATTAACTCTAAAGTTAATAAAAATATAACTTTTTTAAACTACATAATGTGTTTTAATTTTGTTTTCGGTTGTTTGCATTTTGCAAGGTAAATACTTGGGAAACCACTTAGATACTTTTAAATGTTGAACTATAGTAACTATACCACTGCAACCGAATTTAGTCCAAATATATTAAAAACAATACCACAAGATTGGTCAAGATTTTGAATTAGCTGCACGTTCGTACAACTTGATGGTGGGTATACAAGATTCGGCACAGCCGAATATAACACTCTTACTTGTTTTATTTATACTATTTATTTGTTTTTCTTTAATACATTTGACAAAATACATATTTTCTATCATATCAAATCTACCTAAATTAATTTATTAAACATATCGACAATCTTTTAACAGAACGTCCAAATTCTCAAAATTAATTATAAAATTTTCCAACAAAAAACCGTAATTTTCCAACAAAATTTAACTGCCATTTTTCAACTGAAATTATTTATTTACACTTCAATTGAATACAATTAACTATCTAATAATCTCTATTTAATATTAATTTTGTTAATAACCTCTTACTAATGAGTTTATAATTGTACATATTGAATTAGTTAATTAAATTTTATAAATAAATACTTAGATCTAAAAAAAAACAGTTTCCTGGAAATAATTAAAACATATATCATATCCTACTCAATTAAGCCTAATAATGTACATAAATAAATTTTAACATAATTATACAATTTAAAACCCTAAATCCTTTAGGTATAGAAATAATTTTATATATAATTAGAAAACTCTAACAAAAAAAGACTCTAAAATATTGAATAAATTTAAATTAAACTTAAAGTCCTTGAATAAAAAATCAACTAATTTTTAAAAATTTAAAAATTAAAAAATTCATGTATTTATAAAATAACTGAAAACAATAGTCCCTTAAACAAAGTAATAGATTTTATTACTTGGAAAATGGTAATAAATTTATTAAGTCTTAAGAATTTATAAATTAGTAACACATAATAAATTTAAATAAATTACAAATTTATTGCTAATTGTAAATAAATTATTTTAACTATAAAACAATATTTAGAAAATTCAATACAACAAAAACAGCAACTGAAAGAAATAAATGAAATGAAATAACATAAAATTATATCATATTTGTAGAATAATTAAAACCAGAATTCAATAGTTTAAATATTTTAACAAGAAAACTCAAATAGTAAAAGTGAAAAATTGTTTTATATCTAAGCAAAAATTGTATTTAATTAAAAAAAAGGACAACAAACAGTAAAAAAAAATAATAATTAAAACTTCTTTATTCAAAGTAGTTTTTATCTCTGAAATTATAATGATTATAAATAAATTTTAGACCGAAAAATATATTAAAAAATAATGTATTTAAATAAATAAGTAAATTATAAATACAAAAAAATAATAATGATATTAAGTTATATATTTAAAAAATGAAGAGAAAAGAATGAAATAAGACGAAAAAATTAAGTAAATAAAAAAAAAAAACAATAATAAAGCTGTGTTAAGAAATAATACAAAATATGAAATTGTTTTATTTGAAGAGAAAAAGACCCAGAAAAACTTTGGTAATTGGATGCACTCTGGTGGTATATTACCTTTAATGAATAAATCATTTCTTATACATTACTTTTACAATATAAAAGTAAGTACTTATTGGTATTCGAATCGCAACTTGAAAATTATTGCCGTAGTTCAATTGCCCAAGACTAGGGTTTGCAGTTCGGTTTTAACCGAAACCGAAACCTCGGTTTTTTATCCCTCAAAACCGAAATTGCGGTTTTTTTCATATTTCTTTGCTATTATTATTCAGAAATAACATTATAAATTTGCACGTAATTTGTTTATGAAATGAAGCAGAAGAATGAAAAAAACAAAAGGTGCCTTACAATGAACGAATAGACAAGTGCAAGGGGAAGACGGTATGTGACTGTATATTTCATAACCTGGGACTCAGCCGTATTTTTAGAACGTGTAATTCCAAGCAATCACAATAAATCATTAGACAAAAGCTAAAAGAGTTCAATATTTCACTTGATACAGACATCGTAGCATGTACTATAGATGGAGCAGCAGTCGATATCAAATTTTGATCTGAAATTCAAACACTGCTTCAGTTATGGTTGGCACGTGGAATTCATCTTGCAGTAACTGATGTTTTTTTATGAAACATTTCTTATAAATCCAGATGTGGATGAATTTCAAACCAACGAAAGCGAAGACAGTTTTGAAAAAGGCTACGATGGAACTTTGAATCATTTAAAACCGATTGCCCATATAAATTTGAACCTAGAGGCTGTTAGAAAAACTGTTCGGTATTTCAATAATTCATCAGTTCGTAATAATATTTTACCAACAAGCGTTAAAAAGCATCACAATCGTGAATTAAGTTTACCCTTAGATTTCTGCTTCTAAAAGAAAGCATTCATGAAACTTTAGAAAAGCTGTCGACCTTAGATTTGCTTCTAACGACTTTGAAATTGTAAATACTTTAAAAGATTCGTTGCTGTTCGTAAAAATGACCATTGATGCAATTTGCCGCTCGGATGCAAATATTATACAAGCTAAAGGGGCTCTGCAGTTTCTCTAAAAGAAACAATACTTATTTAAGAAATCCCTCATATTTAGAAAACGTGAATTAATTTCCTGAATTTCGGTATTAAATTAGAAACATGAGCTTTAATAAATATACCTCTACTTTGTTGTAATAAAATTATCTAAATTTTACTACAAACTCAAATCAAAATGGTTTAAATTAAAAAAAAAACGAAAACCTAAACCAGTCGGTTTTGGCTGTTTTAAAACCGAAACCGCGGTTTCTCATTTTCACGGTTTTTTGCAAACCCTACCCAAGACCATGTTAATTATACCATTCAACGCATAGAAATATTTGTCTTAGACCCACCTTTTAGTATACCAATAGGCATAGAATCACTTCCTGAGTCGATTTAGCGATGTCCGTCCGCCAGTCCGTCTGGCTGGACCGCCATGTAAACCTTGTAATCAAACTACAGGTCGCAATTCTAAAGATAATTTGATGAAATTTGGCACAGATTATTTTTTTTGATAATGGGGCCATGGCTATTAAAACTCGTCAAAATCGGTTCACTATTTATGGTACCTCCCATAGGTCCAACTTCCCGGAATTGATATATTGGCCACAAATATCAATATTTTTCATGAAATTTAAAACTAATACTTTTTATGTAAACCAAAATCACTTAACCAAATTTCGTTGAAATCAGTCCACATTTGACCATAGCTCCCAGACAAACTCTTCTCTAACAAGTAAGAGTGTTATATTCGGCTATGCCGAATCTTGTATACCCACCATCAAGTTGTACGAGAGTGCAGCTAATTCAAAATCTTGACCAAATGTGGTATTATTGGTAATATATTTGGACTAAAATCGGTTGCAGTGGTATAGTTACTATAGTTCAACATTTAAAAGTATCTAAGTGGTTTCCCAAGTATTTACCTTGGACAAAATGCTGTTCCATAACCAAATATAGTTTTACATTAATAAGCTGTTTCGTTGTATTATAAACATGTTGATAGCAACACGGAAGGTTCATATATTTTGTTAGGAGTTCCTAATGCATCTACCGTGTATAAAGTCTGGACCTAACGTTGATTGATAACTATCTAATTTCGTAGATGCAATCTTAATATAATGAATGTACCTCCAAATCTTTTTGATTGTTGATATAAAACGGGAATGTTATATATATAAGACCTATAGCCAAATGTTGACTGATTGTTACAAAATTTAATATACTGGCTGGCATAAATATAAAGTTTATTTGTGCAAAATTTAGTGGCCATAGCTGACATAGTTTATCATTTAATAGCTTTTAATTGACGTTTGTGACATTTTAGTGGTTACCGGGGGCGGTTTTTATATGAAAGCTATGGTCAAAAATGGAATGATTGCTATAAAATTTGACATACTGACTGAAAGTTGCATAAAACTTCTCTGTTCTAAATTAAGTAGTCATAGATTTTACAATTTTATTCAATTTATCAGCATAAATGTGATTCCCGGGGCAGGGTTATATGGGAGCTCTAACCAAATGTGAACCGACTTTACCCATTTTCAGCACATAATTTTCATAACATATCGAAAATACTTTTGCTAAATTTTGTCTTTCTAGCTCTTGAAGTTAAGGAGCTATCACGCTTTTCTCTGACGGAAAGATGGACATGAACCGTCTTTTCTTTTTGTATTTTTGTGTTTCCGTAGTTTTTTTATATAGGAGCTATGGTCAATGGTAACTGATTGTAACAAAATTTTGCACACTGGCTGGCATTCACATAAGACTTCCTTTCGTAAAATTTTGTTGCTGTAGCCCTTTTAGTTAATGCGCTATCGCGCTTTTATCTAACGGACAGACGGACATAAACCCCCCTTTTTTCTTTGTATTTTTGTATTTCCGTAAGTTTTTTAAATGGGAGCTATGGTCAAATGGTGACCGATTGTGACAAAATTTTGCACACTGGCTTGCATTTACAGAAAACTTCCTTGTGCTAAATTTAGTTACAGTTTATCATTTATTGGCATTTAAGTGAATTTCAGGTGTATTAATTAATTTCAGGCTGTTTCCATAAGTTTTTTGTGTGGGATAAATGTGAATCGATTTTGATGAAATTTTATATGCTGCCTAGTGATTATGTAAAACTTATGGATACCAAATTTTGTCATCATAGCTGTTATAATTTGTCATTTATTAGCAAATAAGCGATTAGTCTAGACGAGGTTATACGGGAGCTATGGTCAAATGTTAATCGATTTTGCCCAATTTCAATACCAAAATTTTCTCATAGAAGAATGTTTCTACTAAGTTTCAGTGAGCTAGCTCCTTCCGTTTAGGCGTTATCGTGATTTCAACAGACAGACGGACATCGCTCAATCGTCTTAGAATTTCATAAGGATTCAGGATATATATCGTTTTTGATTTTTGAGCCAATATTAAGGAAATTACAAGCGGAATGACAATCTCAATATACCCCCCATTCTTTTTGATGGTGGGTATAAAAATGTCTTCATTGGTCCAGCTGTTCTCAAAATATACAATTTTAAAGAAAAGGGGAATTTTATCTCCATTTTCCAATTCCCAGGTCCCCGTTGCTCCATTTTAAAAAAATTCAAAAAGCAAAAAGCTATCCTATAGTATGAAAATATCCACATTTAAAACATTAATTAATTGGGCTAAATCGTTTTCATCTTATCATCCATATTTATCATTTTTAATATTTGAGTTACATGGGAGTGGTCACGCCCATTTGAGATTAAAAAAGAAACCAAGCCTATTTTACCTACCGGTCACACACATGCAATCAAAATTTCTGAAAAATCGGTCATCCATATTTGTCATTTTTAATATATGACTTATATGGGAGGGATCACTCCCATTTGAGATTTCAAAAAAAAAAGGTAGCCTATTTTACCCACTGGTAGCTTCTTATATATTGTAAAAATTAAAGAAAAATAGGTCGACTCGGTCATCCATATTTGTAATTTTTAATATTTTACTTATATGGGAGGATTGAAAAAAAAATTAGCCTAATTTAAAACCTTAATATACTGTAAACATTTTAGAAAAATCTGTCAGCTCAGTCATTTTTAATGTATGCGTTATATGGGAGGGGTACCGCTCACTTGAGATTTCAGAAAAAACCCTGCCCATTTACACCACCGGTCACACCTTACCATACTGTCTTAATTGCAGAAAAAATCGGTCAGTTCGGTCATCCATATTTGTCATTTTAAATATTTGATATACTTATATATGGGAGGGGTCACGCCCAATTGAGATTTCAAAGAAACCGGTTACACCTTAACATACTGTCTAAATTTCAGAAAAATCGGTCCGCTCGGTCATCTATATTTATCATTATTAATATATGAGTTATATGGGAGGGGTCACACCCACTTGAGATTTCTGAAATAACCCTTGCCTATTGAAACCACCGGTCACACCTTACTATACTGTCAAAATTTTAGAAAAATCGGGTCTTCAGGGTCATCTACATTTGTCATATTTCACTTATATGGGAGGGGCCATGTCCACCTGAGGTTTAAAAAAACTTAAGCCTATTTTAAACACCGTTCACACCTTACCATACTGACAAAATTTCAGAAAAATCAGTCCGCAGGGTCACCTATATTTGTCACTTTTAATATATGAGTTATATGGGAGAAGTCACGCCTACTTGAGATCATTACCTATTTTAACCACCGGTCACACCTTGCCATACTATCAAAATTTTAGAAAAATCGGGCCTCTCGGTCATCTATATTTGTAATTTTAAATATATTAGTTATATGGGAGGGGTCACGTCCACTTGAGATTTCAGAAAAAAAAAAAACCCTAGGCTATTTTATCTACCGGTCACACCTTACACCACTGTCTAAATTTCAAAAAATCGGTCGGTCTGATTATCCATATTTGTATGTTTTAAAATCTGACTTATATGGGAGTGGTCACGCCCACTTGAGATTTAAAAAAATCTGGTCTATCTTATCCATCGGTCACACCTTAATATACTGTCAAAATTTCAGAAAAATCGGGCCTCTCGGTCGCCTATATTTGTCATATTTAATATATGAGTTATATGGGAGGGGCACTCCCACTTGAGATTTCGGAAAAAAAATTTAGCCTATAGTCACCACCGGCCACACCATACTACACTGTCAAAATTTCAGAAAAATCGGTCAGCTAGTTTAGGGGATCCTTCCCAACAAACAACATACAAACAGATGCGGACATTTTTTTATAGATATAGAAGAAGAAAATAGAAATTATTAGAAGATAGAAAAAATTAATAATTTGAAAAGAATCTTGAACATAATTGCCTGAGTTCAATTGCCTAAGAGCATGTTAATTTTCTTATTATATACCTGCACCCAGCAACTGGTTGACGAACCTTGCTCGGAGCTTTATGACAAGCATTTTGAAGCAAATTTTAAAGTTTTCATATATTTTATTTATAAAGTACTAAAATAAATTTAGACGAAAGACATTTCAAAAATATTTTTTGAATTATTTGATTTATTTTGTCCGATCAACATAATTTTGGTCTTTGCTAAAAAATATAGCCTGATCAAATGCACAGTTTACGATTTAATTCATTTTGAGCAGTTTTCAGTGACGCCACCTGTCGAAAGTTGTGTATACCTACTTAGAAACCTTCGACAAGATCAAATTTACTATTTAATTTACTTTGAGTAATTTTCAGTGGCGCCACCTGTCAGACTTTGGTCATACCAATTATTAAAGATAATAGCATGATTAAATGTACAGCTTCCGATTTAATTGACTTTGAGTAAATTTCAGTGGCGCCATCTGTCGAGAATTTTTCATACTAACAATGAAATCTTTGTCGGCTAATGTGGAACAACTTTGCTTATCATAGCATGATCAAATACACAGTTTACAATTTAACTCACTTTGAGTTATTTTCAGTAGCGTCACCTGTCGGAAATCGTTCATACCAAGTAAGAAACCTTCACCGGCTTATGTGCTACAACTTTGCTAAAGATCATAGCATGATCAATTGTACAGTTTACTATTTAATTATTTTTGAGTAATTTTCAGTGGCGTCACATGTCGGAATTTAGTTTTACCAACTTAAAAACCTTCGCCGGCAAATATTTGTCTTCATACGGAAGAAAAATACCTATGACCTTAGTGGTGATGGGTATCGTATGGTCGGCTTGACCGACTATAGCCCTTTCTTACTTGTTTTGTTTCAAGCCATTGTGGAGCACCCACATAGTAGTAAAGGGTATTAAATCGTCGGGATTGGCCGACAAAAGCGCTTCCTAATTTATTTTATATAAATAAGGATTTATAAATTGTGAATTAAAAAAATTCAAACCGTGTATAAAATTTTTTGTAACTTACACAGAAATATTAAGAGTATACCCCAGATTAAAGTCCCTTCTCAACTGCAAATCCTATGACCCCTTTCTATTTAAATTGATAAAGATATAGTAACAATTATTTGTTTTAACACCTGGATCTTATAAGCTCATTAGAAAATGTAATTTCTTATATATAATACCCCTTAAGGAAACAAAGTAAAACGGGTTGAAATTGAGTTTGTAACATACATATATAAAGTATTTATAAATTTCAAAATAACTATTTCGTAACAAAATAAGTAATTGAACTAAACTTACACTTTAAATATAAATGTTTTAAATCCCATTTAATTGTTTCCATTTTTCTTTTGTTTAATTTTTCGTGTATTATCATTGTAATCAAACAATAAGTTTTTCATTGTTCATGTTCTAACATTATTCTCTAATTACCTTCATCTTAAGCCAATTGTAAACGTTTTACTATTTCGATTTTTGTTATATATTTATTATCCTTATTAGTAAAGGAACAAATCTAAGAGTGATGGTGGTAGAGTTTTAAGTGTTTTCGTATGAAACGCGTTTTAGTTTTCTTAATACCAATAAATGCACGTATCATTAATTGGTTAAATAGCGTAAACTTACTATATCCTCTAAAATCTTAATGAATTCTAAGAAGAATAATGTGGATAAACAAAAAAACCATCCCTCGCTATTTTAACTATTTCTAGAAGTTGATAGAGAAGTAAAATTTACCATCGAGTTCTTTTTTATTTATTTTACGCTCATTAAGTTTTATAGTTTTGATGGTAAACCCATAACATCTAAAAGTTAATGTCTTATAATCTCAGTGTATTGTCTTTTTAGATATAAATGTCTTGGTATTATTAGCTATTTATAACTGTTATCTTTAATTGCTAAATAAAGAAGGATATGCTTAAATAATTGAAGGATAATGAGAAACTAAAGGAAAATGTACTCTACTGTAAGTAATAGTAAGACAATAGGTTTAGGAAAACATATGTAAATCCTCTAAATTCAAACACTTTAAACGTATATCGTTGTAAATTATCTTCATTTCTCACTAACACCTTACCAGTTATATCTTCCTTTCTTATCAACCCTTTTTGTTGAATTGCCTTTTCAAAGTTCCCATAATTGTAGCTACTTAATTTGTCTTTAAATTTGTAAGAAAATTTTCTCAGAAACTTTATTACTTTTTCGATGATAACATCTTAATTGTAATTCGGTGGTTTCACATATTTCAAAAGTTTTATTCTTTTATTTTATCTCTTTTTGTTAGTTTTGAAAAGGAAAGGATTTATTGCTTTGACTAAGACAATGACATTCAAATTGTGGTATTTGTAGATAAAAATCATTGCCAGGAATTTTTTTTACGGTTTATGCTATGAAAAGGATTTACTTATTGTTAGTTTTATTTGTATTTCACTAAAGATTTATAATTAAGTTAAATTTCCTATTTTTACAGAAAATTTCAAAATTTCCTGTTTTAATAGAAAATTTTCAAAATTTCCTATTTTTAAAGGAAATTTTCAAAATTTCCTATTTCTAAAGGAAATTTTCAAAATTTCCTATTTCTAAAGGAAATTTTCAAAATTTCCTATTTATATAGGAAATTTTCAAAATTTCCTATTTTTAAAGGAAATTTTCAAAATTTCCTATTTCTAAAGGAAATTTTCAAAATTTCCTATTTTTATAGGAAATTTTCAAAATTTCCTATTTTTATAGGAAATTTTCAAAATTTCCTATTTTTATAGGAAATTTTCAAAATTTCCTATTTTTATAGGAAATTTTCAAAATTTCCTATTTTTATAGGAAATTTTCAAAATTTCCTATTTTTATAGGAAATTTTCAAAATTTCCTATTTTTATAGGAAATTTTCAAAATTTCCTATTTTTATAGGAAATTTTCAAAATTTCCTATTTTTATAGGAAATTTTCAAAATTTCCTATTTTTATAGGAAATTTTCAAAATTTCCTATTTTTATAGGAAATTTTCAAAATTTCCTATTTTTATAGGAAATTTTCAAAATTTCCTATTTTTATAAGAAATTTTCAAAATTTCCTATTTTTATAAGAAATTTTCAAAATTTCCTATTTCTAAAGGAAATTTTCAAAATTTCCTATTTTTAAAGGAAATTTTCAAAATTTCCTATTTTTAAAAGTAATTTTCAAAATTTCCTATTTCTAAAGGAAATTTTCAAAATTTCCTGTTTTTATAGGAAATTTTCAAAATTTCCTATTTTTATAGGAAATTTTCAAAATTTCCTATTTTTATAGGAAATTTTCAAAATTTCCTATTTTTATAGGAAATTTTCAAAATTTCCTATTTTTATAGGAAATTTTCAAAATTTCCTATTTTTATAGGAAATTTTCAAAATTTCCTATTTTTATAGGAAATTTTCAAAATTTCCTATTTTTATAGGAAATTTTCAAAATTTCCTATTTTTATGGGAAATTTTCAAAATTTCCTATTTTTATAGGAAATTTTCAAAATTTCCTATTTTTATAGGAAATTTTCAAAATTTCCTATTTTTATAGGAAATTTTCAAAATTTCCTATTTTTATAGGAAATTTTCAAAATTTCATATTTTTATAGGAAATTTTCAAAATTTCCTATTTTTATAGGAAATTTTCAAAATTTCCTATTTTTATAGGAAATTTTCAAAATTTCCTATTTTTATAGGAAATTTTCAAAATTTCCTATTTTTATAGGAAATTTTCAAAATTTCCTATTTTTATAGGAAATTTTGAAAATTTTCTTTTTTAATAGGAAATTTTAAAAAGTCCTTTTTTATAGGAAATTTTTGTATTTCCTTATTTTTCTATAGCAAAAATATTTATTCAACCAAATTAAGCCATTTTGGTTATCAACATTTAATGTGGGTCAATCTTTGACTTCAATCATAATAAACACTAAAATTTATGCATAAATTTTATTTACAAACAAAAAATATAAAACCATTTCCTTCATATGTCATAAATTTATCCTGAAAAAAGGAAAATGAAATAAAAAATTCTAGCCAAAACAAAATAAGAATGATTTAAAGTGTTAATTCTTGAGTTGCAACAAACCCTAAATAAACTTCCTTTTCCAGTTTTCCATTTATTTTTATTTTTGTACAATATACGAATATTTCCATACAATCTTTTAACAATGTATGTTTTTATATTCAAATGTTTATGCTTTGTTTATTTTGTGTTAGTATTTTTCCTTGCAACAACAGCAACAACAACATCAGCAAGAATTTATGACTTTAACGAAAAAATGTCTGTTCCATGGTTTTGCCTTTAAACTTTTCCATTCATTCCCCACTTTTGTAGTTCTGTTTATTTAGAAGTTTTTCCCGGTTTTTCTTTATTTACATGTAAAGTGTCATAAAAAATGATTCACAAATAAGCCATCAGTGGCATTTTGCTGTCAGAAAGAGTTCAGCAACAGCAGAATAGAATAGAACTGAACCGAATGTGAATAGAAAGAATTTAACGCAGTCACAAACAGAAGAGAACGGAAACAGTTGGTATATATGAAAAACAAAAAAGTTTTGAAATTTTGAAAATAGGAAATGCAAATCCTGTAAGCTAAAATACAAAGATAAACAAACACATTCTCAGAAATATACTAGTTAGAAATTTCTGTATTTGGACAAACTCATACATATACGAGTTGAAATGTAAAATCCGAATATTAAGTAAATATAGAAAATAAACACCAAACTTACTCTTGGCCATTTGTATACTAGTACATTTTTCCATAGATATTAGACTAGACTAAAACATCAACATTCTTTACAGAATTCACCTAAAACCAAAGCTTATAAAGTCATAATAGGCAAAATATTTCAAATTCCTGTTACTCGATACGAGTATTGATATAAAAATATGGGTAAGAATGTCGGCTTGGTAACCCACTCCAACAAAAACCATACTATGAAAATGCGTAACATAACCGCCCCCCTAATGTTGACGACTACCGCCAACGAAAAGGATCTGACTTATTTATAGAGGATGAACTTGAAAGATATAAATATGATGTGATTGCAACACAGAAAGTGAGATGAAAGACTCACAGGGCACTGTGTCACGAGGGTGGCCAAAAATGGTTTAAGTCATAGATGATATCTTAACCTTAAAAAGTTTACAAATTTTAATGTAATATTGGTTCAAAGTTAAGGTTTGTGTATTTACTTAGTAATAGGTTGTAAATATAGGCAATGTAAGTTGCCTATATTTATAACCTGTTAAGGTCAAAGGTCTTTCATATTTTAGAATTCCATGCACTTTGATCTTTTGCGCATATTCTCCAATTTCGTAGGCCAAGCTTTGATTTTGATTGATTTTTCTCTACTAGGTCTTAAAACGAATTTCCGGTCATCCTCTTTTACGAGTTCCTCGGGATCGTTTTTAAAGACTTTTATGCTGGAGTATTTTTATCCATTTGCACAACATGTTCCAGCCACCGCAGCAGCTGCTGTTTAATGCGTTTTCTCAAGTCAATGTCATCGTATAACTCATATGTCGATATTCATGGTTAATGCAACTGGTCCAAATATTTTTCGTAGAATCTTTCTCTCAAAAACTCCAAGAACAGCTTCATCTAGGGTTGCCAGTCAGGCTGGATTCTACTGGATTGTACAGTTTTTTTCGTGCCTGTCCAGTGTCAAATTTTTTCTGAATATTTTTTAAGAAACACTATTTTTATGAAAAAGAACGCAATAAAAACTTTTGCAAACGTTTTTATACCCACCATCAAAAAGAATGGGGGGTATATTGAGACTGTCATTCCGTTTGTAATTTCCTTAATATTGGCTCAAAAATCAAAAACGATATATATTCTGAATCCTTATGAAATTCTAAGACGATTGAGCGATGTCCGTCTGTCTGTCTGTCTGTTAAAATCACGATAACGCCTAAACGAAAGGAGCTCGCTCACTGAAACTTAGTAGAAACATTCTTCATCTCTGAAAAATATTAATATTGAAATTGGGCAAAATCAGTCAACATTTGACCATAGCTCCCGTATAACCTCGCCTACGCTAATCGCTTATTTGCTAATATATAACAAACTATAATAGCTATGATGATAAAATTTGGTATATAGAAGTAAGCCCCAGGCAGCATATAAAATTTCATCAAAATCAGTTCACATTTAGTCATAGCTCCCATACAAAAAACTTAAGGAAACAGCCAAAATTTCACCTAAAATACACTTAAATGTCAATAAATCTAAAACTATAATAGATATAATCACTTAATTTAGCACGAGGAAGTCTTATGTCAATGGTAACCAGTGTGCAAAATTTTATCATAATCGGTCACCATTTGACCATAGCTCCCATATAAAAAACTTACGGAAACACAAAATTACAAAAAGGAAATGTGGTTTATGTCCGTCTGTCCGTCAGATAAAAGCGCGACAGCGCCTTAGCGAAAAGTGCTACAGCAACAAAATTTTACAAAAGAAAGTCTTATGCGAATGCCAGCCAGTGTGCAAAATTTTGTTACAATCGATTACTATTTGACCATAGCTCCCATATAAAAAAACTTACGGAAACACAAAAACACATAAAGAAAATATGGCTTATGTCCGTCTTTCCATCAGAGAAAAGCGCGATAGCTTCTTAACTATAAGAGCTAGAGAGACAAAATTTAGCAAAACTATTTTCGATATGTCGTAGAAATTGTGTGCTGAAAATGGGTAAAATCGGTTCACATTTAGTTAGAGCTCCTATATAACCCTGTCCCGGGAATCACATTTATGCTGATAAATTGAATAAAATTGTAAAATCTATGACTAATAAATTTTGAATTGAGAAGTTTTATGCAACTTTCAGTCAGTATGTCAAATTTTATAGGAATTGGTCTATTTTTGACCATAGCTTTCATATAAAAACCGCTCCCGGTAACCACTAAAATGTCACAAACGCCAATAAAAAGCTATTAAATTATAAACTATGTCAGCTATGGCCAATACCAGCCAGTATGTAAAATTTTGTAACTATCGGTCAACATTTGGCTATAGTTCTTATATATATATAACATCCCCTTTTTATATCTACAATGAAAAAGATTTGGAGGTACATTCAGTAAATTTAGATTGCATCTACGAAATTAGATAGCTATCAGTCAATGTTAGGTCCAGACTTTATATACGGTAGATGCATTAGGAACTCCTAACAAAATATATGAACCTGACGTGTTGCTATCAACATGTTTATGGCACAACGAAACAGATTATTAATGTAAAACTATATTCGGTTATGGAATAGCATTTTGTCCAAGGTAAATACTAGGGAAACCACTTAGATACTTTTAAATGTTGAACTGTAGTAAATATACCACTGCAACCGAATTTAGTCCAAATATATTACCAACAATACCACATTTGGTCAACATTTTGAATTAGCTGCACTCTCGTACAACTTGATGGTGGGTATTCAAGATTCGGCACAGCCGAATATAACACTCTTACTTGTTTCTTTTTTACTTAACTGATTTATGTGTTGATTAATTGATTAATTGATCAAGTTCATTTTGTAATAAAATTACCCTCTATCAAATTTCCCCATTTTACTTAAATGGCCTACATCAAAAACCTGTTAAGGGTAAATTCCGAGTATATTTTAGAATTCCATGCGCTTCAATCATGTGCTCATATTCTCCAATTCGTAAGTCAAGCTTTTCAAGATTTTCTTCTACTTGGCCTTTTCATCAAATTTTCGGACTACCTCTCTAACGAGTTTATTCGGGATTGTTTTCGTGCAAGTGCCGATGATTAACATCGTATAATAACATGAGAAGTATAAGCGAGAGCTTTATTTCTGGCTGATTATCCCGAAATAGCACCTGTTGACAAGTATGATCCTGCGCTTAATTTCGAAACTTATGTCGTTGTTTATGTAGATGGCGGTACTAAGATAAACAAAGTCTTTTAAAATCTTGTAGCTATAGTTTTCAATGATCACATGTCCAATTCTTGAATATTACATGCTTTTGTTCTGATTAATTGACTCATTTTATAAGATTCCTTTTCGATACTAGAAAAGGCGGAATCTCACAATGTGCGTTCCATGATATCAATGTCATCGACAAACGCGAGTAGCATGTGTTTTCTGTTTCTGAAAATTGTTTCAGATCTCGGACGATTTCATGTTCTCTCGATATCGCAGCAGTTAATTATGGTATTCGTAATTCGGTTTGTTAAAAATTGAAAGATTCATCGAAGCAATTATTAAAGCAAATTTTTTATTATTAATGTCCAGCTAATTTTTGGGTTGTCAAGCTTTTTTTTTTCTTATGTCCAGCTTTTTCAGGATTTGTGTCAGGCAACCCTAGCTTCATCTGATTTGATTTTGGAACTTATATCGTTATTTATGTTCACAGCGTTATTTATGTTCAAATACTTTCTCTTAGAACCTCGAAGTTATAGTTCTCAACGATCACATGTAGCTTAACTCTTGCGGACTGTACATATGTTTGTAAAAACCAACAGTATTGTTGTTGATTCGTTGAAAACTAGACCCATTTTAATAGATTCCTCCTCCAAACTTTAAAAGGCGACTAGAAATATTTCTTTTAGGCCCGCCTTTTAGTATACCAATAGGCTTAGAATCACTTTTTGAGTCGATTTAGCGGTTTTGGTCAGTCCGTCCGTCTGGCTGGACGGCTGGCTTGCTGGACCCCATGTAAACCATGCAATCAAAGTACAGGTCGAAATTCTCAAGATAATTTGATAAAATTTGCCACAGATCATTTTTTTGATAGTAGGCTATTGAAATTCATCAAAATCGGTCCATTACTTATGGTACCTTCTATAGGTCTCACTTGCCGGAATTGATATTTTGGTCACAAATATCAATATTTTTTCATAAAATTGAAAACATATAGTGCTTATGTAAACCAAAATCACTGTACCAAATTTCGTTGAAATCGGTCCACATTTCACCATAGCTCCCATACAAACTCTTCTGTCAAAACGTACTAAATGAGACAAAAATCACTAAAACCCTCGTAAATCTAAAGATAAAGAGAATTTTGAGTTTTTTTTTGCCTACATAATTTTTTTTAACAACTGTAATCAATTTGGCAAATTTCGAGATAATCGATCCACCATCTTTTTGATGGTGGGTATAAAAAAGGGGATGTTATATATAAGAATTATAGCCAAAAATTGACCGATTGTAACAAAAAAATACACACTGGATAGTATTTATATAGAGCTTGTTTCTCCAAAATTTAGTGGCCATAGCTGTCATAATTTCTAATTTAACAGCTTTTAACTGGCCTTTGCTACATTTTTTTTTTTGGTTTCCGGGAGTGTTTTTTATATGAAAGCTATAGTCAAGTATGGATCGATTCCTATAAAATTTGATATACTGACTGACCAATAGTTGCATAAAACTTCTCTATTCTAAATTTAGTCGTCATAGCAAATTTCGAGATAGTCGGTCCACTATCTTTTTGATGGTGGGTATAAAAAGGGTATGTTATATATATATATATATATATATATATATATATATATATATATATATATATATATATATATATATATATATATATATATAAGAATTATAGCCAAATGTTGACCGATTGTAACAAAATGTTACACACTGGCTGGTATTTATATAAAGCTTGTTTTCAGTGTCCATAGCTGTCATAGTTTCGAATTTAATAGACTTTAACTGGTCATTGCTACATTTGTGTTTTTTATATGAAAGCTATAGTCAATTATGGACCGATTCCTATAAAATTTGTTATACTGACCAATAGTTGCATAAAACTTCTCTATTCTTAATTTAGTCGTCATAGCTATTACAATTGTATTCAATTTATCAGCATTCATGTGTTTCCCCGGGCGGGGTTATATGGGAGCTATAACTAAATGTGAACCGATTTCACCCATTTTCAGTACACAACTTCTTTTACATATCAAAAATATTTTTGTACAATTTTGTCTCTCTAGCTCTAGTAGTTGGTCTTGGAGCTATCACGCTTATATCTGACGGACAGACGGACATAAATCGTATATTCTTTTTGTATTTTTGTATTTCCGTAAGTTTTTTATATGGGAGCTATGGTCAAATAGTGACCGATTGTAACAAAATTGTGCACACTCGCTGGCATTCACATAAGACTTCCTTTTGTAAAATTTTGTTACTGTAGCCCTTTTCGTTTAGGCCCTATCCCGCTTTTATCTGACGGACAGACGGACATAAACTGTCTTTTCTGTTTGTATTTTTGTGTTTCCGTAAGTTTTTTATATGGGAGCTATGGTCAGATGGTGACCGATTGTGACAAAAATTTGCACACTGGTTGGCATTGACACAAGACCTCCTCGTGCTAAATTTAGTGATTATATGTTATTGTTTTAGATTTATTGGCATTTAAGTGTAATTTAGGTGAAATTTTGGCTGTTTCCATATTTTTTTTTGTATGGGAGCTATGACTAAATGTGAACCGATTTTGATGAAATTTGATATGCTGCCCAAGGCTTATGCAAAACTTCTATATACCAAATTTTATCATCATAGCTATTATTGTTTGTTGTTCATAAGCAAATAAGCGATTAGCGTAGGCGAGATTATACGGGAGCTATGAACAAGTGTTAACCGATTTTGCCCAATTTTAATACCAAAATTTTATCAGAGATGAAGAATGTTTTTAAGTTTCAGTGAGCTAGCTCCTTTCGTTTACGCGTTATGGTGATTTCAACAGACAGAAGGACAGACATACGGACAGACAGACGGACATACAGACAGACGGACATCGCTCAATCGTCTTAGAATTTCATAAGGATTCAGAATATATATCGTTTTTGATTTTTGAGCCAATATTAAGGAAATTACAAACGGAATGACAATCTCAATATATCCCCCATTATTTTTGATGGTGGGTATAAAAACATGTGCATTAAATACTGACAAGCATTTAAAAATAAAATTTAAATTCGATATTTTTCTTTGATATGTGGAAGAAAATGAATATTACCATCCCGAAATCCCTAAATAATAAGTAAATTTAAGACAAAGTAAAAAAAAAATAATTTAAGGAACATTTATGTTGGCAAGTCACCATATTTACCTTAAGGAATGGTACATAACCTCAGGCTATGACAAAGGAAACGTGTCTTAATCCAAATATTAAAATTTGTTTTCCTTCCCCTTTTCCTGCAATTTATGTGAA
Organism: Stomorhina lunata; assembly: GCA_933228675.1. NCBI lineage: Eukaryota > Metazoa > Arthropoda > Insecta > Diptera > Rhiniidae > Stomorhina > Stomorhina lunata. The sequence goes on along the minus strand of OW121741.1, from coordinate 27,163,619 downwards.
TGAGTTTTTTGTTACAAACTCTTTTTTTATTTTGAACAAAATACACAACTGACACAATATTAAAATTGGGAACAAACGCATAATTTTTTTTTTAGCCTCAAGGAAATAAGAAAAAGTAAAATGTAAAAAATATAAATATGAGTTGGCCACGAAAAAAATATGATATGTTTATTATCGTAACTAGCATCAATAATACAAGCTTATAATAAACCCCAAGGAGGAAATAGAATGCTATTTGTAGCCATTACTAGCTAAAGGAAAACTCCAAGAAAATGTAAGAGTAATAAAATAATATTCAATGATTCTATAATTTCATACCCTTCTTCTTATAAGAAACCACCTATATTTTATTGTGATATTAATATTTTTTTTCGAATTCATAGAATTTATTTTCCCTTTAACGAATACTATTAAGATGTAATATTTTTCTGTTTGATGTACTTTTAAAGACATATGATATATATTTTTATAGAAAAATATTTCTATCGAAAATTTGTCTATAGAAAAATATTTCTATTGAAAATTTTTCTATAGAAAAATATTTCTATCGAAAATTTTTCTATAGAAAAATATTTCTATCGAAAATTTTTCTATAGAAAAATATTTCTATCGAAAATTTTTCTATAGAAAAATATTTCTATCGAAAATTTTTCTATAGAAAAATATTTCTATCGAAAATGTTTCTATAGAAAAATATTTCTATCGAAAATGTTTCTATAGAAAAATATTTCTATCGAAAATGTTTCTATAGAAAAATATTTCTATCGAAAATTTTTCTATAGAAAAATATTTCTATCGAAAATTTTTCTATAGAAAAATATTTCTATCGAAAATTTTTCTATAGAAAAATATTTCTATCGAAAATTTTTCTATAGAAAAATATTTCTATCGAAAATTTTTCTATAGAAAAATATTTCTATCGAAAATTTTTCTATAGAAAAATATTTCTATCGAAAATTTTTCTATAGAAAATATTTCTATCGAAAATTTTTCTATAGAAAAATATTTCTATCGAAAATTTTTCTATAGAAAAATATTTCTATCGAAAATTTTTCTATTGAAAAATATTTCTATCGAAAATTTTTCTATAGAAAAATATTTCTATCGAAAATTTTTCTATAGAAAAATATTTCTATCGAAAATTTTTCTATAGAAAAATATTTCTATCGAAAATTTTTCTATAGAAAAATATTTCTATCGAAAATTTTTCTATAGAAAAATATTTCTATCGAAAATTTTTCTATAGAAAAATATTTCTATCGAAAATTTTTCTATAGAAAAATATTTCTATCGAAAATTTTTCTATAGAAAAATATTTCTATCGAAAATTTTTCTATAGAAAAATATTTCTATCGAAAATTTTTCTATAGAAAAATATTTCTATCGAAAATTTTTCTATAGAAAAATATTTCTATCGAAAATTTTTCTATAGAAAAATATTTCTATCGAAAATTTTTCTATAGAAAAATATTTCTATCGAAAATTTTTCTATAGAAAAATATTTCTATCGAAAATTTTTCTATAGAAAAATATTTCTATCGAAAATTTTTCTATAGAAAAATATTTCTATCGAAAATTTTTCTATAGAAAAATATTTCTATCGAAAATTTTTCTATAGAAAAATATTTCTATCGAAAATTTTTCTATAGAAAAATATTTCTATCGAAAATTTTTCTATAGAAAAATATTTCTATCGAAAATTTTTCTATAGAAAAATATTTCTATCGAAAAATTTTCTATAGAAAAATATTTCTATCGAAAATTTTTCTATAGAAAAATATTTCTATCGAAAATTTTTCTATAGAAAAATATTTCTATCGAAAATTTTTCTATAGAAAAATATTTCTATCGAAAATTTTTCTATAGAAAAATATTTCTATCGAAAATTTTTCTATAGAAAAATATTTCTATCGAAAATTTTTCTATAGAAAAATATTTCTATTGAAAAATTTTATATAGAAAAATATTTCTATCGAAAATTTTTCTATAGAAAAATATTTCTACCGAAAAATTTTCTATAAAAAAATATTCCTATCGAAAAATTTTCTATAAACAAATATTCCTATCGAAAAATTTTCTATAGAAAAAAATATTTCTATCAAAAATTTTTCAATAGAAAAATATTTCTATCAAAATAGAATTTATCTGAAAGAAATTCAAAAATATTTATGCTAACAATTAAATAAAAGTAACGAACTAAATAATCCGAATTCCACAATATTCATTTTAATTTTATATGAATTATATTTTCAGCTGAATATTAATACCCCGGTAATAAAAAAAGAAGTTTTCTTACAACTTATTGCATTTTAAAAATTTTTTTCTTAAAAAAAATTATAAAAATCTAATAAATTTTACTGGTTATTGTTTTTTGTGTGTTTCTTTAGTTTAAACAAAAAGATTTTTGCATAAAAATATCATATTATAAAAAGCGGTAGAATTTTATGAATTCTCTTGTAAATTATATGAAATTCATGGTGCCAGAGTTAAGATGATAAGTGTAGGGGCTTTGGCATTGGGTGGGGGCTAAAGTAATTTTCTATGATACCTTATATAGTGGTGTGAGTATAGGACTATTATTTGAGAATAATGTCTGATTTTGTATTTTGCTAACCCTAGGGTTATCAAAATACCAAATAAGAGAGACATTGCCCAACATTTATCTGAAGCTTTGACATAGGCTGAAAATATAGATGGCGCTACCAGTATTTGTTGATTTTTTAGAAATTTTCTTTTTGGAACTAACTTTCGAATGGCATTTTTTCACTTATTTCTGTAGTCAATGTATAAGCCGAAATTCTCAACAAAATTTTAAGGAACTCAGCAGATTAGTCTCGTCTATTAGTTTATCTAACAAAGAGCACTTCTAATTTTGTTTGAAATCCGTTCACTCCTTAGTTTACCTGCTTTGGAACCCTTTATTAACATATTTTTCTTCTCTATACAGAAGCCGCAATTCTAGTTGACCCAGAAAATAGTTCTACCAATTTTGGTTGTAATCCGTCGACTCCTAGGGGTACCTGTCTTGGACTTACAATTAAATGCAATTTGATTTAAAAGTTACGCCTAAACGACTGCAACACTTTTTGCTTAAATTGTTCATTTGTTACAATTTATGTGACTTTTTTCAGAAAATGTTAAACTTTGTTCTACGATCGGTAAATTTCGGTGAATTTTTTTCTCTCAATCTAAAGAAGAGGCTTTTGCCTTTCACGTGATTATAGTGTGAGCACCGAGCAAGCCCCAGCCAACTTAGTTTTTGTCCAAAGAAAAACGAAAACACTGAATTTTTTAGAGCATTTTTGATTTTCTGATATCTCCTAAGCCATGCACCAGATTAAGGAATTTTTTTCTGCAGACTAAAACAGAGATTAATTATCTTAATTAAATCGATATCAAGATTAAAGCTGCGATGAGTTTGATAAAAAAAATTTTATAACTTTTCGTTATAGAACATTTCAATACCGCAAGGAAAATTCTATGTTTGGTGTGGATTGTAGGCCGGTGGCATTATTGGTCCTAGCTATGAAACTATGGGTTAAGACTAGGGCTATATTCAGGCCAGAAAACTCAAGTCTGTCCAATTTACCGAATATAACTTTCTACACTATCTAAACTAGCGCCTTGTGTTATCTGCATTCATATCCATGTAGATATCTATGAGTGTGTACGCCTGTGTCCTTGTATTGTTTTTGGTTCAAAAATAATTTTCTTCAACTTTTTTACACTCATATTGTCAAAAAAGGCAACTATAAAACACTTCCGTTTTTCAAACCGGAACATGTAGATGCCATACTGACAAAATTTATAACATTCCTACGCAGCAGTGTGATGACTTTACGCCATTGTTTTGCCAAGTAACAAAAGCAAGGATGCATACATGTAAATTATTTTTTTGAAAAGTTATATGTATGTGTGAACACTACACACACACATACATGCATTTGCCACAACATAACAAATGTAAAGAGGAAACCCAGAAAAACTTGTCTCCAGCGACAGTAAAACAGTGAAGTTGAAAAAATGCCGCTATTCAAATGCACTGACTTTATTTTGTTTTTTTTTTTTTGTTCTTCTACTTCTCTATTAATAAAACTTTTGGAGGACAGTTATTTGTTGAGGGCAAAAAGGAAGTTGATTGTATGAACTTTTTGTTAAAGCATTTTATGAGAGGGCTTATAAGCCAGTACGAGTTTTGAAATTGCCTGGCCAGATCTATTGTTAATATTGAATATAAGGGCAATATGTTTTGGTTTATGTAAAAATTGCACATACAAGTTTTTGCTTTAACCTTCACCGCAGCTGGTTATAAGGGCTTATAGGCAATAGTCGATAAAATAAAATTTGTGCGTTAATTGTTCTAGGTTTGATTTTCGGCTATTAAAGAATGATGAATGTAAGTACATATGTAGATTTAAAGGAAACCTAGTAGGTCTTAAAATTTGATAGAAATTTTAATCACGAAATAGAACTAAAAGTTCTCTGGCTTAAAATCTTACAATTGAAACTTAAACTATAATCAATAGATCTCAGTGATTTCATTTGTCCCATAATTTCAGCAAATTACTTCTAATAATCACTTTCAATGATGCTTAACATAAAACCATAAATATTTCCACTTTATTAAAATAGATTATATCTAGCTTCAAATGTCTTAATTTTCTATATTTTACAAAAAATGTATAGCTTCATAATATAATCTAACTCGTTCAGTCAAGATTTATGCACGCAAAACTTCACTTAGGTTTGAAATGTTTTTGACACATAATTTATTGGCTGCCATAACGGAATAAGTCAAAAATTTCAATTGTACTACTATAAATAGCCATGAAAAATAATCGAAGATTAGATATTCATATTGAATCTCTTTAGAATAGAAATGTCTTTAGCCCGGATTAGACCGATCTAAATACATAAGAATACTTAACCCATTTCATACTGATCGAAATCTAAGATATTTCACAAACATATTTTAAATATAAAACAAGTAAGATAGTCGGTCAAGCCCGACCATACGATACCCTTCACTACTAAGGTCAAAGGTATTATTTTTCCTGTATAAAGACAAATATTTGCTAAATTTTGCCATCATAAAAATATTTTCTCAAACTTATATATTTAAGCTGTTTCAGTCATTTGGACTTATATGACAGCTAGGGTCAAATGTTGACCGATTATCTCGAAATTTTTCAAATTGATTGCAGTTGTTACAAAAATTATGTGTGCATAAACTTGAAATTCTCATTATCTTTAGACTTACGACCGTTTTAGTGATTTTTGTCTCATTTAGTCCATTTTTAAAGAAGTGTTTGTATGGGAGCTATATTCAAATGTGGACCGAAATTTGGTACAGTGATTTTGGTTTACATAAGTAATATTTGATTTAAATTTCATGAAAAAATATTTATATTCGTGGCCAATATATCGATTCCGGGAAGTGGGACCTATGAGAGGTACCATAAATAATGGACCGATACTGCTCCATTTAATATATACAGGGTTGCTCCGAAGAGCGTTGCAAATATTTAAAATTACGCCGTTCACCAAAGGAAAGCCAAATTTTGGTTCGGTTACAAATTTTGGTGTTTGGCTTCTGATAGTAAAAAAAATTTCATTAAAACTAAATGTTTTGACAAACAAACAGATATGTTTAGATATCAAATTTAAAAAACTTGTTGCAAAATAAATTATTTTGAAAACTCTTAAGCTATCATACAAAATATATGCTTAAAAGTCTGAAATCGAATGTGGCGATTTGGCTTTAGGAATATTAAACTGGGACCAAATTGCAATGTAGCGAACCTTATATCTGTGGCTTGGTGCTAAAAGGGCCAATGTCAAAAAAGTAGTTTTGAAAAATTTTAATTGAAGGTTTCTATTTTCCATATAAACTCATAGTAAAAGTTCCCAAAAAAAAAAAAAACCGGTATAAATCTGTTCCGAGATAAGTTAGAGATAAGCTGTTGAAACCAAATAAAAGAAGGTAAAGAAAGAGATATAATGCAATAATTAACTCAAAACTAAGCCACAGATATATTATATATTATTTAGATTATCCTTAAAGTATGCTACACATATGTTTCTGTAATATCTCAGATTTTATTTAATAAGTTAGCTTACTTGCCCTTCTTTCTCATCTTGATGACCCAGCGAAGCATACCGTAACGTTTGACAACATTTTTACGAGCCATAAACTATTAACACTTTTATCGGGTGATGGATTTTTCGCCTTGGGAACTGTTCGTGAAAATCGGACTTATCATGCTCCACTTATGGATGTCAAGAAAATGCGTAAAGAGCCCCGTGGGACTTCAGACTTTTGTTTTGATGTGGACAATTCTATAATTGCTGTACGCTGGAACGATAATTCGGTACACTTTACACCTAAATATTTTACATAATTAATCATTCCGTTATTTTTTTTTTTTTGTCGTAACATTATTATCGAATTATCTAAGCCAATGACTCATGCAATGCGATATGATATGATGAAACAGCGAAAAATGGTTGCAATTGAACAACCCTATTAAGTCAAGCAATATAATAAACACATGGGAGGTGTGGGCCTTTTCGACAACGCCATAAACAATTATCGCATTCGAGTTCGGGGCAAAAAGGGGTACTGGCCACTGATTACAAATGCTTAAGATGCCGCTATGGTGAATGCATGGAAACTACACAGCCTTTGCCGTAAATATGAAAAAAAACCCAAATGTCTCAATTTGCTTTTCGAGTGGAAGTATGCGAGAAGTAGAGTTTTTTTACTACTTTAACTTTTTTGGGTATTTAAATACCCAGTGGACTTAAATGGGTTAACAAGTGCAGGCAAGTATTTTGGCATTCTGAACTCTTGCCGGAGCACACCTTTCATATCTAGGGTAATTAAATTCCAATGTAAAGTCTGATCCACTTTAAAAACATTGAAATACTACAAAGATATATCCTGCATATTTTAAATGAATAATAAGATGAAACATTCTAGAATGAAAATATTTTGTGGTAAAAAATTGGAGTTTTTGAATAATGTTAATGTTCCTGCAAATATGCGATGTTCATTTTTTAAGTTTACAAATCAGGCTAATTTTTATAACATTATTATATATTTTTATCATTTTCAATAAATTTATTAAATAAGTTTAGCATGTAATAAATTTATACTTACAAGTCTCATTAATTTTTTAATGCACTGTAAACATGCACACATTTGTATAGCCATGTTTTAAATGAACTGGTTTATATGTTTTACAGCAAAATAACATGAGTTTATGAAAATCTATGTATTCAAAAGCAACAGTGACAACAAAAAAGAAAACTGAAATGTTAACAGGATGGAGAAGAATTGTTGTGGGTTAAGGGGGAGTGACAGAGATAGAGACAGTGTGAGAATATGTTGTTCAATGTAATTGGTATTCATAAGTACAAGAATGTCCTTTACTTTGTACTCATACTCCTACTAATATTCATATTCATGCATATTTTGCTCTTGTTATATGAAATTGTATATGATAGACTGCTCCTTGCTTCCATGCATTTTTATTAATGTGCAGCAAGAAGACATACATACATACATACATACATATGTGTAAAAACACGCGATGGCAAATTGAATATGGAGTGGCATTCTTAACATGGACATGGACACAATTTCTAAACAAAGATAACACCTACAAGCAATTTAAAACAAACAAGTTAACACAAACAAACGTTCTTTATGTGTTTTTCAAACTTGTTACCATAAGCAATAAAAAACAAGAAAGACTGATATATTCGACTGTGACGAATCTTATATACCCACCATCAAGTTAGTTCAGCTTATTCAAAATGTGGACCAAATTGGAATAAAATTGTTACGCTAGTTGGTATTGTTGGTAAAATCTTTAGACTAAATTCGGTCGGTTAGGTTAGTTAGGCTAAACATGTTGATCGTAATACGACAGGTCCATATATTTTGTTAGGAGTTCCTAAAGCATATACCGTATATAAAGTCTGGACTTAACATTGATTGATAGCTATATAATTTCCAATTATACTGAATGTACCTCCAAATCATTTTGATTGAAGGAGATTTTTTATATATAAAAACTATAATCAAATGTTGACCAATTGTCACAAAATACATACATACAAATTATATACTGTCTGGTATTTATATAAAGCTTATTCTTTCAAAATTTAGTGGCCGTAGCTGTCATAGTTTCTAATTTAATAGCTTTTAACTGAATTTTGTTACATTTTTTTATGGTTTTAAGGAGAGATTTTTATATGAAAGCTATAGTCAAATATGGACCGATTCCTATTAAGTTCGATATAATGACCAATAGTTGCATAAAACTTCTCTATTCTAAATTTAGTCGTCATAGCTATTACAATTGTATTCAATTTATCAGCATTAATGTGATTCCCGGGGCGGGGTTATATGGGAGCTCTAACTAAATGTGAACATATCAAAAATACTTTTATACAATTTTGTCTCTCTAGCTCTTGTAGTTAAGGAGCTATCGCGCTTTTATCTGACGGACAGACGGACATAAGCCGTCTTTTCTTTTTGTGTTTCTGTAAGTTTTTTCATATGGGAGCTATAGTCAAATAGTGACTGATTGTAACAAAATTTTACACACAGGTTGGCATTCACGTAAGACTTTGTTTTGTAAAACTTTGTTGCTGTAGCCCTTTTTGTTAAGGCGCTATCGCGCTTTTATCTGACGGACAGACGGACACAAACCCCCTTTTCTTTTTGTATTTTTGTGTTTCCGTAAGTTTTTTATATGGGAGCTATAGTCAAATGGTGACCGATTGTGACAAAATTTTGCACACTGGCTGGCTTTCACATAAGACTTCCTTGTGCTAAATTTAGTGGCCAAAGCTATTACAGTTTATCATTTATTGGCATTTAAGTGCATTTCAGGTGGAATTTAGGCTGTTTCTGTAAGTTTTTTGTATGAGAGCTATGGTTAAATAAAATTCTATATGCTGTGTAGTGATTATGTAAAACTTCTAGATACCAAATTTTATCGTCATAGCTATTATAAGTTGTCATTTATTAGCAAAAACGAAAATAGCCTAGACGAGGTTATACGGGAGCTATGGTCAAATGTGAACGGATTTAGACCAATTTGAATACCAAAATTTTCCAACAAATGAGTAATATTTACGCCAAATTTCAGTGACTTATATCCTTTCCTTAAGGTTTTATCTTGCCGACAACAGGCAGACAGGCAAACATAGCTCAATCATCTTAGAATTTCATAAGGATTCAGAATATACTTTAATTTTGGTTTTTGAGACAATATTAAGGAAATTACAAACGGAATGACAGGGTATATTGAGATATACCCTCCATTCTTTTTGATGGTGGGTATAAAAATAATCGGCAGAGTTGCCGTTTTTTTGTTTTTGAACTAAAATGGGTATTTTTTTCAATGTGTAGTTCTAACGTTTAAAAAAGAAAAAGTTGTCTACTTAATTTTTTTAATGTTTTTATTAAAAATTTGCCTTAGAAAATTTTTTTATCCAAAATTTTTCTATAAAAATTTTTTTATCAGAATTTTTTCTATAAACATTTTTTTTATCAAAAATTTTTCTAAAAAAAAATTTTTATCAAAAATTTTTTATAAAAATTTTTTTTATCAAAAATTTTTCTGTACCAAATTTTTTATCAGATATTTTTCTATAAAAAATATTTTTATCAAAAATTTTTCTATAAAAATTTTTTTTATCAAAAATTTTTCTATAAAATTTTTTTTTATCAAAAATTTTTCTATAAAAATTTTTTTATCAAAAATTTTTCTATAAAAATTTTTTTTTTTATCAAAAACTTTTCTATAAAAAATGTTTTTATCAAAAATTTTTCTATAAAAAAATATTTTAATCAAAATTTTTTCTATAGAAAAATTTTTTTATTAAACATTTTTCTATTAAAAATTTTTCTATAGAAAATTTTTCTATCAAAATTTTTTCTATAGAAAATTTTTCTATCAAAATTTTTTCTATAAAAAATTTTTTTGTCAAAAAATTTTCTATAAAAATTTTTTTGTCAAAAATTTTCCTTTAAAAAATTTTCTTAAAAAAATTTTTGTAAGAAGATCAAAAATTTTGATATAGAAAATTTTTTTATCAAAAATTTTTTCATGGAAAATTTTTATCAAAAATTATTCTATGAACAATTTTTTATCCAAAATTTGTCTATAAAAAAATGTTTTTTGCTGATGAAGTCCGTAGCGGGACAGAAAATGCAGCATTCCACACTGCTAAGTGTCACATAGTTTTTTCAGTATTCCTAAAAATTATTAATCTAATTTAAAAATCATAAAAATTATTAAAAATAAAAAAATACAAATTTATGATATAACCTGAGCCCGGATTCGAACCCACAACCTCTTAACATAAATTCTTGGTTCAACTAAAAATTAATTTCTTTCAAAAAATATTTTTATCAAAAATTTTTCTATAGAATTTCTTTTTATAAAAAATGTTTCTTTAGAAATTTTTTTATCAAAAATTTTTCGACAGAAAATTTTTTCATCAAAAAAATTTTTGCATGGAAGATTTGAAAATTTTTGAATATAAAAATATTTTTATCGAAAATTCTTACAGAAAAATATTTTTATCGAAAAATTTTCCAAAGAAAAATATTTTTATTGAAAATTTTTCTATAACAAATTTTTGAATCAAAAATACCTATAAAAATCTAAAATTGTTCAATATTAGAATTTATTTTTGTAAATATCCCCAATATTTACAAAATATTCCCAATGTTTACAAAAATAATAGTTTCGTGGCAACAATGTTCGAGATTATATTTCTTTGTTCTCTCAAACCATATATTTTGTTGCTATAAATTGGATTTTTATTAGTTTCTTGCCTATTTTGTTTTTGTCTTTACTTTAACAAATTCGAACTGAATGTTTTTAGTACTTATTTTCGCGAGTTTTATAAATGATCGTAGTATTTAAGAAAATTAAAAAATGCATCGGTGGCTGGTGGTATGGACTGCCTACTCCTGATAATAGCTATTATAATTTTTCATTTACTAGCAAATAAACGATTAGCCTAGATGAGGTTATACCGAAGCTATGGTCAAATGTGAAGCGATTATGCCCAATTTCAATACTAAAATACTCTTAGAAATGGAGAATAACTTTGCCGAGTTTCAGTGACCTAGCTCCTTTCCTTCCGTCCGTCTGCTTTCAACAAAGACGGACATACAGACAGATAGAGGTTTTACGGAAGCTATGTTCAAATGTGAACCGATTATGCCCAATTTCAATACTCAAAGGTTATCAGAAATGAAGAATATATTTGAAAAGTTTCAGTGACCTAGCTCTTTTCGTTAAGGAGTTATCGTGCTTTCAACAGACGGACGGACGAACTGAGAGACGGACGAACAGACAGACAGACAGGCAGGAAGACTAACAAACAGACGGAGGTTGTATGGAAGCTGTGATCAAATGTGAACCGATTATGTCCAATTTCAATACTAAAAGGTTCTTAGAAATGAAGAATCTCTTAGCCAAGTTTCAGTGACCTAACTCCTTTCGTTTAGGTATAATCGTGCAGACAGGCAGACAGACATCGTCCTAAAATTTCATTAGGATTCAGAATATAAATCACTTTTGGTTTTTGAGCCGATATTAAAGAAATTACAAACGGAATGACAATCTCAATATACCCCCCATTCTTTTTAATTGTGGGTATAAAAAATCTGTCTAAAGGATATTTTTCACTTTTATCTTCCCTTTACCCCAACCCTTAAATACATTTGTCGTCAACAAAAATTTGCCACCCTAGACCCATGGACAAATAACTCCATTTATTTTCATCATCTTCAATGCATAAACAAACCAACAACATGGAAGTAGTTTATGTGTGGCCAACATTGTTACTGGTTAGAATTCCTAACTCTTCCACAAATTCATGTCTTTGTCATCATCATTGTTATCTTCCTTTTTTGTTCAGATCTTTTTTTTTTTTTGTTTTGCTGTATGGGAGAAAAATAATTTCAGTGTTTTTCTTTGCTTTACTTTTATCATTGATAGTGTTGGTGTGGTGTTGGTGTGGTGTTGATGATGATCCCCCAGTGAGTTCGGACACAGAATTAATCAAAGTTATACTCGTACGACCTGTAGTTGAATAGTAAGCAGAAGTAGTTGTTGGCTTGTTGGTGGCTTTTTGAATGCGGTCAAGCATTTCATTTCATGTTTACATCCGTTACACATTCATAGTTTGTTTTTGTCATCTTTGTATCCTTTAACTTTTTTTTCTCATAGGTTTCTTGTTATTTGTGTCCCTTTTTTTCCTGGACATTATATTGTTAGTCCTCATTTGTTGTTCTTTCTATTTCCATAAACATTGTTTTTAATATGTTGCTGTGCTTTTGATGTTGAGGATGAGGTTGTTTATGGTATTCTAACAACATCAAACAATTTAATACTTTTAGATCATTAAAAGTTACACTTATGGTTTTCTTTTTAATTATTTTTCAAGAATCAAATTGCTTTTATTATTTATTACACTTTGTATTGCGACATTTTCAGTTCAAAATTGTAAGAAAAGTGTTATGTGTGTCCAGAAATTAATTTGTTGCCTTTTAAACAGGACAAGTTCATGGATTACACCTCATCCTTGTTACCACAGTTTCACAGTAGGAAATTACGGCCAAAACCCCCAAGGTTGTTTTTAATTTTGTTTAATAAATTTTAATGTCAGATTAGAGCTGACATTTGAAAACATGTAATCCCAAAGTTTCACGATATCGCGTTGTCTACTAAGGCTGTAATAATTCCTTAGAGTTTGAATATTTATTTGTATATCTTCTATCTTCTTCTTATATATCTATATATCTATATGTATAAAAAAATGTCCGCGTCTGTTTGTCTGTTTGTATGTTGTTTGTTGGCCGGTGCTGACTATAGGCTAATTTTTTTTCGAAATCTCAAGTGGGCGTGACCCCTCCGATATAACCCATATATTAAAAATGACAAATATGAATGACCGAGCGGCCCGATTTTTCTGAAATTTTGACAGTATGGTAAGGTGTGATCGGTGGTTAAAATACGCTAATTTTTTTTTCGAGATATCAAGTGGGCGTGACCCCTGCCATTTAACTCATATATTAAAAATGACACATATGAATGACCAAGCGGCCCGATTTTTCTGAAATTTTGACAGTATGGTAAGGTGTGATCGGTGGTTAAAATAGGCTAATTTTTTTTTTCGAGATATCAAGTGGGCGTGACCCCTCCCATTTAACTCATATATTAAAAATGACACATATGAATGACCAAGCGGCCCGATTTTTCTGAAATTTTGACAGTATGTTAAAGTGTGATCGGTGGATAAAATAGGACAGATGTTTTTTCAAATCTCAAGTGGGCGTGACCCCTTATATATAAGTCAGATTTTAAAACATACAAATAATGATGATCAAACCGACCGATGTTTCTGAAATTTAGACAGTGGAGTAAGGTGTGACCGGTAGTTAAAATAGCCTAGAGTTTTTTCTGAAATCTCAAGTGAGCGTGGCCCCTCCCATATAACTCATATATAAAAAAAATAACAAATATGAATGACCGAGCGGCCCGATTTTTCTGAAATTTTGACAGTATGGTAAAGTGTGATCGGTGGTTAAAATAGGCTAGTTCTTTTTTTGAAATCTCATGTGGGTGTGACCCCTCCCATATAATTCATATATTAAAAATGACAAATATGAATGACCAAGCTGCCCGATTTTTCTGAAATTTTGAAAGTATGTTAAGGTGTGACCGATGGATCAAATAGGCCAGATTTCTTTTTTGAAATCTCAAGTGGGCGTGACGCCTCCCATATAAGTAAAATATTGAAAATGACAAATATGGATGACTTGGATGCCCGATTTTTCTGAAATTTTGACAGTATGGTAAGGTGTGGCCGGTGGTTAAAATAGGCAAGGGCTTTTCAGAGATCTCAAGTGGGCGTGACCCCTCCCATATAACTCATATATTAAAAATGACAAATATAGATGACCGAGTGGACCGATTTTTCTGAAATTTTGACAGTATGTTAAGGTGTAACCGGTGGGTAATCTAGGTCACTTTTTTTTTAAATCTCAAGTTGGCGTCCCATATAAGTCAAATATTTAAAATGACAAATATGGATGACCGAACTGCCCGATTTTTCTGAAATTAAGACAGTATGGTAAGGTGGGACCGGTGGTTAAAATAGGCAAGGTTTTTTTTTTAAATCTCAAGTGGGCGGTGCCCCTCCCATATAAGTCAAATATTAAAAAGGAGAAATATGGATGATAAGATGAAAACGATTTAACCTAATTAATTAAAGTTTTAAATGTGATTATTTTCATACTATAGGATAGTTTTTCGCTTTTTGAATTTTTTTTAAAATGGACCAACGGTGACCTTGGAATTGGAAAATGGGGATAAATTTCCTCTTTTCTTTAAAATTGTATATCTTGAGAACGGCTTTCTTACTAAATGTTTTTTTTAGTCCAAGTTAGGATTATACATTAAGAAAAATTTACCAAATTTACCAAATAAATTGATAAAGGATTCAATTTAAAAAATTAATAAAAATATTACACAATTATTAATTTTTAAAGAAAGTTTTAACACAGTAATAAGTTAAAAACTTTAACTGCCAACCCGGGCAATGCCGGGTAAAATCAGCTAGTAAAGTTATAAAAAAGCACGTAAGTTTTTATATTTTAGCAGTTTTTATAAGAATAATTGAAATTATTATTGCTTTAATGGGTAGAAATATATAATAGAATTTTGGTTGGAGTCAAATGTCATTAACCCTTTTATTACCAGGGTCAAAAGTCAAATTTTTATTAATTTTTTTTTTAAAGGACTAGAAATTACATTTTTATTGTTATATTTTCATGCAAATTCAAAAGATTTGAATTACATTTTTTTTGCAAATTAACCCTTGCGTAGCCATAGTCTTAGCATGGTAACTATTTAGAGCCCATGGGTACGCAAGGATTAATTTGTTATAAAATGTATTTAAAGGCGTCTTTGAATGATTTGTTGAATTGAAATATAACAATAAAAATAACTATGTAATTTTTAGTTTTTTCTTGAAAAAATGTAATATTTTGAAAATTTTACTTTTGACTAACTAACTAACTAACTAAAGGGCTAACGACATGCGATTTCAACCAAATTTCTAATATATATTTCTAAGTTGGCCGCTTTCCCGATATCCGATTTGAATGAAACTTATGTATTGTCAAATGTAAAAAAAATTGACTTGCAATTTTTTGGGACAATCTAGAGTTATGCTTGGGACTCTTGTAGGTTATAAAAATAAAGCTATGATAAGCTTATAATTCAAACTTTCCATACATAATTCTTATTAATTCTACTTTGATAATTTTATAATTTGTTAATAAATTAGAGGGTAAAAAAACAAAATTATTTGTCTTGAAATATCTGATATCCTATATTATTTCATTTAACCTTTTTCACTAAAACTATTTAATATTTTACCACATCAATCAAATTATTAGGTTTCGGAAAACATCAACTAAATAAACAAAATAACATGATGCGGCAACATTTAATAAAAATCCTAAGCAAACATAGCCATACACATAAATTTACAACAAATAAGACATGACAACCTTTTAACCCTGAACATTCAATTGTCAAACCTAACGAAAAGCAACATTTCAACCAACAACATGTCAACTATAATAAACAAACAAAGTATTCGCTGGAATTCGAAAACAATTGTTTTAACGCATTTTGATTGAAAAGTCAACCGCCAACAACGCACAGTGGTTTACGGACGCTTTTTTTTGGAAATAATTCTGTAACTTTTGAACGACTGGAGATATTTGAATGAAATTTGACATGGTGGTAGTCAAGGAGTATTTGAGTTGGTTTTTAAAAGCACTGGTCCATGAGGGGTCGGGAGAGTGATTGATGGACCTTCAAAGTTGGTCACCTCGGGTGTTCGATTTTTTTAAAAATTCGCCAAAAATCCATTTATGTATGGATTGAAAAGAAATTTTAAACTTAAGTTGTCCTTGAGAAGATCTACAAAAAATATGCTTAAATGTGTAGGTTATCTCCTTTGGATTTCGAGATATTTGGGTAAAAAGGAATTTTTAGGTTGATTTTTTACCTCTTTTTTAAGCTTTTTTTGATCTGGTGGACGCATCTGAGGACCAAAAATTTTTTAAGAATATTCTTTAAATTTGTAATAAAATTCTGAATAATTTTTGTGCAAGTTAGTTATAGAAATCTTCTTTTGTTTAAAAGTTAAAAATATTCAAAGTTGAAACTTACAAAAAATTTCGCTTTTTTTTTAGTTTTTCCCCAAAAGATAGCTATATTTTTTCACTAATAAAAAAATATTTTCTTAAGAAACATAAAAAGATTTTTAAAGTTTTTAAAAGAAAACATAATGAGAATGCGTATAAAACAAATTTCTTGCTAATTGGACTTTTGGTCCTCGCAC
The DNA here is from genome assembly GCA_933228675.1 of Stomorhina lunata. Taxonomy (NCBI): domain Eukaryota; kingdom Metazoa; phylum Arthropoda; class Insecta; order Diptera; family Rhiniidae; genus Stomorhina; species Stomorhina lunata. The sequence continues at coordinate 27,147,161 of OW121741.1, read as the reverse complement.
ATGTCCTCTCCAAAAAATGGCAATTTGTAAAAAAAAAAATTAGTTTAAACAAAAATTTCTCAAAAGGCAAAGCACCGATTTGAAAAAAATTATAATGTTCATATTTTCCAATATATCTGTTATTGATTAGAAAAGTTTTTTCTGAAACGCGCTGCAAATAGAGACAGTGTTGCCATATTTGTAAAAAAACTCATTTTTTGAAACACTTTTTCCCCAGTTGGGAATTGGGGAATTTTTAAGTTAAAATTGGGAATTTTTTTTAGTCTATTGCTTTTACATCTTATTGGTCTACATTACTACAAAATTTCATTGTAATATCTTTATCCATGTCATTTCCACAGAATATCAAAGATTAAAAATATTTTCCTTAAAAAAGCAGAAAAACAATTTTTTTTGTTTTACGATACAAAGTGTAAAAAAAGTAACGCACTTAAAAAAAACTTTTACTTAGTGCTAATCTCCTAGTCTTTCCCGATCTAATGATACTAAACATGTATATAAAGCATTAATACCGAGTCTTAAAAAACTCTGAAAACTTTGGCCCCCGTAGCATTTTTACACTGTTTATTTAAATATAAGTGATGAATTTGTGCATATAAAATTAATAATCATACTCAAATATTTCACTATAAGATGACAATGATCCTTCGATAACAAACAAATATTTTTTTATTTTTTTAAAGAAAATATCATGAGGATTTATGAAATATCAAAATGTAAATAATTTGTACTTATATTAAAAGGTGAAATACATTTTATTGAAGTATTTGTAGTTAAAGTTTAAACTTACAGTTTTTATTACATATTTATATAAAAGTAGTTATTTACTTAATTTTTATTTTCAGTAAAATAATCAGTACAATCTATTATATCAAGAACCTCTTCCAGGTGTTCGTTTTCAGAAGTTTTTGTATAACTGCTCCACCATTTCTTTCTTATCGTTGATAGAGCAGGATCAGAAGACAACAAGAGATAATTTATTAGATCCTGATTTTGCGATTTTCTTGAGCATTTTCTGGTATTAAATAGTTGGATATACTTGAAATCTGAATTCCGCGCTTCCTGGGCCTCTTCTGTCAGTTCACCAAGTGGGAGAAGATTTGATTCAATTATTTCACGACCATGTTGAAGGACTTTATGAACTGTTGGTGTAATTTCTTTCCAGTGATACAAATGTCGTATACGAGTTAACGCGTTGAGGGCATAGCAATGAAATTTTTCAGCATTTATTTGATATTTGCTATTTATTGCCGATAATATTACGTAACATTTACGAAGAACTTCCTCATCAATTCCAGTAATCTTTGAAGTTGTTTCATAATTTTCAAAGAATCGCCTGGCCGTATTACCATCGTTTGTACTGCCATATCCTACAAGTGGTTTGTCTATGTTTAGACCCGTCATAGTTTTGAATTCTTCCTGAATCCTTTTTTTTTCACTGGATCTCATTTCAATCAGTTCCTTATTATTTCTCACGGATTTTAGCTGATTATCAGGTATATTCCTATATTTCAGATCATATGCTATATGTAGCATAAATTCTAAAAATCGGATACGTGCATGTAGGGGCGATATACCAAATTCCAGAACCTCTTGATTAATTGCAGTACTAGCTGATGCATCTTCTGAAGTTTGTAGAAATTCCGATTTCTTCTTTCCGCATAATGAGCATTTCCAAGTTGAATGGGTTTCCGTTATAGCGTTGCTTACTTTTCCATCTATCATTGTCAATTGAAGCTCAAAATTTACATTAATCAAATATCCATGTATGTCTATGCAGACTGGACTCAAATTGTCTATTGAATATTTGATATCATCAACCCAATTTTTTGTGCTTGCTGCATTTTCTTTTAAATATTCGAATCTGATCGGTCTGCAAAATGCCTTTGATCCTGGAGATGTGTTAACCCACACATATTCAGTACGCTCTTTTGATGTGGATGGTTCAGAACGATTCTTTCTTAATCTTAGTGGTACTAGGGATGCCATAAAAACGCTTCTGTAGTCATTTGTGTTCTGATGAGATGTTGATTGTTTGTATTCCGGTAATCCAGATAAACCGTCACATCCCCATTTACATATTAAAGTTAAGTCCTTGTTGTCAAGTTTCTTGGCTTCTTCTTCAGACAATGTAGTAGATATCAGCCTTGATGCCGTATTTTCCAATAATTTTGATAAATCCACAGATGCACTTTCGTCTCCTATCACGTTTGTTGGTATTAAGTTTTTTTTGGTTTTTAATAACGCATTATATCCTGGTAAAATTGAGTGTCCTTTGTCTCGTAATGCCTTACAGAGTTTAATATATTTATTTTTACTCAATTTCAACTCGAGCATAAGAGCAAGTGCTTCTTCCTCCGAAAATTCTGATTGAGAAGAAGGAGTTGGTATACTCTTAATAATTCGCTTAAGACGTTTAGGAGAAGCCTCTGGGAGAATATCTGCTATTTGTTTAGCTTCAGCTGGTTGATTATTTCGTTTGAGCACTTCCTTAAAGGAATCTTTGATTTCAGTATCCGAGTGAGTAGAAAGAACTTCGGATAATCGCATCTTTTTAGATCTTTCTCCGAGATCATCATAGTTTTTTAGAGGGGCTCCAGCACCAGAAGTTTTAAGCTCAATTGAGTCCTTCAGCCAGTCTTTAAATTTAGATTCAAATCTTTTTAAACAGTAATTAACCGACTTAATTTTAAGTTCAAATAACTTTACAAATTTTACGACTTTGTCTTCCTCACTATTGAGAATCATGGAGTTAGTTTGACTTTTAGCATATCGCATGATTATTTTAATTTTTTCTGCTCTCGAACTGCTTGGTTGTTCAAAAAGAATATCGCACAACACTTTAAATTCCAATGTTATAGCCATGATGTTTTAACTGTTAATAGCAGTTACATTTAAAACTTTCTTTTTTATATTAAAAAAAAAACATTTTTTATATATACCTGTATCCAAAGAATAATAAAGAAATCAATGAATTAATGTATTTTTTACCTCTAAAAATAGGTGCATATATAACTCAACCAATATGTGCGTCTCGTAAAACCTACCTGTATGGAGGTGAGTAACCATATCCTTTCTGACCATTATGAAAAACCCAAGTTGTAACAATTTTTACCTATTGCATTAACTTTCACATTAAAAAACATTTTATAACCTTAACATAATTTTGCAATTTTTTCAAATACACCAATTTTAAATACCGGAAAAATGCCTTTAAATCTTATTTTAAATAAATTGTCACACTGTTACTATAAAAGTACTCTTCTAATTAAACTTTTGCTACAAATTATGGATATATTACCTTTACACTGTTATCAAAATCGGTGCCTTACTCGTACTTACTTATTTAGAATCTTTTACTAAAATTTTATTTTTTAGCTTGGAACAAAAGGCAAAATCGAATAAAATTTTTTTAAGTCATTCTTATAATGTTTTCTTTAAAAAAATAAAAAACTATTTATATCTTTTTGAAGAAAATATTTGTTTATTAGCGAAGGATCATTGTCATCTTAAAAATAGTGAAATATTTGAGTATGATTATTAATTTTATATGCACAAATTCATCACTTATATTTAAATAAACAGTGTAAAAATGCTACGGGGGCCAAAGTTTTCAGAGTTTTTTAAGACTCGGTATTAATGCTTTATATACATGTTTAGTATCATTAGATCGGGAAAGACTAGGAGATTAGCACTAAGTAAAAGTTTTTTTTAAGTGCGTTACTTTTTTTACACTTTGTATCGTAAAACAAAAAAAATTGTTTTTCTGCTTTTTTAAGGAAAATATTTTTAATCTTTGATATTCTGTGGAAATGACATGGATAAAGATATTACAATGAAATTTTGTAGTAATGTAGACCAATAAGATGTAAAAGCAATAGACTAAAAAAAATTCCCAATTTTAACTTAAAAATTCCCCAATTCCCAACTGGGGAAAAAGTGTTTCAAAAAATGAGTTTTTTTACAAATATGGCAACACTGTCTCTATTTGCAGCGCGTTTCAGAAAAAACTTTTCTAATCAATAACAGATATATTGGAAAATATGAACATTATAATTTTTTTCAAATCGGTGCTTTGCCTTTTGAGAAATTTTTGTTTAAACTAATTTTTTTTTTACAAATTGCCATTTTTTGGAGAGGACATGTGCGAGGACCAAAAGTCCAATTAGCAAGAAATTTGTTTTATACGCATTCTCATTATGTTTTCTTTTAAAAACTTTAAAAATCTTTTTATGTTTCTTAAGAAAATATTTTTTTATTAGTGAAAAAATATAGCTATCTTTTGGGGAAAAACTAAAAAAAAGCGAAATTTTTTGTAAGTTTCAACTTTGAATATTTTTAACTTTTAAACAAAAGAAGATTTCTATAACTAACTTGCACAAAAATTATTCAGAATTTTATTACAAATTTAAAGAATATTCTTAAAAAATTTTTGGTCCTCAGATGCGTCCACCAGATCAAAAAAAGCTTAAAAAAAGAGGTAAAAAATCAACCTAAAAATTCCTTTTTACCCAAATATCTCGAAATCCAAAGGAGATAACCTACACATTTAAGCGTATTTTTTGTAGATCTTCTCAAGGACAACTTAAGTTTAAAATTTCTTTTCAATCCATACATAAATGGATTTTTGGCGAATTTTTAAAAAAATCGAACACCCGAGGTGACCAACTTTGAAGGTCCATCAATCACTCTCCCGACCCCTCATGGACCAGTGCTTTTAAAAACCAACTCAAATACTCCTTGACTACCACCATGTCAAATTTCATTCAAATATCTCCAGTCGTTCAAAAGTTACAGAATTATTTCCAAAAAAAAGCGTCCGTAAACCACTGTGCAACGGCGGTAGCAGTAAATTTGAAAAAAAGGAACGTTCATGATAGAGGCTCAAATTGTTAAAGCGCACGCACCCATTTTAATTAATTTAACACGAAATCAGTCAACCGATAAAAGACAAAATGATCTACTCATGTTCACAGGCTGAAAAAAAAATGGCTCTATTACATGCTACCAAACAATTTAGAATGAATTTTAAAGAAAGCTTTGGTTTAAAAGGGTAAGACGGTGACGACTAAAGATTGAGCTAAGTAACAGTAGAATAATGTTGTGTAGAAACATTATTTACATTTATTAGATTTTTATAATTCTAGTTTTACTGCTGCCCATAGAGTATCTTAAACAATCCTAAAATGATATGGTTTGCTTCCACCTCCTCCATTATCTAAACGCACTGATTGAAATTCCAATGAAATAACTTATTATATCTAGAATTATACAATATTTTACGGATGAGTTAACAAATTGTAGAGGCGTAATGAATTGATTAGCAAAACGTTTATTTTTATTTCGATAAAATTGTCTAATTTAAAAATAAAATAGCCAAAATAATGGATAAATTAAAGGTAATTGTAGCTATAGGTCACTGATATAATGAACGTTTTTTTTTTAATTCTTACCATCATTATACTTTACTGCCAAGTTAATCTTTGATTTCATCCATTTAAAAAGCTATAAAATAGCCTTATTAATAATTTTTAAAGATTTAAAATTTTATGACTTTATGCATAACTACAAATTCAAAGATTTGTTCTGAAAATTTAAGGAATGAGGCCATAAAAAAGCTATTAATATTTGATTGTCAAATCTTTAACCTAAATGATTTTTCAAATGACTCTTAAATATTTTTACTTTTATGACTTATTCTATGTTTTAATTGCTTCTGCTTAAATTTTTGTGTAATCTTTAAAATTGCTTAATATGCTAAAAATTATAAAATGGCTTAAAAATGCAAAAGTTAATGAGAATATATTGGTTTAAAATATTTTTTAGTTCAAACTTTCAAACAACAAAATAATGGGAAGTAAATAAATATTTTCTTTGGTCATCCCCCACATTATCACATCAACTTTTCGATTCGAAATTATAAGATGTATGTGGTCATGCTGATCATTATATCTGTTGCTTTTAAGTTAATCATTGCATTAGACTCCCTACTTTACCCTCATTTATTTAGCTAAAACTGCTAATCTCAAACTTAACTAAAAACATATTTAAAAGGGGCTTTCTGTTCAATGATAATGAAATTATATGGAAAATAAAAACTTTAGATCAATTTTTCTCAAAACTACTACTACTACTCTTTTTGACATTGGCCCTTTGAACACCAAGCCACAGATATGTCCTATTCAACTGAGTTTATATCGGGATGTACGGTGAAATTGGCATCGAAGTTTTAAACAATGGTCCTTGTTTTTAAGAACTTGAAATTCTGTCTGTCTGTTTGTCTGTCATCGAAGTTTTGTACAATGGTCCTTGTTTTTAAGAACTTGAAATTCTGTCTGTCTGTCTGTCTGTCTGTCTGTCTGTCTGTCTGTCTGTCTGTCTGTCTGTCTGTCTGTCCGTCTGTCCGTCTGTCTGTCTGTCTGTCTGTCTGTCTGTCTGTCTGTCTGTCTGTCTGTCTGTCTGTCTGTCTGTCTGTCTGTCTGTCTGTCTGTCTGTCTGTCTGTCTGTCCGTCTGTCTGTCTGTCTGTCTGTCTGTCTGTCTGTCTGTCTGTCTGTCTGTCTGTCTGTCTGTCTGTCTGTCCGTCTGCTGTCTGTTTGTCTGTCTGTCTGTCTGTTTGTCTGTTTGTCTGTTTGTTTGTCTGTCTGTCTGTCTGTCTGTCTGTCTGTCTGTCTGTCTGTCTGTCTGTCTGTCTGTGTGTCTGTCTATCTGTCTGTTTATCTGTCTATCTGTCTGTCTGTCTGTCTGTCTGTCTGTCTGTATGTCTGTCTGTCTGTCTGTCTGTCTGTCTGTCTGTCTGTCTGTCTGTCTGTCTGTCTGTCTGTCTGTCTGTCTGTCTGTCTGTCTGTCTGTCTGTCTGTCTGTCTGTCTGTCTGTCTGTCTGTCTGTCTGTCTGTCTGTCTGTCTGTCTGTCTGTCTGTCTGTCTATCTATCTATCTATCTATATGTCTGTCTGTCTGCCTGTCTGTCTGTCTGTCTGTCTGTCTGTCTGTCTGTCTGTCTATCTGTCTATCTGTCTGTCTGCCTGTCTGTCTGTCTGTCTGTCTGTCTGTCTGTCTGTCTGTCTGTCTGTCTGTCTGTCTGTCTGTCCGTCCATCCATCTGCTGTCTGTCTGTTTTCGGCACAATAAAACCTTAACGAAATATAGGTCACTGAAATTTGCCATAAATATTCTTCATTTCTTGACAAAATTTTGGTATTGAAATCGGGCAAAATCGGTTCACATTTAACCATAGCTCCCATACAAACAACTCGCTAATAAATGACAAACTATAACAGTTATGATGGCAAATTTTGATATATATAAGTTCCCGGTTCACATTTAATCATAGCTCCCATACAAAAAATTTACGGAAACAGCCTATATTTCACTTAAAATACACTTAAATGCCAATTAATGATAAACTGTAATAGCTTTGGCCACTAAATTTAGCAGAAGGAAGTCTTATGTCAGCCAGTGTGCAAATTTTGTCACAATAGGTCACCATTTGACAATAGCTCCCATATAGAAGACTTAAGGAGATATAAATATAAAAAAAGTAAAAGGGGTTTATGTACATCTGTCCATCAGATAAAAGCGCATAGCGCCTTAACGAAAAGAGCTAGAGCTCCCATAAAACCTCGCCCCGGGAATTTCACTAGTGCTGATGAATTGAATACATTTGTAATAGCTATAACGACTCAATTTTGAATAGGGAAGTTTTATGCAACTATTGGCCAGTACATCAAATTTTATAGGAATCGGTCCATATATAACTATATTTAGCTTTCATATAAAAAAACACTCCTGGAAACCAAAAAAAATATATAGCAAAGGCCAGCTACAAGCAATTAAATTAGACAATATGACAGCTATGGCCACTAGATAAGAATAAGCTTTATATAAATACCAGCCAGTTTGTAAAATTTTGCTACAATCGGTCAACATTTGTCTATGATTTTTATATATCGAGCGCTTAAATTTAAATAATCTTAAGCGACATTCCGTTAAATATCTCTTAAACTGTAAGAGATAGCATAGGCTTTTTGTGGCAAGGCATCTAAACTCTGTTGAAATCCGTTTACTTCACTTCTGAGTACTTTGTAGAGTTGTTTTGCTTCATTATAACTAAAAACTATATTTATTGCTTCTATTGTCATTTCATTATTACTTTTTCATAAATATCCCTATTGGTCCTAGTATTGCACTATAAAATTCTTTCTGTAGCACTATTTTTTAGTTCCACAGCCCCAATATATTCGCAATCCAACCTTTTATTGTTCTTTTACTTAAAATTTTATTATGCGGTTATTTAAACAATTTCTATTAGTTGCATTCAAAAATGTATTGTTGTATTTTTTTTATTGGTTTATTGAAAAATTTTACTAAATATTGTGAAAAATTTAAACCAAATAACTTTATAAAGTTTTCAAATAAAATTTATTGGTATTCAATAACCGCAATAAACACACAAATATTTTTGTACAAAACTTCGAGTATTTTAAAAAATTCATTTATAAAACGTATAATTGCATTCATTTAAATATGTATTTATATAAAAATGTTAGTTTGTATTATAAAATTTAAATGCTTTTAATTAAATGCAGTAATGGGGAAAAATATTTCAAATAATTATGTGGATGCTGATTTTCAAATAATTTAAATTAAACAACTGCGCCTAATTTGAGGGTGCATTTATTATATTTCAAATGGACTTTAATGTACATCCATAATATAATAAAAGCTTTTTAAAAGTATTTGATATGTAGTCCGTATTTTATAGTCCTTATTTTATCCTGTTATCGAAATTTAAAGACCAACAACTTTTTTTTCATTTATTGTCCATTATATATATTTTTCCATAATTCTCTTTGTATTGCAAAGATACAAACAATTTTCTATAATATCAATAAGTAATTGAAAAATGTTAAACAAAAATTCAACATAAAGAGTGCTCTAAATAAAATTTGTAGTTGGATTTTCTTAAATAAAAATTAAACCTTTTAATATAAAAACTCTACAAAATACGCAAATATATGACATATTATACAAAATCATTTAGCACTAAAATGTTTACTTAGTACTCGGGTTTTGCAAAATTATCGACTTTTTTGAAAACCCTCCTATTAAAGATTTTACAGTTGCTTCTGATACCTTTTTGGAGTATGTGTTCCACCAGCGCTTAAAATTGGACATGTTCTTGGAAATCTTTCCTGTGTTCTTCAATTCCTTGTTTACCAGAGCCCAATACCTTTTCACAGGCCGAAGTTCTGGACAGTTAGGTGGATTTGCCTCTCGTGGTACAAAAATTATATTATTCTTTGAGTACCACTCAAATGCCTTTTTTCCATAATGGCATGATGCCAAATCGGGCCAAAAAAATGTAGTCACTCTGTGCTCTCTTAAAAAGGGTAACAACCGTTTTTGTAGGCACTCCTTTATATAAATTTCTGTGTTTATTGTGCCAGATGCCACAAATACTTTACTTGTTTTGCCACAACTGCAAATAGCTTGCCACACAAGAAACTTCTTAGGGAGTTTTGTTTGTTTTTTTGTGCGAAACTCTTGCCGAACATTGCCCCTATGTGCAAAATTCGTAGAACATCTCACCGTACGAGCTGCTTTTCTTAAAGAAGTGTTAGGCGCTCTTCGAAAGAGTCGCTCGACTTCTTTTGCCTTACCAATATCTGTAGGACCTTTTTTCCTTCCCGATCCAGGTTTTCTTTCAATGCTCAGGTTTTCCTTATGCAAGCCACACACGTTGCGATATTTGTTCAAACTTTACATTGTTGCAAAGCTGATTGTAAAGTTCGTGTGGTCGTTGTGTGTAAGTTGGGGTTGGTTGTACAAAAGATCAAAAAATTTTGATTTTTTTGCAAGTTGTACAACAGAATTGAAACGTTTGTGAACAAGTTTGTGCAATATTATTCAGTTTTGTTCTTCATTTTCATACTGAAAGCGGAGAAGTGATCATCTACTCTCTTTAAAAAACCTCATCAATTAGAGCACAAACAGCCATCTTTACTTACACCTTCACCTTTTAAAATAAAATTGTATATTGAGATTGTACTTAAGTTGTATTGTTTGTAAGCAAAGAGCACAACCCGATTACAATTAAAATTGTACAAACAGTCGCAGGGTGTATGGCGTGCATTATACCGTCTGATGGCATTAGAAACCGTTCGAGGGTCAACTTTCAAATTTTTAGCTATTTTTTTAAAAGTCCATGACGGATTTTTTTGAAAAGTTTTAATTATATTTTCACGAACATTTTTTTCTCAGTCCATTTTGATTGAAATAACCATTGAAAATTAATAATTTCTAAAATAATAGTATCTGACATGTCTATAGAAACTAACTTGATCAAAAAATAAATTATTTCTTGCACTATGGATAAATTTTGTCTAAAATAGTAAATGCATATTTTGTTAGAACACTCTTTAATTCACCTGAGTCCTTAAACATGGACAAATATTAAAATAAATATCTTTTCAAACTGGGTTTTTTAAAGTATCATTAAATGTATTTTAAATAAAGCAAAAAATTTATTTTATGAAACCATTACCATTTACCTATTTATTTATTCATCCTTTCATATGTCCTTTTTTCAAAATATGATATTTTTTCAGTTAAACAATATTTTGTCCTTTACATAAGAATAAGTATTAGTATTATACTGATATGTTCTAGCCCGCAAAGTTATTTGATATTCCTCTAACCACCCATATTTTGCAAACATTCCAAAACTGTCCTTGGTAATCTTATATTCTTAAACGAGAAATAATTGTATGTATGTATTTATATATATATATATATATATATATATATATATATATATATAGATATATATATATATATATATATATATATATATATATTTATATTTATATTTATATTTATATATATATATATAGAATGCCTATCTCGAAAACGGCTCTAACGATTTTGATAAAATTTAGACAGTGGGTATCTTTTTTGATGTATAGGTCGAAGAAGGAGGGACTTTTGGAACTTTTGCCTCTAAGAGGGTAAAAAGGGGAAAAAATCGAAAACGCTATATCTCCTAAAGTAATAGGTATAGAAACTATGTCTTTACATTTTTGGTACTTTTTTGAAACTATGTCCTATAGGGGGTAAAAAAGGGTGAAAATAGTTTTTTTGGCACCTTTTTAACCCACTCTTGTATTTTAAACTAAAGAATAAAGAAAGAAACTTGGTACTGCAATCAATAGATGTAAAAGAAACATGAAACACGTATTTGGTACTTATTTGATTTTGGAGCCAAAATGGGTAAAAGAGGGATAAAATGATAACTTAACATCTCCAAAGTAATATCAATAGGAACATTATACATTATGTTAAATGCGTTTTCAAATAATGTACCGAATTTAATTGGCAACAAAAAAGTACCAAATATGAATATGGAACTTTTAGAAATTAGGAAATAAAAAGGGGGAAAATTAGTATTATTTTAAACAAATGAATGTTTGTCTGTATGTATGTTCTTTATAAAATAGTAAACTGTGAATTAGATCATATTATACTCTTTAGCGAAGATGTTGCCGATAAGCCGGCGAAGGTTTTTAAGTTGACAATACTAATTTCCGACAGATGGCGCCACGGAAAATTACTAAAAATTATTTAATCGTAATCTGTACATTTAATCATGCTACAATCTTTAGCAAAGGTGTTGCACATGAGCCGACGAGGTTTCTTAGTTGGTATGAAGAAATTTCGACAGGTGGCGCTACTGAAATTTACTCAAAGTCAATTTAATCGTAATCTGTACACTTAATCATGCTACAATCTTTAGCAAAGTTGTTGCACATGAGCCGACGAAGGTTTCTTAGTTGGTATGAAGAAATTTCGACAGGTGGCGCTACTGAAATTTACTCAAAGTGAATTTAATCGTATGCTCTTCATTTAATCATGCTATAATCGTCAGCAAAGTTGTTACGGATAAGCCGAAGAAGGTCTATGAATTGGAATGAGCAAAGTCCGACAGGTGGCGCCACAGAAAATTACTCAAAGTGAATTAAATCGTAAGCTGTGCATTTGATCATGTTATAATCATAAGCAAAGTTGTTACGAATAAGCAGACAAAGGTTTCTTATATGGTATGAACAAGTTCAGGTGGCGCCACTGCAAACTACTCAAAATGAATTAAATCGTAAACTGTGCATTTGATCAGACTATAATCTTTAGCAAAGTTGTTGCGCATGAGTCGACGGAGGTTTCTGTTGATATGAATAATTTCCAAAATTATTCAAAATGAGTTAAACTGTAAACTATGCAAACTATTTATGTGCTGGTCGGACAAAATAAATAAAATAATTCAAAATTAACTGAATATTTGTACAATGTCTTTCCTCTAAATTTATTTTAGCACTTTATAATATAAAATATATAAAAACTTTAAAATTTTCCTCAAAATACTTATTATAAAGCTCCGAGCAAGGCTCGGTCAACCAGGTACTGATTTCTAGATTTCGCTGAGCAAAAAAATTTCTATATTCTATTTATTACAAAATTTTTGCCATTTAAATTATAAAATTCGTTCATTTTGGTATCAATTGGGTACTTTTTGTTAAATGGTATCAATGTGTTTCAGAAACACAACTTTCTATAATATTTAGTTTTAAAAAATGTTTCAGTTAATTGTACATATGTTTATCCATATGTATATGTAAATATTTTTAAAATCTCGTTAACTTATTTACTAGAGTAAAATGTACAAATTATAACTAATAGCAACATTTAAACAATTAACAATAAATTATTTTAATAACTATTGCCTGTTTCCTTTTCTAGTTTGCTTTTAATATTAAATCTAAAATATTGAACAACAATAAAAATGTAATGATATGCAGAAATATATATTTGCAGAAAGGATATGATAAGGATATGGTTTGTAAAACTGTATAAACTAAAATGCATAGCAATTACATTGGCAAATGTGAATGTGTCTTAATGTAAATGTAAAAGAACATTATGTTTTACAATTAAAAAAAAAAAAAACTAAAACATTTTTGCCGCTATTGGCTATGAGCCAAAAATAATTGAAATAAGTATAACAGGATATGGATTAGGGTGAGACGGTTTTTTGAATATTGCTAAATATTGCTTATATTTTATTATTGAATCTTTCTAAAAAGAAAATAACAATAAGTAATCAAATCTTAATCTAACGTAATACTATATAGAGGTTGCCAGAGCAACTCTATTTAAAACAAGTAAGAAAACGCTATAGTCGGTCAAGCCGACCATACGATACCCTTCACCACTAAGGTCAAAGGTGTTATTTTTCCTGTATAAAGACAAATATTTGCTAAATTTTGCCATCATACAAACATTTTCTCAAAACTTATATATTCAACCTGTTTCCGTCTTTGGCACTTATATGAGAGCTAGAGTCAAATGTGGACCGATTATTTCGAAATTTGGCAAGTTGACTACAGTTGTTACAAAAATTTTGTATGCGAAAAATAAACTCAAAATTTTCATTATCTTTAGATTTACGAGCGTTTTAGCCATTTTTTGTCTCATTTAGTGCGTTTTTAAAGAAGAGTTTGTATGGGAGCTATGGTCAAATGTGGACCGATTTCAACGAAATTTGATACAGTGATTTAAGTTTACATAAGCAGTATCTGTTTTAAATTTCATGAAAAAATATTGATATTTGTGGCCAATATATCAATTCAGGGAAGTGGGACCTATGGGAGGTACCATAAATAATGGACCAATTTTGACCAATTTCAATAGCCATGGTTCCATTGTCAAAAAAATTGTGTATGCCAAATTTCATCAAATTATCTTGAGAATTGCGACCTGTAGTTTGATTACAAGGTTTACATGGGGGTCCAGCCAGCCGGCCAGCCAGCCGTCCAGCCAACCAGACGGACGGACGGACGGACATCGCTAAATCGACTCAGAAAGTGATTCTAATCTTATTGGTATACTAAAAGGTGGGTCTAAGACAAATATTTCTATGCGTTACAAACATCAGCACAAACTTATAATACCCTTTCCACCTATGGTGGTGAAGGGTATAATTATTCGAATTGGAATTAAATTAATAAGTGGGCAGGTCCAAGGTATCCATTCTTCTTAATCGTTGGTGACCTTCGAATTGCAAAAGCTGCCGTGCGAGATGATTTGGGTGAACATGCAGCTAAAAAATGTATTTAGTGCAGCACCTTCTAATCTCTTCTTGGACAAGGAGGACATTCAAATCTCTGTGAATGTTGTTATTTCTTATGAACCAAGGAGCGCAAGTTATTAAACGTAAAAGCTTGGATTGTCTTCTCTGTAACTTAGCAATGTTGGAGGTGGAAGCCGTTCCCCATAGTTGAATACCATATGTCCATATTGGTTTAATTATTGTTTTGTACAAAAGAACCTTGTAATCTAATTCCAGAGCAGATTGTGGGCCAATAAGCCAGTTTAGTTCAGCGGATTTCAGTTTTATCTGAGTTATTTTGCTGTCAATGTGATGGGACCATGTGAGGTGGCGATCTAAATGTATACCAAGATACTTAACGTGAGTACTCACGGGGATGGTCACGTTATTATCTTGATTGCAGGACAGTTGACCGATTGACGTATTTTCACGAGTCCGACTCGTGGTACTATTTATGTGCCTAACATGATTATCACGAGTCATACTCGTTTTGTGACTGTTCTTAAGCATCAAAACCGGTTTGTTTAGTGCAACTTGTGTGGGAACAGTTGGTAGCGAACTTCGTTGCGCAGATTGATACGTCAAGGGGTTAAAGTAAACGTTACGTGAGCACACTTGCTCGGATTTACCCTAATTTTCCATCTATTTAGCCATACTTCAAGCTCATGAATATGGGACTGCAATAATGCAGATGTAATTTTGGGATCGGAATGAATGCTAATAAACGCTGTATCATCTGCGAAAGTAGATGTGTATGTTTGAGCATTCGTTGGCATATCTGCTGTGAAGATAATATATAGCAACGGACCCAATATACTACCCTGTGGAACTCCAGCAGCGATTTTTCTAGGAGAAGAATAATCATCTTTGGATCGAACTCGGAATGTTCTATTGGACAAATAACTTTTCAAGAGTTTGTGTGTATTTGATGGTAGCAGATTTATTATTTTGTTCATAAGTCCTTCATGACAGACTTTATCGAATGCTTGTTAAATATCGATGAACAAGGCTGAACAGTATTGTTTTCTTTCAAAGGATTTTCTGATCATCATACCATGACATTCGCGGAAACCGAATTGATGGTCCGGAATAATATCCATCCAATTAACGAATGAGTCCAAAGAGCAAATAAGAAGCTTTTCAAACAATTTTGATAGGATAGAATTAAGCTTATAGGCCTATAAGATGGAACTTTACTGACATCTTTTCCTGGTTTGGGAATCATAACGATTTCTGATACCTTCCAAGACATTGGAAAATATCCCAAACGAAGAATTGCGTTATAAATAAACATTAGAATTCTTACAGCCGAATTTGGTAGGTGGATGATCATTGACGAAGAAATTTTATCAATACCAGGAGACTTTTTTGGATTAAGCTTTTGAATATTTGATATAAGTAAGGGAAGACGAAGAAGTATTTAAAGAAATTTTAAGGGAGAAAAATAATGAGAAATTTTTTAAATGAAGTTTCTTGAAAATATTACATGAAATATTTTTTGACCCACCCTAATGCGTGTCCATTATAGAGTAAGCACAAAAACCGATATAAATTTATTCAATGTGTATTTATTTACCTATAACTAAAATAAAATATAACAAAAATTAAATACAAAAAAAAATTGTAATTTAAATAAAAAGGATATTGTTTAGTTTCCTAAACATGCAGATACCAAATGCAACTGACATATGAATATTAAGTTTATAAAAACAAATCACAAAAATTTAGATTTTAAATTTCCTAACTTAATCTAGGCATAATTTATTTCAAATTTTTTAAGTTAATTTTGGACAAATTAAAGAACAATATTTATATGATAACAAAATAAATTGGTCACATAAAATTTCCAATAAAGCTAATAGAAATTATAAATTGTAATAATATTTATTTTTATATGATAGACAATTTGTCAAATATGATATTTAAATCTTTCGTTATTTTTATTTATTATAAATATAGAAATTGTTCGTAGTGTTGCACAGTGTTCGATTCTTCAATTTAGCTGAACAAAACTCCAAAAATTTATTTTAAGAAACAGAGTATTGGACCAAGCTATTTAAATAAGTACATTCCCGTTATATTCAAATTATATACAATGAAAAATTTTTGAAACCGAACGAGAAAAAAGTCAATTGGGGATCGATTGCTACCAATTTTCGGTAATCGGTTTATATCACAAACAAGTTTTCTGTGCAAAGTTTTTGTAACAAAATGCATTTATCTTGAGATTTATAAGCAATTTTTACGCTTTTCTGTGCATTTAAAAGACTCTTGAGAATGAGTCTTCTTTGGGAGGTATGTACGGTCAAATATGGTCCATTCATACAAATTTATGTAAATTAATTTCGGCCATGCAATAATTATATAAATAGTACCTGGTTGATCGAGCCTTGCTCGGAGCTTTATGATAAGCATTTAGAGGCAAATTTTAAAGTTTTTATATATTTTATTTTATAAAGTACTAAAATAAATTTAGAGGAAAGACATTGTACAAATATTCAGTTAATTTTGAATTATTTTATTTATTTTGTCCGACCAACACATAGTTTACATAGTTTACAGTTTAAATCATTTTAATTTATTTTAATAATTTTGGAAATTGGTCATACCAACAGAAACCTCACACGCAACCACTTTGCTAAAGATTATAGTCTGATCAAATGTACAGTTTACGATTTAATTCATTTTGAGTAGTTTTCACTGGCGCCACCTGAAGTTGTTCATACCAACTAAGAAACCTTCGTCAGCTTATGCGTAATAACTTTGCTTATGATTATAACATGATCAAATGCACAGTTTACGATTTAATTCACTTTGAGTATTTTTATGTGGCGCCATCTGTCGAACTTTGCTCATTCCAATTCATAAACGTTCGTCGGCTTATCCGCAACAACTTTGCTGAAAATTATAGCATGATTAAATGTACAGCTTACGATTAAATTGACTTCGAGTAAATTTTAGTGGCGCCACCTGTCGAAATTTCTTTATGTCAACTAAAAAGCGCATGAGCCGGCTATGCGCTACAACTTTGCTAAAGATCATAGCATGATCAAATGTACAGTTTACGATTTAATTAATTTTTAGTAATTTTCAGTGGCGCCATCTGTCGGAAATTAGTCTTATCAACTTTAAAACCTTCGACGGTTTATCCCCAACATCTTCGCTAAAGAGCATAACATGATCAAATTCACAGTTTACTATTCTATAAAGAACACACATACAGACAAACATTCATTTGTTTAAAAGGTATAACATTACTAATTTTTCCACCCTTTTTATCCCCTAATTTCTAAAAGTTCCATATGCATATTTGGTACTTCTTTGGTATCAATTGAATTCGGTCCGCTTATTTTCATAGCTGTTTAAAACGTAATTTTAATTTCGTTTCTATACCTATTACTTTAGGAGATATAGCGTTTTCGATTTTTCGTCTTTTTACCCTCTTAGAGGCAAAGGTTCCAAAAGTCTCTTTTGCTTCGACCTATACATCAAAATCATGTGCGAATATACATCGGATCATGTGCGAATGTATTGGATCAAGCATGAACATTCGTAAGCCGCATTGTTAGTTTAATCGACGACAGCAGCTCTTTGTTTATATCTGCTGAAAATGCTAGAAACTATCTTCTCTTCTATAAAAGGCTGACGAACTGATATCGAGGCAGAGTCTTAATTGAGACGCGTATAAAAGAACTGTGGGACGAAGAATATTTTTAAGGCTGTTTTGTGAAGAGTGTTTAAAGTGACTAACTCTAATGTTAGTAAAAACGTAGCTTTGCAAAACTATTTACATAAGGTATTTTAATTTTCTTTTCGGTTGTTTGAAAAAAGAATTCCTTCCACGTTTTTAAAGAAAAAATAGTAATATATTTTTTAAAAGGCATCACTGTACGACGTGATTTGTTTGATTTTATCTTGATGAAGACAACTCTTCATTTAAATATACAATCGAATTAAGAGTTTATCGGGAGGAATGTTGCTAGTAATAGGTTGGTTCCCCCCAAACCTATAGCAATACTGTCAGACAGTTTAATGATAAAAAGTCTAAATGCAATTTAATATATTATGTTCTGCATTTAAGATTTTAAAACCTTTCACTGTCATATATTTCTTAAATTCCAAGGAAACCACTTAATTTATAACACTGCATAACAAATTTCAAAGAAAGTTTGACCAAATTAATCTGACCCCTAATCCGTATGTAAAATAGTTCGCTAAGTCCGTGTAAAACTGTTATGTAGTGTAATAAATGTTAAACTTAAATAGCAATGACAATCAAATTTTTACCAACTAGCGTAACAAATTTTATCGCATTTCAAATAAGCTGCTCTCCCGGAGCTATATGTTTCCAAATTTAAAACAATTTGATAGTAAGTACATATATAAGTTTCGACACAGCCGAATATAACACTCTTACTTGTTTTTATTCTCATGCACTTCTGAAATCATTATATATTTTTGTGTTGAAGGCAAACCCCCTAAAATAAACCTCAGCTGTTATTTGATAAATGAAAATTAAATATTTATGCAAAGGCTTGAAACAATGAATGAATTCAGCTGCTTAAAAAAAACTCAAGTACAAATATGTACCTTCAAATGTTCAAATTTAACAATTTCTTTTTGCAACAAATAAAATTGAAACTGATTTTTCTAAATCGATATGCATTGCAAATTAAGTTGCAAGCCTTGGAACAATAATGCAAAATAGTGTATTTAAATAATGGATGAAGCAAAGAAACACAGATCACAGTGAACCCAGTAAAACTTTTCATTACCAAATAATGAGTTAAACAGTTAAACTATTGAACACGAACTACTTACTCATTCGCTGTTTAAGTCATTACATTAACATTAGGATGTCATTGGAGGCAAGTACTTACCAATTGCAGAAAAGTAATGACTTGGGTAAGCAATTTGAAAGCAACAACAACAACAGTAACAACTTTTTTGTTGTTGTTTTATTAAAAATATTTTTTTTTAAACGAAATACAAAATTTTTTTTATGATCCTATGGGGGCTCGAACCCAGACCCTCCGACTGCTAGGCAGAGACTCTTCCACTGAGCTACTTCATATGTTGAAAACTTAGCAGCTTATAATTAATATAAACAATTTTTATTTTTAGATCCAAAATCATGTGAAAATAACTTTGTTTTTCCTTGCTTTTTTTTGATTTGTTGTAATTTTTGGAAAAATATTTTTATACGATTTTTTGTAATTATTTTAAAACTTTTTTAAATTATTTTAAAACTTAAACAATTTAAATCTTCTTTTTTGTATAAGTTTTTATATAAGATTGACTCTTACTTACTTAAATGTTACAACCTGTTAAGGTCAAAGTCCGAGCATATTTTAGAATTCCATGGATTTCGATCTTGTGCGAATATTCTCCAATTTTATAGGCCAAGCTTTGAAAAATGTTCCTCTACTTGGTCTTTCTATCGAAGTTTCGGACATCCTCCTCTAACATTAGGTAGTGGGACATTTCAATTCTAATTTTATCCTCTTCATTGTATTTTTTTTTTCAAGAGAGGGTTACTAGCCCGTAATCCTAACCCATTTTTATCGATCTAATGGGACAACTCTCGGAACATGTTAACTCACAATATTAATGGGTGTTAAACTAGCTCCCCGGGTGATACCATGAGGAGATGTGTGTCCACAGTTGAGATAAAGGATGACCTAGATAAGTTGGGCTTACCAAGTTAAGACCAATTAGAATCGTGTTTGGTATTCAACATCCCCTACATAATCAAAATTGACTCATGATGGTATTTTTTCATAAACGTGAGTTAGTTTTACAAATTATTTTAACAGAAGATAATATTTAAGTTCCTAAAATTCAAAAATCATTTAAAAATCATTTTTAATAAAAAAAAAACTAAAAGAAATTACTGCCCTTGGTGGGATTTGAACCGGGGCCATTCAGTTTAAATTACCATCTTAATTACAAATAAGTACTTCTGTAATAACTTATTATTTATTCGGATGGTATGTTGTAGTCGTTACAAGGTAACCAGTTATCAGAGTACTGGCCATTACCAAAGTTTTGCTGGGAATGTAATGGAAAATTGTGAAAAATAAGTATCAATACTTAAACCGATATTAATACTAACAATAATAGTAATAAGAGTAACTTTTAAAAAATTAATGTCTATAACAAGCTTATACTAATAAGTATACTAATACAAAGACTAAAACTATTACAAATACTAATACCAGTACTCATACATACTGACCTTACTTATACTAATACTTAAGACAATTTTTAACGTCTTGTTTTCATTCTCAATTTACCACTTCCATTTTTTATACCCACCATCAAAAAGAATGGGGGGGTATATTGAGATTGTCATTCCATTTGTAATTTCCTTAATATTAGCTTAAAAATCAAAAATAAAATATTGAATCCTTATGAAATTCTATGACGATTAAGCACTGCCCGTCTGTCTGTTTGTCTGTCTGTCTGTCTGTCTGTCTGTCTGTCTGTCTGTCTGTCTGTTTGTCTGTCTGTCTGTCCGTCCGTCTGCCTGTCTGCCTGTCTGTCTGTCTCTCTGTCTGTCTGTTGAAATCACGATAACGCCTAAGCAAAAGGAGCTAGCTCACTGAAACTTAGTAAAAACATTATTCATCTATGAGAAAATGTTGGTATTGAAATTGGGCAAAATCGGTTAACATTTGGCCATAGCTCCCGTATAACCTCGCCTACGCTAATCGCTTATTTGCTAATAAATAACAAACTATAACAGCTAAATTGATAAAATTTGGTATATAGAACTTCAAGCCCTAGGCAGCGTATAAAATTTCATCAAAATCCGTTCACATTTAGTCATAGCTCCCATACAAAAAACTTACAGAAACAGCCAAAATTTCACCTAAAATACACTTAAATGCCAATAAATCTAAAACTTTAACAGATACAACCACTTAATTTAGTACAAGGAGGACTTATGACAGTGTCAACTAGTGTGCAAAATTTTGTCACAATCGGTCACCATTTAACCATACCTCCCATATAAAAAACTTACGGAAATACAAAAATACAAAAAGAAAAGGGGGTGTATGTCCGTCTGTCCGTCAGATAAAAGCGCGATAGAGCCTCAACGAAAAGGGCTACAGCAACAAAATTTTACAAAAGGAAGTCTTATATGAATGCCAGCTAGTGTGCAAAATTTTATTAAAATCGGTCACCATTTAACTATAGCTCCTATATAAAAAACTTACGGAAACACAAAAATACAAAAAGAAAACACTGTTTATGTCCGTCTTTCCATCAGAGAAGAGCGCGATAGTTCCTTAACTACAATAGCTAGAGAGACAAAAGTCAACAAAAGTATTCTTGATATGTAACAGAAGTTGTATACTGAAAATGGGCGAAATCGGTTCACATTTAGTTAGAGCTCCCATATAACCCTGGCCCCGGGAATCACATTTATGCTGATAAATTTAATAAAACTGTAAAATCTATGACTACCAAATTTAGAACAGAGAAGTTCTATGCAACTTTCAGTCAGTATGTCAAATTTTATAGGAATCGGTACACTTTTGACCATAGCTTTCATATAAAAACCGCTCCCGGTAATCACTAAAATGCCACAAAAGCTAGTTAAAAGCTATTAAATTATGAACTATGTCAGCTATGGCCACTAAATTTTGCACAAATAAACTTTATATTAATACCAGCCAATCTATTAAATTTTTTAACAATCAGTCAGCATTTGGCTGTAGTTCTTATACATATATATAACATCCCCTTTTTACATCTATAATCAAAAAGATTTGGAGGTATATTCATTTCATTTCATTTCGTTTATTTTAATGACGTAAGCCCTAGGGCCAAGATTAAGATTAAGATTGCATCTAGGAAATTAGATAGCTATCAATCAATGTTAGGTCCAGATTTTATACACGGTAGATGCATTAGGAACTCCTAACAAAATATATGAACCTACCGTGTTACTATCAACATGTTTATGGCACAACGAAATAGCTTATTAATGTTAAACTATATTCGGTTATGGAACAGCATTTTGTCCAAGGTAAATACTTGAGAAACCACTTAGATACTTTTAAATGTTGAACTATAGTAACTATACCACTGCAACCGAATTTAGTCCAATTATATTACCAACAATACCACATTTGGTCAATATTTTGAATTAGCTTCACTCTCGTACAACTTGATGGTGGGTATATAAGATTCGGCACAGCCGAATATAACACTCTTACTTTTTTAACCTGTATTTCTTTTTCTTAGAATTCCCATAAAATATTCATATCATTTCAGTCTATCAGAGTGCGGAAAGAAATGTTTAACAGTTCATTTAAAATTTAAATGTCAGATTAGTGGGTTAGATAACAGAAAAGTGAAGTTGATGTATGAAATAAATATGTTAAATTAAGTTAACATACTTTAAGCCTATAAATTGTAACAAACAAATACTTACTTTAAGGTATTGATGGTACAAATATTAGGCTCACCCCTTATAGGCATAAGTTTGAACTTTTCTATTTTCACTTCCAAATCGATTGCACTTTATAAAGCAAATAGGCCGCCACAGTTTCAGGTCTGTCTGACAGTTTCTGATTTGTCTCGCTGGAAACCTATATTTCTAAGGTTACTTATGTGGGGTTTATATAACTCAAGCGGCTGACGATAGAGTGAAATTGACATGTGTTTTGTTATTGTAACAAAAACAAAATATATGTAAATTTCACTCAATCGTCAGCCGCTTGAGTTATACAAACCCCACATTAATGTTTTATCTGTAACCATTTTTTTGAGAGCGAGAGTGAAATCTTTAAAACTTTAGAAAAATAAGGGTCACCCATATTCTATGTTTATATATAAATATATGTAGAATGTGGGTAAACAAGAATTTACTTATGCGGGTAATAAATTTAATTTGAATTTAAAGCAAAAACCTTAGGCAAATAACCACTAAATTAAAAATAATTGGGTTAAAGTGGATTTATGTATATGCAATTAAGTATTTAATTAATTATCTATTGACACTTAAATTTAAAATAATAGACAGGTATTCAAGAATAACAGCAAAAAGAGACTTAGTGGCTTTAAATTTATAATATTTAGTTTTAATAAATTAAATGAAAATAGGTTTCTTAAAATATTTAGACGGTAAGTCTAAGTAAACATTTATTGTTGGAATGATGAAAATTGAGTTTTGTCTGCTTAAAATATAGTATACCTATTGGGGATTCATATGTGCCCCTACCGGTATACTATATTTTTAGAGTTTTTATTGTTCACTTACATATAACTAAAGTTCTTTTTTCCATTTATAAGGACATATTTAAAAATGTTTATTCGTAACACGTGCAAAACGAACATTTAAGCTTTTTTTTCATTAAAAGTATCATCGAGTTGATACTTTGAAAAATGTAAAACGTAAGTTTTTCTATAGAAAAAGTTGTAAAACATAAGTTTTTCTATAGAAAAAGTTGCGAAACATATGTTTTTCTATAGAAAAAGTTGTGAAACATAAGTTCTTCTATAGAAAAAGTTGTGAAGCATAAGTTTTTCTGTAGAAAAAGTTGTGAAACATAAGTTTTTCTATAGGAAAAGTTATGAAACATAAGTTTTTCTATGGAAAAAGTTGTGAAACATAAGTTTTTCTATAGAAAAAGTTGTGAAACATAAGTTTTTCTATGGAAAAAGTTGTGCGCCATACGTTTTTCTATAGAAAAAGTTGTGCAACATAAATTTTTCTATAGAAAAAGTTGTGCAACATAAATTTTTCCATAGAAAAAGTTGTGCAACATAAATTTTTCTATAGACAAAGTTGTGCCACATAAGTTTTTCTATAGAAAAAGTTGTGCAACATAAGTTTTTCTATAGAAAGAGTTGTGCAACATAAGTTTTTCTATAGAAAAAGTTGTGCGCCATAAGTTTTTCTACAGAAAAAGTTGTGCGCCATACGTTTTTCTATAGAAAAAGTTGTGCAACATAAATTTTTCTATAGAAAAAGTTGTGCAACATAAATTATTCTATAGAAAAAGTTGTGCAACATAAATTTTTCTATAGACAAAGTTGTGCCACATAAGTTTTTCTACAGAAAAAGTTGTGCAACATTAGTTTTTCTATAGAAAAAGTTTTGCAACATAAGTTTTTCTAAAGAAAAAGTTATGCAACATAAGTTTTTCTATAAAAAAAGTTATGCAACATAAGTTTTTCTATAGAAAAAGTTGTGCAACATAAGTTTTTCTATAGAAAAAGTTGTGCAACATAAGTTTTTCTATAAAAAAAGTTCTTCAACATAAGTTTTTCTATAGAAAAAATTAAGCAACATAAATTTTTTTATAGAAAAAGTTGTACAGCTTAAGTTTTTCCGTGGAGAAAGTTGTGAAACATAAGTTTTTGTACAGCTTACGTTTTTCCGTGGAGAAAGTTGTGAAACATTAGTTTTTAAATACAAAAGTTGTACAACATTAGCATTACTATAGAAGAAGGTGTACAGCATTAGTTTTTCTGTAATATAGTTTATGCAGCATTAGTTTTTTTGGTAGAAAAGTTGTGGAACATAGGTTTTTCTATAGAACCCAGAGACGCATATTCCAGGCTTTCAGGAACATAATTACTCACCTCCTCCTTTTTCAACAGTACTGGGAACCGACTTGGGTGCAGTTTTTAGCTTGAAGGTTAAATGATGAAACGGTGAGTACACATTACAACATGTATAAGTAACTCAAAAAATGTTACTAGTGGTTAAATGGTATGTATTACTTTTTATGGTATAAATTCCTGGTTTATAATTAATAAATTCGTTGTTTCGTCAACATAAACTTTTTTGATATTTTGAAGGTTGCATTGATGTATGTTGCAATGTCTTTATTGTGGTTTTATGTTTTTATCTATTTCGTTTATAAAAAGAGAGCAGCGTGTTATCTAATTTAGAAACTTGTTGCTTATACACCCACTATTTAAGCACTACCAACTTATATGTTTGCTGGGTAAACAGTTTAAATGAAATTGTGTTTCAAGCTACGTGAATAATTCCCAGAAACCTATTTGTACTAAAAGTTAAAGTGCGTACAATTTTCCTTGTCATTTCTGAAGATTTCATGTGCTTTTCAAGACAGGTATCTTAGTATACATATTTCTTTAGTATTTATTTTATTTTCTTTTTGTTAAAAGTTCTTTTTTCCTAAGAATAAAATGAATTATTATTGAAACATTTTTAGATTATGTTTATCTTGGAAAAGAGGCTAATTTCGTGTTATCATAAAAAATATTCTGTTTGTCTGTGAAGCACAAAAAAACTTAAAGCTTTGCTTTTTTTAATGGGTAAATGAGAAAACGTAATGATTTAAAGAAGATAAAAGCGGTTATGCTGATAAGTGGAAAAATATACGTGATGTGGTTTCATTGTCTCAGGCGTTTTACGATTTGTTTAAACGTATAATTTTTTAAAGAACTTGACTCTTTGAATAAAAAGTCTGAATTAATCAACTCCCAACTTTTATCTTATATTACCTCTTACAGATTAAAAACTATCCGACTAAATGTAAAAACTTAATATTCTTGACAAAAATAGCTACTGATAACAAAGAGTCCAAATAACAACTAGAATTAAAAATTAGCCATTAACGAACAATATTACCCACCCAACACTCTACTAAAGTGACAATAAAATAACTTAATTTTACAAGCTGCTTAAGTATGAGACAAGTGCTAGGAAATTACCTAATCTACAAAAAGGGCCTTATTTTGAAACAAATATAATCATTCAAAATGCAAACTGTTTTAGCAAATCAGTCAGTCAGTCATTTAGTAAGTCAGTTAAACGACCAACTAAACACTTTACGTTTATCACGTAAAACAGCAGGTAATTATGAAAATGACCGTAAATGACGATGACTGCGAACTGTCTTGCTAAAGCTTAACTGAAGTGTTATCACTTATTAAAGCTTAAAAACATTCACCAGGTTTTTCATCATCATTTGAGGTATAAGGGTTACAAACCAAAATATGTATATACAGCAAAATTTTATGTATAGCAAAAATTAGTAACGAAAGTTGTTAAGAGTAGCATGATGAGGGGTAAAAATTAAGTAAGTTAAATTAAAAAGTATAAATTGGCTCAATTTTCGTTTTAATTTGCTTAAATAAAAACGTGTAACATAATTTTTTCTATAGAAAAAGTTGTGCAACATAATTTTTTCTATAGAAAAAGTTGTACAACATAAGTTTTTCTATATAAAAAGTTGTGCACCATAAGTTTTTCTATAGAAAAAGTTGTGCAACATAAGTTTTTCTATAGAAGAAGTTGTGCAACATAAGTTTTTCTGTAGAAAAAGTAGTGCAACATAAGTTTTTTTGTAGAAAAGTATATGTAACATAAGTTTTTCTGTAGAAAAAGTTGTGCAACATAAATTTTTCTATAGCAAAAGTTGTACAACAGAAGTTCTTCTATAGAAAAAGTTGTGCAACATAAGCTTTTCTATAGAAAAAGTTATGCAACATAAGAATTTCTATAGAAAAAGGTGTGCAACATAAGTTTTTCTATAGAAAAAGGTGTGCAACATAAGTTTTTCTATGGAAAAAGGTGTGCAACATAAGTTTTTCTACAGAAAAAGTTGCGCAACATAACATTTTCTATAGAAAATCTTGTGCAACATAAGTTTTTCTTTAAAAAAATTGTGCAACATAAGTTTTTCTGTAGAAAAACTTGTGCGACATAAGTTTTTCTACAGAAAAAGTTTTAAAATATAAGTTTTTCTATAGAAATAGTTGTGCAACTTAAGTTTTACTTAAAAAAAGTTGTCCAAAATAAGTTTTTCTGTAGAAAAAGTGATGCAACATAAGTTTTTCCATAGAAAAAGTTGTGCAACATAAGTTTTTCAATAGAAATATTAGTGCACCATAAGTTTTTTTTAAGAAAAAGGTGTTCAACATAAGTTTTTCTATAGAACAAATTAGGCAACATAAGTTTTTCTATGAAAAATGTTGCGCAATATAAGTTTTTCTATAGAAAAGGTTGTGCAACAAAAGTTTTTCTATAGAAAAAGTTGTGCAACATAAGTTTTTCTATAGAAAAAGTTGTGCAACATAAGTTCTTCTAAAGAAAAAGTTGAGCAACATAAGTTTTTCTATAGAAAAGGTTGTGCAACAAAAGTTTTTCTATAGAAAATGTTGTGCAACATAAGTTTTTCTATAGTAAAAGTTTTGCAACATAAGTTTTTCTATAGAAAAAGTTGTGCAACATAAGTTTTTCTATAGAGAAAGTTGTGCAACATAAGTTTTTCTGTAGAACAAATTGGGCAACATAAGTTTTTCTATGAAAAATGTTGTGCAATATAAGTTTTCCTACAGAAAAAGTTGTGCAACATAAGTTTTTCTATAGAAAAAGTTGTGTTACTTGTTTTTCTATACCAAAAGTAGTGCAACATTTATTTTTCGATGAAGTAAATTTTCTATAAATTTATAATCTATAAAATTTTCTTTTTCTATAAGTTTTTCTATAGAAAATGTTGTGAAACAAAAGCTTTTCTATTGAAAAAGATGTGGACCACTAATTTTTCTTTAGAAAAAATTATGCAATATAAGTTTTTCTATAGAAAAATCTTGTAACATTATTTTTTTATAGAAAAAGTTAGGTAACATAAGTTCTTCCTGAGAAAATGTTGTGCAACATAAGTTTTTCTATGGAAAAGGTTGTGCAACATAAGTTTTTCTATAGAAAAGGTTGTGCAAAAATTAGTGCAACATACAAAAAAGTTAGATAAAATAAGTACTTACTTAATTAAAATAAGTTTTCCTATAAAAAATTTAAGCAAGTTATGTTTGCCTTTATAAAAAGTAAGCGTAAAATAAGTTACTTTCTTGGAATAAATTTCAAAGTAATCAAGAGTATTGACATTTCATTGAACATAAACAAAAATGACAGTGATTCAAAAAAATCGAATAAAATATTTTTCCATATTATTTCAAAAGTATCTTTTTACAAAGGCGTTTTTTGTCTAATAAATATATTAAAAACAACATTTTTTTTCCTATCGAAGATAATTATAATCTCTAGCAAATACCTTTTCCATGAATTATTTTAAATAAGTAAAATAACGTATAAATTTCTCTAAAGCACATGGAAACATACTTACATACATATATATGTATAATATATATGTATAATATATGTATGTATATACAAATAAGTAAAATATCGATTTTCATGTTAACAACCCATCACTGTCAAAATCTTTTACATACTTTTATTCTCGTTGACTGACGGACTGTTTGACTAACTAAGCGACTGACTGACTACAACAAATCAAAAGTGAATTTTACATTGACACATTGATAAGTGTCAAAAAATCAATAAAGTGACACTGTACAAACACATTCACTTGAAATCTCTTTAACTTGTTTCCAAAAACTGATAATAATAAAATATATTATTCCTATTTTCTCTTATTTTTATTTTAATTTATTGGACTGTAACTGATGTTGATGGATGATTTAATGAAACTAACAACCAACTACTTTGCCAGCATACTAATGATACTTTCACAACAATTTTTGTTTTTCTATATGAGTCTTTAAATAGAAATAAAAGGGCGAATTTTGCAGGCAAAATTTATATGGCAAATTAATACTTAATTCACACTTCAAATTGAATAAATATATACATTATATAATTTTCAATACCCATGTATTAAATCAAATTTAAGTATCAAATTAAATTTGTTGATTTGCCCTAAATATAACTCATGTCTTCATTTTGTACGAATGATGAATATTAATTAGATAAATATCATTAATTAATCATACGTCATGATTTTACTGAAGTGTCAAGTTGACGAAACGATGAAAGGGTGTTTTCATTTGTATTTATTTAAGTTAACACATTTGACTTAGTTTAAATATTTACTTAGAATTAAAACAAGATTGATCTTAAAATTTAATTTAATAAAATATTACTTTGAAATATACGATATAAATACATTTCTACAGAAAAGTTGACGATAAGAAAACATTTTTGTAGAAAAGAAAACGAAATTATGACAAAACATAGGCTTTTCTATTTAAAGGTTGTGCAACACACGTTTTTCTATTAAAAAAGTTATGCAACATAAGTTTTTCTATAGAAAAAGTTAGATAACATTAGTTTTTCTATAGAAAATTTGTATAACATATGTTTTTCTATAGAAAAAGCTGCACAACATAACAACATCTATAGAAAAAGTTGTGCAACATAAGTTTTTCTATAGAAAAAGTTGTGCAACATAAGTTTTTCTATAGAAAAAGTTGTGCAACATAAGTTTTTCTATAGAAAAAGATGTGCAACATAAGTTTTTCTATAGAAAAGTTGTGCAACATAAGTTTTTCTATAGAAAAAGGTGTGCAACATAAGTTTTTCTATAGAAAAAGTTGTGCAACATAAGTTTTTCTATAGAAAAAAATGTTCAACATTTGTTTTTCGATATACAATAGTTGAGCAACATTAGTTTTTCTTTAGAAAAAGTTGTGCAACATAAGTTTTTCTTTAGAAAAAGTTGTGCAACATAAGTTTTTCTATAGAAAAAGTTGTGCAACATAAGTTTTTCTATAAAAAAAGTTGTGCAACATAAGTTTTTCTAAAGAAAAAGATGTGCAACATAAGTTTTTCTAAGAAAAAGATGTGCAACATAGGTTTTTTTTATAAAAAAAAGTTGTGCAACATAAGTTTTTGTATAGAAAAAGTTGTGCAGCATAAGTTTTTCTATAGAAAAAGTTGTGCAACATAAGTTTTTCTATAGAAAAAGTTGTGCAACATAAGTTTTTCTATAGAAAAAGTTGTGCAACATAAGTTTTTCTATAGAAAAAGTTGTGCAACATAAGTTTTTCTATAGAAAAAGTTGTGCAACATAAGTTTTTCTATAGAAAAAGTTGTGCAACAAAAGTTTTTGTGTAGAAAAAGTTGAGCAACATAAGTTTTTCTATAGAAAACGTTTCGCAACATAAGTTTTTCTATAGAAAAAGTTGTGCAACATAAGTTTTTCTTTAGAAAAAATTGTGGAACATAAGTTTTTCTTTAGAAAAAGTTGTTCAACATAAGTTTTTCTAAAGAAAAAGTTGTGCAACATTAGTTTTTCTATAGAAAAAGTTTTGCAACATAAGTTTTTCTATAAAAAAAGTTGTGCAACATAAGTTTTTCTTTAGAAAAAATTGTGGAACATAAGTTTTTCTTTAGAAAAAGTTGTGCAACATAAGTTTTTCTATAGAAAAAGTTGTGCAACATTAGTTTTTCTAAATAAAAAGTTGTGCAGCATTAGTTTTTCTATAGTAAAAGTTGTGCAACATAAGCTTTTCTGTAGATAAAGTTGTGCAACATTAGTTTTTCTAAATAAAAAGTTGTGCAGCATTAGTTTTTCTATAGAAAAAGTCGTGTGACAATAGTTTTTCTATAGAAAAGTTTTGCAACATTAGTTTTTCTATAGAAAAATTTGTGCAACATTAGTTTTTCTATAGAAAAAGTTGTGCAACATTAGTTTTTCTATAGAAAAAGTTGTGCAACATTAGTTTTTCTATAGAAAAAGTTGTGCAACATTAGTTTTTCTATAGAAAAAGTTGTGCAACATTAGTTTTTCTATAGAAAAAGTTGTGCAACATTAGTTTTTCTATAGAAAAAGTTGTGCAACATTAGTTTTTCTATAGAAAAAGTTGTGCAACTTTAGTTTTTCTATAGAAAGAGTTGTGCAGCATTAGTTTTTCTGTAGAAAAAATTGCATAACATTAGTTTTTCCATAGAAAAAGTTGTGCAACAAAAGTAATATATATTCATTTTAAATTTTTTAATAAATTTATTTCATTGTCTTTGAACAAGACCTTATGTGGTGACGTTTAACTCAACTCTACCAACCGCATTCAAAACATACCTTCAGAAAAATTGCGAACTATCTGCAACACTTGAGCACATATGCAAAATAATAATTTTGAGTACTGAGAAATTGCCTCTTTGCTTAAACTAAAAAAAATCTTAGAAACTTGTTTGTAGCTTTAACCCAGGCACAATCTCTATTTGTTTGTGGTAAGCTTTTCAAGCATTAAAATTTATTGTGGCCAACAATTAAAAATTATGAATTATGATGTTGTTAAGTCTGCGACAAATTTTTCATAGCCTCCACTAGATTAAGAAGTCAAAAAGCTCAAGAGCTACAATAGCAATGGCAGTTATGTAGACAGAAAGATATTAAGGAAAAGGAAATGCGACATTACTGGCAAGGCTTTTATATAACAATACACACAATTCTACTCAGAATAACAGTAATCAAATGCTTGTACCGCAGCCTGAAAGATGATAAGAAAAAAGCCATTTTGAAATTTAGGCTGTAACAAGACACTCGGCAGCATGTTGTAACAGTTATTGTAAAAAGTAGTTGGGTTTAAATATTTCATTCTCTTGGGTAAGTGGCAAAAATTTTCTTTTCTTTCTTTCGTTGGAGGAAGATAAAGTAACATAACAAAAGTGATTCATGTTGTAAAGCCGCAGTAACACATGATGAGAAAATATGAAGTGTTTAAATGATTGACAAATTTTGTGCTTCCTCCTGCCCCTGTTAAAATTTACATATATTTCGTTTTGTCAAAAAATCATATATAATTTAACTGAATTTTTTTTGGGGGTTTCTTTTTATTGTGTTATCAAAATTTCTATTATAATCTTGTCTATATAAAAATTCTTGCTCATTTCAGTTTCTTTTATTGTAGCTCTTGGCTTTTGCGATTATGTCAAGTGGTAAATGATTATGAAAATGTTGTTAACACACACGCTTAGACATTTTGTTCAACTTTTTTTTTATAGTAAAAGAAAATGTGCATGATTTTTTTTTGTTAGATGTTTTATCAAAACAGCAAAAAAGTGTTTAGCTATTTATAGTGAAGAAGTATAAGAAAAACGTGACATTTTTTTAGTTCCAGATAAAAAAAAAACATGATTTAAAAGAATTTGCCTTTTACTTTTTATGAAGATCTGTTTTCCTTTTTTTTATTTTTCCAAACACGTATTTATGATATAAAACAAAACGTTGGCACGCAAACAGTCATACGCGCTCTTAAATATACACACAGATATTTGTCAAGTATCCTACTTTGAGAAGCATGGTCTTCTATATATTTTAGTAAAGATGCTACACCATCATTTTTTCATATCAAATTGGCCTTCGTTTGCGACTTTTCATCACATTTTGACCACAATCGTTTGTTTTTTGTATTCCAGTATTTTATCCATTTTTTTAAAATCCATTATAAATCTTTTGAGAATTGGGTAAATTTTTTCGATTTACCATCGTTTTGCAGATATTTTTATGCCTGGAGGCGTTGTGGAGCAAGAAAAATTTTGCATATCCAAAGAAAATGTTCGGAACACTTGTAACTTTTATCCGAAACAATGTCAACACTAACAAGTAGGAGTGTTATATTCGGCTGTGCCGAATCTTGTATACCCACCATCAAGTTGTACGAGAGTGCAGCTAATTCAAAATGTTGACCAAATGTGGTATTGTTGGTTATATATTAGTCCAAATATTTTCGGTTGCAGTGGTACAGTTACTATAGTTCAACATTTAAAAGTATTTAAGTGGTTTCCCAAGTATTCACCTTGGACAAAATGCTGTTCCATAACCGAATATAGTTTTACATTAATAATCTGTTTCGTTGTGCCATAAACATGTTGATAGCAACACGCCAGGTTCATATATTTTGTTAGGAGTTCCTAATGCATCTACCGTGTATAAAGTCTGGACCAAACATTGATTGATAGCTATCTAATTTCGTAGATGCAATCTTAATATAATGAATATACCTCCAAATCTTTTTGATTGTAGATATAAAAAGGGGATGTTATATATATAAGAACTATAGCCAAATGTTGACCGATTGTTACAAAATTTTATATACTGGCTGGTATTAATATAAAGTTTATTTGGTCAAAATTTAGTAGCCATAGCTGACATAGTTTATAATTTAATAGCTTTTAACTGGCGTTTGTGGCATTTAAGTGGTTACAGGGAGCGATTTTTATATTAAAGCTATGGTCAAAAATGGACCTACAAAATTTGACATACTGACTAAAAGTTGCATAAAACTTCTCTGTTCTAAATTTAGTAGTCACTGATTTTACAATTTTATTCAATTTATCAGCATAAATGTGACTCCCGGGACCAGGGTTATATGGGAGCTATAACTCAATGTGAACCGATTTTACCCGTTTTCAGCACACAATTTCTATAATATATCGAAAATATTTTTACTAAATTGTGTCTCTCTAGCACTTGTAGTTAAGGCGCAATCGCGCTTTTATCTGACGGACAGACGGACATAAACCCTCTTTTCTTTTTGTATTTTTGTGTTTCCGTAAGTTTTTAATATGGGAGCTATGGTCAAATAGTAACCGAT
The DNA here is from genome assembly GCA_933228675.1 of Stomorhina lunata. Taxonomy (NCBI): domain Eukaryota; kingdom Metazoa; phylum Arthropoda; class Insecta; order Diptera; family Rhiniidae; genus Stomorhina; species Stomorhina lunata. The sequence continues at coordinate 27,113,612 of OW121741.1, read as the reverse complement.
TGTAACAGAATTTTGCACACTAGCTGGCATTCACATAACACTTCCTTTTGTAAAATTTTGCTGCTGTGGCCATTTTCGTTAAGGCGCTATCGAGCTTTTATCTGACGGACAGACGAACATAAACCCCCTTTTGGTTTTTTATTTTTGTGTTTCCGTAAGTTTTTTATCTGGGAGCTATGGTCAAATGGCGACCGATTATGACAAAAATTGCAAAACTGCTATATACTTAATTTTATCATCATAGCTATTATAGTTTGTTATTTATTAGCAAATAACCGATTAGCGTAGGCAAGGTTATATGGTCAAATGTTAACCGATTTTGCCCAGTTTCAATACCAAAATTTTCTCAGAGATGAAGAATATTTTTTACTAAGTTTCAGTGAGCTAGCTCCTTTCGCTTAGGCGTTATCGTGATTTTAACAGACAGACAGACAGACAGACAGACAGACAGACAGAGAGACAGACAGACAGACAGACAGACAGACAGACAGACAGACAGACAGACAGACAGACAGCCAGACAGACAGACAGACAGACAGACAGACAGACAGACAGACAGACAGACAGACAGACAGACAGACAGACAGACAGACAGACAGACAGACAGACAGACCGGCAGGCAGGCAGACAGACAGACAGACAGACAGACAGAAAGGCAGACAGACAGACAGACAGACAGACAGACAGACAGACAGACAGACAGACAGACAGACAGACAGACAGACAGACAGACAGACAGACAGACAGACAGACAGACAGACAGACAGACAGGCGGACAGACAGACGGACAGACAGACAGACAGACAGACAGACAGACAGACAGACAGACAGACAGACAGACAGACAGACAGCCAGCCAGCCAGCCAGCCAGCCAGCCAGCCGGACAGACAGACAGACAGACAGCCGGACAGACAGACAGACAGACAGACAGACAGACAGACAGACAGACAGACAGACAGACAGACAGACAGACAGACAGATAGACGGACGGATGAACATCGCTCATCGTCTTAGAATTTCATAAGGATTCAGAATATATATCGTTTTTGATTTTTGAGCCAATATTAAGAAAATTACAAACGGAATGACAATCTCAATATACAAATGTGAATAGAGCTTAAACATATGTTGTTTTTGAATTTCGGATTTTATTGTTAGCTGGCTATAGTGCCAGCCGGTTTCGAGTTTTATTAATACAATTGCCAAAAAAAACTCTTGGCTCTAGTTTTTAAAAACTAGAGCCAACTCGGAAAAACCAATTTTACTTTCACATTAAGCAGACCAAAGTCATTAAGATATTGTCAACAAATTTCGTGCCGCATAATATTGTTGACCTGTGTTATAATACGATTCCGAATATGAAGCTTTTTTGAGATAATGCGTATTGTAAATATAATTCTGTCGAAGCAAATAATATTTTTTTATGAACCGACTGTAGTAAAGTAAACTTTAGTCGTTACATACTAACAATTTCAAACCACATATCACCATCACTTAAGATTTAACATGATATCCTCTAGTCTAGCATTTCTTACAATACAATTTACGATTATTTGCTATTTTATAAGTTACAACGCTTTTTGTACTCTTTAGGTAGCTTTGGGTCTGAAAATGACATTAAACATAAAGTGTCGTCTTATTTAAGTGAAACACTAAAACAATGATGACAATTTTGCATTTGACACATGTATCTGTGTGTGCCAGCTCGAATCTAATGTTTCTAAGCTTCAATTCCAAGAGTTTATATAATGAAAGGAAGATACAAAATCAACTTTTGATAAAACTAATTACTGTTTCATATAAAATTTGTTTAGCTAGCTAAAGACAAAATGAGGACGTGGGTAAAGATTAACTTTTTCTTAATTCTTATTCAAAAATCTGTCATAAAAATTACATTAAATTTTTCAAAAATTTTCTTTTAAATATAAAAAGAAATTAATATTCTTTAATATGAGAAAATATTTCCATATTTTCCTTTCTGCTACGCAGTAACATCATATATTTTCCTCTTTATATTTTCATTTTCTTAAATCGTTTTACTCTCTAAAAGGAAATATTTTAATAACGTTGCTTACCAACCATTACAGTAACTTTTAATTTAAAATCTCAACTTAAATTGCAAAAATATCGAATAGCAATTAAAAGAAATTTTCAACTACAAATTGGAAAGGAATGTTGTTTCCAGGTTACTACACTCTTTATATACATATATATATTCATTCCTCTTTGTAGAAATTAACTTATAAAGCTTTTAAAGTGTGCACTGAATTTAAATTGGCTTATTAGTAACTAGGAAATACGAATTGAAGAAAATGGACTGAAAAAATAAGAAAATATTGTAGTCGATAACTTTATGTATAAAAATACCCAGTAGTTTCAAAAATACCCTGATAAAAATTCAGGCTAGGGTCTAACCAACAGTAACGGCAACATCAAGTTGACCGCTTGTAACAAAATTTTACACACTGGCTGATATATATATACAAAGCTTATTTTTGCAAAATTTAGTGGCCATAGCTGTCATAGTTTCTAATTTAATACCTTTTAACTGGCCTTTGCTCCTTTTTTTAATTTTTTTTTTTTTTTTTTTGGTTTCCGGTAGTGTTTTTTTATATGAAAGCTATAGTCAAATATGGACCGATTCCTATTAAATTTAATACGCTGACCAATAGTTGCATAAAACTTCTCTATTCTAAATTTAGTCGTCTTTTCGTTAAGTCGCTATCATGCTTTTATCTGACGGACAGACGGACATAAACAACCTTTTCTCTATGTATTTTTTGTGTTTCCATAAGTTTTTTATATGTGAGCTATGGTCAAATGATGAACGCTGGCATTGACATAAGACTTCCTTGTGCTTAAGTTAGTTTTACTACCTCTTGTAGTTGAGGAGCTATCACGCTTTTATCTGACGGACAGACGGACATAAACCCCCTTTTCTTTTTGAATTTTTGTGTTTTCGTAAGTTTTTTATATGGGAGCTATGATCAAATGGTGACCGATTGCAACAAAATTTTGCACACTGGCTGGCATTGATATAAGACTTCGCTATCATGCTTTTATCTGACGGACAGACGGACATAAACAACCTTTTCTCTATGTATTTTTTGTGTTTCCATAAGTTTTTTATATGTGAGCTATGGTCAAATGATGAACGCTTGTGACAAAATTGTACACTCGCTGGCATTGACATAAGACTTCCTTGTGCTTAAGTTAGTTTTACTACCTCTTGTAGTTAAGGAGCTATCACGCTTTTATCTGACGGACAGACGGACATAAACCCCCTTTTCTTTTTGAATTTTTGTGTTTTCGTAAGTTTTTTATATGGGAGCTATGATCAAATGGTGACCGATTGCAACAAAATTTTGCACACTGGCTGGCATTGATATAAGACTTTCTTGTGTGGTTATATCTTTTATACTTTTAGATTTATTGGCATGTAAGTGTATTTTAGGTGAAATTTAGGCTGTTCTCATAAGTTTTTTGTATGGGAGCTATGGCTAAATGTAAACCGATTTTGATGAAATTTTATATGCTGCCTAGGGCTTATGTAGAGCTTCTATATACCAAATTTTATCATCATAGCTGTTTTAATTTGTCATTTATTAACAAATAAGCGATTAGCCTATGCGAGGTTATACGGGAGCTATGGTCAAATGTTAACCGATTGTGCCCAATTTCAATACCAAAAAAGAAAGATAGACAGACAGAAAGACAGACAGACAGACAGACAGACAGACAGACAGACAGACAGATAGACAGACAGACAGACAGACAGACAGACAGACAGACAGACAGACAGACAGACAGACAGACAGACAGACAGACAGACAGATAGATAGATAGATAGACAGACAGACAGACAGACAGACAGACAGACAGACAGACAGACAGACAGACAGACAGACAGACAGACAGACAGACAGACAGACAGACAGACAGACAGACAGACAGACAGACAGACAGACAGACAGACAGACAGACAGACAGACAGACAGACAGACAGACAGACAGACAGACAGACAGACAGACAGACAGATAGACAGACAGACAGATAGATCGCTTTTGGTTTTTGAGCCAATATTGAGGAAATTACAAACGTGATGACAATCTTAATATATCCCCTATTCTTTTTGATGGTGGGTGTTAAAATAAACATGACGTAGTGCTTTAGTAGCTTGGTTTGGCTTTATAATTATATACTTCACTTACCCTTGGTTTCATTGACAGGGGACAATGCATTTCTTAGACAGTGGACAATGCATCCCTTCAAAGACCAACAAAAATTAAAACATATTTATTTTCTCAGAAAAAATTTTTTTATTTTAAATCTTTTTAAAATTTTTTAACAAATAAATAAAAATTTATTTGAAAAAAATATATAAATATAAATATATTTAAAAAAAAATATTGAAAAAACATGTAAAATTTTCCATGTAAACAACACAAAAGTAATAACGAAAACAATAAATTTTATTTTTACAAATTTGTTTAGTATTTGCCTTTATTTGCACCGACTTTATCAATAAATAAACTTAAACTATTGAACAATTTTCCGTTTTTTTTTTTTTTTTTTTTTGGTAAAACTTTATTAATATTTCGACTTGTTTACAATAACCTTTTTAGTACTTTTAAAAATTTTCTGCCAATTTTCTCATTTTTTTCCTTGTACTTTTTTTGCTGCAACTATTGCAATTGTGGCAATACTTTTTTCATATAAACATAAAAGGGCAAATGCTAAATAAAGTTTTTATATATAAATAAATTTTATTATTTGGAAAAAAATATAAAAATAACTGAAAATTCTTAAGTAAAAATAGCAAAAAAAAAAAGAAAACTTTATCATATAATTGGCAATAAACTGATATAAATAGTAAGGACAAACAATGCTTAAGGGAACGAGTGCAAAAGATCTTGAACTACAAAAGTTCTTTGGTAAAGAAATAATGCAAATAATCTTAAACATTTTTCTTTAGATTAATAGTATTTGGCAACTCTTTATTGTATTTAAACAGTTCAAGACTTGGTGACAGTAGGAAATTTATTGCTGTATTTCCACTACAGCAATAAATTTCCTACTTCCTAGTTAAATGTTACAGGAAATGGATATATTGAGTATTGATGAAACTACTTAAACTAAACAAATGAAATTTGTTTTAACTAAAAATCTCGATCAAAATCTGTGTTTAGTAAAAATTTTGATCAAAATTACCCTTTAGTAAAAATTTTGATCAAAGTTTGTCTTTAGTAAAACTTTTGATCAAAATTTGTCTTTAGTAAAAATTTTGATCAAAATTTGCCTTTAGTAAAAATTTTGATCAAAATTTGTCTTTAGTATAAATTTTGACCAAAATTTGTCTTTAGTAAAACTTTTGATTAAAATGTGTCTTTAGTAAAATTTTTGATCAAAATTTGTCTTTAGTAAAAATTTTGCTCAAAATTTGTCTTTATTAAAAATTTTGATCAAAATTTGTCTTTAGTAAAAATTTTTATCAAAATTTGTCTTTACTAAAAATTTTGATCAAAATTTGTCTTTAGTAAAAATTTTGATCAAAATTTGTCTTACATAAAAATTTTGATCAAAATTTGTCTTACATAAAAATTTTGATCAAAATTTGTCTTTAGTAAAAATTTTGATCAAAATTTGTCTGAAGTAAAAATTTTGATCAAAATTGGCTTTAATAAAAATTTTGATCAAAATTTGTCTTATATAAAAATTTTGATCAAAATTTGTCTTACATAAAAATTTTGATCAAAATTTGTCTTTAGTAAAAATTTTGATCAAAATTTGTCTTCAGTAAAAATTTTGATCAAAATTTGTCTTTAGTAAAAATTTTAATCAAAATTTGTCTTTAGTAAAAATTTTGATCAAAATTTGTCTTTAGGAAAAATTTTGATCAAAATTTGTCTGTAGTAAAAATTTTGATCAAAGTTTGTCTTTAGTAAAAATTTTGATCAAAATTTGTCTTTAGTAAAAATTTTGATCAAAATTTGCCTTTAGTAAAAATTTTGATCAAAATTTGCCTTTAGTAAAAATTTTGATCAAAATTTGTCTTTAGTAAAACTTTTGATTAAAATTTGTCTTTAGTAAAATTTTAATCAAAATTTGTCTTTGGTAAAAATTTTGACCAAAATTTGTCTTTAGTAAAAATTTTGATCAAAATTTGTCTTTAGTAAAAATTTTGATCAAATTTTGTCTTTAGTAAAAATTTTGATCAAAATTTGTCTTAAGTAAAAATTTTGATCAAAATTTGTCTTTAGTAAAAATTTTAAAAAAATTTGAATCAAAAATTGTCTTTAGCAAAAATTTTGATCAAAATTTGTTTTTAGTAAAAATTTTGATCAAAATTTATCTGAAGTAAAAATTTTAATCAAAATTTGTCTTAAGTAAAAATTTTGATCAAAATTTGTCTTTAGTAAAAATTTTGACCAAAATTTGTCTTTAGTAAAAAATTTTGATCAAAATTTGTCTTTAGTAAAAATTTAGATCAAAATTTGTCTTTAGTAAAAAATTTTGATCAAAATTGCCTTTAGTAAAAGTTTTGATCAAAATTAGTTTTTAGTAACAATTTTGATCAAAATATGTCTTAAGTAAAAATTTTGATCGAAATTTATCTTAAGTAAAAATTTTGATCAAAATTTGTCTTTAGCAAAAATTTTGATCAAAATTTGTCTTAAGTAAAAATTTTGATTAAAATTTGTCTTTAGTAAAAATTTTGATCAAAATTTGTCTTTAGTAAAAATTTTGATCAAATTTTGTCTTTAGTAAAAATTTTGATCAAAATTTGTCTTTAGTAAAAATTTTGATCAAAATTTGTCTTTAGTAAAAATTTTGATCAAAATTTGTCTGTACTAAAAATTTTGATCAAAAGTTGTCCTTAGTAAAAATTTTGATCAAAATTTGTCTTTCGTTAAAATTTTCTGTAGTAAAAATTATGATCAAAATTTGTCTTAAGTTAAAATTTTGATCAAAAATTCGATTTAAATTTGTCTTTAGTAAAATTTTGATCAAAATTTGTCTTAAGTAAAATTTTTATCAAAATTTGTCTATAGTAAAAATTTTGATCAAAATTTGTCCTTAGTAAAAATTTTAATTAAAATTTGTCTTTAGTAAAAATTTGTATCAAAATTTGACTTTAGTGGAAATTTTAATCCAAAAATAAATATTTTTATCTTAAGTAAAATGTTGATCAAAAGTTGTCTTTGGTAAAAGTTTTGATCAAAATTTGTTTTTAGAAAAATTTTGACCAAAATTTTTCTTTAGTAAAAATTTTGATCAAAATTTGTCTTTAGTAAGATTTTAGTCAAAATTTGTCTTTAGTAAAAATTTTGATTAAAATTTGTCTTTAGTTAAAATTTTGATCAAATTTTGTCTTAAGTAAAAATTTTGATCAAAATTTGTCTTTACTAAAAATTTTGATCAAAATTTGTCTTTAGTAAAAATTTTGATCAAAATTTGTCTAAACTAAAAATTTTATTTTATTTGGTCCACTTTTGGAATTAGCTGTTCCCTTTAGTAATTTTCGTAAACTTTATAGAATTTGCTGATATTAATAGAAAAATTTCAGCATAGCCCGGCTATACCATTCTTAAATGTTAAGGCTAAAATAATTTAAATCTTCCTTAACAAACTGTAGTGTCACTCAACTTTTAAAGAAATCCATTATTATTTTTAATTGCTAGTTAAGCATTTGCAAAATTCATATTTATAAAATGTTATTATGTATTGGTGAAATGTTAACAAGATGTTATTAATTTTATGAATAAGTTTTTATTTTGTAACAATATTTAATAGCAATTCAGGATAATTTAAACTAATGGCTCTCGATAAACATAAACATTTGAAAATAATCAGAATAACAAGTTCCACTTACTTATTATTCATTGTTATTAAAACAATTATAAATACAAAATGAATAGATATAATTATAGAGAAAAAATGCCAAGGTTCTAAGATTTCGTTAATAGGTGAATAGAAATTTATATTTATAATATTACAATATTTCTTGCCGGTTCCGCAATATTGAATGAAAACTGTTTCTTGAGAATTTATATTATAACTTTTTCTGCTTTCTATCGCATCGATGTTAAAGAAGCCATTCATTTTTTATATATAGTTTAGCCTATACCAATTGTTTCCCATCGTAGACTGATAAGTTTATTACATTCTTCATTATTTCACTTAGGGTAACTTCTTTAAAATGAAAAGGCAAATACTTGAATGTATTGTAATAATACTTATTTAATATTCTTACAAGTGGTATTTGACATCATTGGAGATAACATTTTTTTTTTATAAATAAAAAGTTTTGTATTATGTCCGTCTTTAGATGCTTCCCTCCAGTTTTTCTTCTAAACATCCTTAACAGCCATTTAAAAGTTGTTAAATGGAAAATAACATAATATTTATGTTAGTATTTGTGCCACCACTTATTATTATAGACTTTGCTATAAAAAAAAATTCCCCTACTAGATATTATTGTAATAATGTTTAAGTGGAATTTTTTCATTGTGTTAAAATTAAGGGCATTTTTTATAACAAACAGATAAAATAAAGAAGTTTTACTTTTGTAAATTCTTCTGATAGCATTTAGAATTTAAATAGTTATATTGTTTTCAAATCAACGAATCTTTAAATGTACCAAATTTTGTTGGAAGTAGTCTACTTTTGAACATATGTATCTCCCTTTATTGAAAAGTCATTTAAATTGACCCGCGAATCTTAATGAATAAAACCAAAGACTCTATACAATAATGATGTTGTACTATCATAATCAATTTATTTCGCATGGTCTTTTCGATAAGTCCCAACTCTTTTATTCTAATTAGAAAATAACTAATAGTGACGATTATTCATTGTGAGAAAGCTAAGGCACACATAAGTGCTCTTGAAATGTATGTTTGTCTCTGCGTTTATGTGTTTTTCATTCAATTTTTCTATAGAAAATAAAAAAATTGTTCTATAGAAAATTTTTCGATAAAAAATTTCTCTATAGAAATTTTTTTCGAAAAAAATGGATTAAGATTTTTTGAAAAAAAAATGTTTCCATAAAAAAAATGTTTCGATAAAAAAAAATTATAAAAATTTTTCGATAAAAAAATTTCTCTATAGAAAATTTTTCGATAAAAATATTTTTCTACTGAAAATTTTTCGATAAAAAATTTTATCATAAAAAAAATTTCTGTACAAAATTTTATGATAAACAATTTTTGCTATAGAAAATTTTTCAATAAAAAAAATTTTTCTATTTCGCTAAAAAAAAAATTTCAATAAAAAAATTGTTCTATTTCGATAAAAAAAAAGATTTTACATAAAATTTTTCTATAAAAAAAATCTATAGAAAATTTTTTAATAAAAAACATCCATAGAAAATTTTTTTTAAAAAATTTTTTGATAACAAATTTTTTCGATAAAAAAAAAAAATTACTACAGAAAATGTTTTGATAAAAAGAAAATGTTTGATAAAAAAAATTTCTATAGAGAATTTTTCGATAAAAAAAATTTCAAAAAAATAACAAAATAGTCGAGATGTAAATATTATTCAAAAAGAAGAGTATTCGCATTTGATCCCTAATCTGTTACATTTATTTATTAATGTAACAGACCAATTTATTGATAAAAAGCCAAAAAATGTTTGCGGAGAAACCAAACCAAAATTTCAATAGAAAATTTTTCGATAAAAAAATATTTCTGTGATATAAAATTTTTCTGTAGAACAGTTTTCGATAAAAAAAAAATTATGTAGAAAATATTTTTTATATAAAATTTTTCGAAAAAAATATTTAACTATAAAAAATTTTTTGATTGAAAAATTTTGCTATAGAAAATTTTCCGTTTAAAAATTCAATAGACAAATTTTCGATACAAAAAAGTTTTTCTATAAAAAATTTGTGATAAAAAAAGTTTTATAGAAATTTTTTCTATATCCAAAATTTTTATTAGAAAATTTTTCGATAAAAAAATGTTTCTATAGAAAATTTTTAAATAGAAAATTTTTAAATAGAAAATTTTTTTTTTTTTAGAAAATTTTCTTTAAAGAAACTTTTTTTATAGAAAAATACTTTTATCGAAAAATTTTCTATAGAAACATTTTTTTTATCGAAAAATTTCATATAAAAAAATTTTCTTATCGAAAAACTTCATATCGAAATTTTTTTTTACAAAAATTGCTCTATAGGAAATTTTTCTATCGAAATTTTTTTGATAAAAAGAATCTTCTATTTTTTTATCGAAAAATTTCAATAGAAAAATTTTTTTATCGAAAAATTTCAATAGAAAAGTTTTTTTATCGAAAAATTTCAAAAGAAAAATTTTTTTAACGAAAAATTTCAATAGAAAAATTATTTTATTGAAAAATGTACTATAGAAAAATTTCTTTGTCGAAAATTTTTTTTATCGAAAATGTACGATAGAAAAAATTTCTTTAGAAAATTTTTTTAATTTATTTTTAATTTCTATAGAAAAATTGTTTTATCGAAAAATTTTCTATAGAAAAATTTTTTAATCAAAAAATTTTCTAAAGAAAAATTGTTTTATCGGAAAATTTTCTACAGAAAAATTTTTTTATCGAAAAACTTTGTATACAAAAATTTTTTATTGAAGGTTTATTTTATATACAAATTTTTTATACAAAAATTTTTTTATCGAAAAACTTTTTTTATAGAAAAATACTTTTATCGAAAAATTTTCTATAGAAACATTTTTTTATCGAAAAATTTCATATAAAAAAAATTTCTTATCGAAAAACTTTATATCGAAAAATTTTCTATAGAGAAATTTTTTTATCGAAAAATTTTCTTATCGAAAAATTTTTTATAGAGAAATTTTTTTATCGAAAAATTTTCTATAGAAAAATGTTTTTGTAGAAAAATTTTTTATAGAAAAATTTTTAATTGTTTTATCGAAAAATTTTCTATAGAAAAATTTTTTAATCAAAAAATTTTCTATAGAAAAATTGTTTTATCGGAAAATTTTCAACAGAAAAATTTTTTTATCGAAAAACTTTGTAGACAAAAATTTTTTATATACAAATTTTTTATAGAAAAATTTTTTTATCGAAAAATTTTTTTATTGAAAAATTTTTTATACAAAATTTTTTTTTAGAAAATTTTCTTTATAGAAACTTTTTTTTATAGAAAAATACTTTTTGTAACGGAGACTTTTAATTTAAGTTATTTTATATTATTAATTGTTACTTGTTTTAAAAATACTTGTTTTTGAAAATTATTTTTAATCATAAAAACATAGTATTTTACTTTTGAAAAATTCAATTCAAATTTTTCCTATAAAAGGAAAAACATTTTTAAATTTTATTCATTGTCATTTTAATTGTGATTCTAATTTTAAAAACTGATTTTGTTTTTTTTGCCAAATAAAAAAACTTTTAAAAAAAAAAGCAACAAATAAAATTTTTTCAATAATTTTTTTAAAAAATATAATTCAATAAATACTGAAGGCGAATAAGACGATTACGTCCATTCAAGCCTCAGAATTATATAAATAAAAAAACAAATAAAAAACAGGAACTGAGGTCGGAAAGGACGATATCGTCTGGCTGACCCTTTTCCCAAATACTCAACAAGAGTCCATCCTCTACATTGGCGCCCAACGAAAAAAAATCCTTGGAATCTCCAGACATTCTAAAGCCAAATTGGAGTATTTTATCAAAATCTGAAGACAAACTTTAGAAGAAATTAGCTCCAGCTATTCCTGTTTTGGAGGTAAGGTATTTGCTTATTTATTTTATGTGTGTTTTTTTTGTGGTGTAAAAAAAAATAAATCAAAATGCGTCGAAGCCCAAAACCAGTGTCTGCTAATACGCGTAGTGTGTCTCAAAACTTAGCTCAATCCCAAAGTGAAGAAGACAGTACCTACACCTCGGCACACAACTCTTTACCCTCAAACTCTGGAAGTAATCCAGTTAATTATTCATTGTCTCAAGGACAATTTTTGGAACTCCTAGGCGGTTTAAATTGTAGGCAAGAATCAAAAAACACGTTCTCTAACTGTAGTGCACGTTTTAGTGGAGGAAGAAATACCGCTAAAGTAGAAGACTTCATCGCCACAATTTTGGTCTATAAGGAAGCAGAAAATGTATCCGATTCTCTGGCGTTAATAAGCTTGCCATTACTTCTAGAAGGATACGCTTCATCCTGGTGGCAAGGAGTGAAAAGTGAAGCAAATAATTTTGGAAAAGCGATGGAACTGTTACGAAATGCATTTTCCCCACCAAAGCCAGATTGGCGCATTTTTGCTGAAATAAGCCAAGAAAAACAAAAAGCTTTCGAATCAACTGATAACTTTGTTTGCAGAAAACGTGGCTTATTTGCACAGTTGACCGAAAAGCTAACAGAAAACACAATGCTAAACATCATATATTCGCAACTTTTGATAATTATTAGAGATAAGATCTCAAGAGATAGTTTAAAAAGTTTTCAAGATCTTTTGGAAAAAGCCCGAGAAGTCGAAATGTTATTAAAAGAAAACCATGAACCTGTCCACAATACTATACCCTCATCAGAAAAAGCTCTAGTGCGTTGTTCGTTTTGCCGGAAAAGGAATCATACCGCAGACGTTTGCTTTAAAAAAATAGAAGCTGATAGGAAGGGAAAACCAAAAGTTCAGGAAAATGCGTTAAATTGTTATGGTTGTGGATTAGCCGGTTATTATAGGTCTAATTGCCCAAATTGTAATAACAAAAATGTCATAAATAGCCCTGAAAAGCTGGATTTTAATTCTATCCAAACAACTGTAGTCGGTCGTGATGTACCCACAGTTCAAATAAATATTAATGGCCTAAATGGAGAGGCATATTTTGACACTGCTGCTCGAACCAGCGTAGCCGGATATTCACTTTTCCAGAAATTAAAAGAGAAAAAAGTAGAATTTCAAAAAGTTTCAGCTGAAATCATTTTAGCTGACGGCATTTCCCGCGAAGAAATTGTTTATTCAACTATTGTTCAAATTTTAATTGGCAAACGTTTTAGACGAATTCGTTTTATTTGTTTACCTAAAGCTCAAGGAAATAGAACACTTATTGGTATAGATTTTCTTGAACAGGCAGGTATTGTTCTCGATTTGGCTCAAAGAAATTGGCATTTTAAAGATGACCCAAATACAATTTTTGATTTTAAAATGGATAAACCAAATACTAAGAAAACTATTCCAATTTCTCAAACTAGTATTACCGAAAACAACTCAGTAAATAATTTTTTAAATTGGTTTGAAAATAATAGTATTGAAAAGGATGGTCAACAAACTCCAAATAGTGATGCAGCATCAACTTATGATTACTCTCCTGGTGGGATAAATAGAATTTTTGAGGGTAGCATTCCCAATGATATTAATACAGACGTTTATGACTGGGACCTTTTTCCTCCAATGAAAAGGTTGAAAACACATAATTCGGAAAAACTTAAATATCCAATTCTATTAAAATCATTTGATTTAAAACTAAAAACATCAGAAGGAAGTAATTTGGTAAATAATGAAAAATATATTTTAAACAATCTGTTAGAAAAGCACCAAAGTATTTTTGAAGAAACTTCGGAGCCGATTCCAAATATTGAACATTTTATAAATACTGGTTCACACTCACCTATTGCCTGTGCCCCATATCGCATATCTCCAGTAATGAAAGAGAAACTCAGGAAAGAGTTGAATGAAATGTTGGAGAAAAATGTAATTCAAGAAGAAGAATCTCCGTGGGCTTTTCCTGTGGTCCTAATCCCTAAGAAAAATGGTAGCCTTAGAGTTTGTGTCGACTATCGTCGTTTAAATAACATAACAATCAGTGACAAATACCCACTTCCTAGAATGGATGACTTGTTACACGCTGCAAAAGCAACATCATTTATGTCAACAATGGATTTGAAAGCAGGATACTGGCAAATCAAAGTAGCTGAAAAAGATAAATTGAAGACAGCATTTACCACTCCTTTCGGAATTTATGTCTTCAACAGAATGCCATTTGGTCTTAAAAATGCGCCATCAACTTTTCAACGACTAATAGATAAATTTCGAGCTGGTCTCCCTCAAATAACAATTCTGGCATATCTTGATGATATCATCATCTGTTCAGACAGTTTTGAAAACCATATAAAGGATTTAGAAAAAGTTTTTGAACGAATTAAATTATTTAAAATCCAACTGAATAGAGAAAAATGTATTTTTTGTAGGCCAGAAGTTAAATACTTGGGTCACATTTTAACAAATTACGGCTTGAAGCCTGATCCGGAAAAAATTGAAGCCATATTGCAAAGACCATATCCAAAAAATCTAAAGCAATTGATCTCCTTTTTGCAGACATGCTCGTGGTATCGTCGTTTTATACCAAATTTTGCTCAAATTTCGAAGCCATTATCAAACTTAACCAAGAAAACTGTAAAATGGAAATGGACTGATGAAGAAACTATAGCATTTGAGAAACTCAAGCATTTGTTGGTGTCACCTCCAATCTTACAACAAGTGGATGAAAACAAACCATTTTTTATAAAAACAGATGCTAGCAATTATGCACTCGGAGCAGTTTTACTCCAGGGGGAGAACGAAAATGAACATCCGGTTGAATATGCCAGTAGACTTTTACTTCCGGCGGAAAGAAACTATTCAACGACAGAGCGAGAAGCACTAGCAGTCGTTTGGGCAGTAAAAAAGTTTCGGGGCTATATCGAAGGTTCCCAAATATCTGTTTTAACAGACCATCAACCCCTTAAATGGCTCTTTAGCCTAAAATCACCAACTGGTCGTTTGGCACGATGGGCTTTACAACTGCAACCGTACAACATTCAATTTGGATACACGCCAGGAAAGAAAAATGTTATTGCAGATACACTTTCTAGACCACCATGCACACAACATGCAGATATATCCTGTGAATGTTTTCATATTTCAATTGATTTTCCTCGTCAAGGTTCAGCAGAAATAAGAAAAGCTCAACTCGAAGACGAATATATTAAAACCATTATAAATGCTTTTGAAACAAATGATGACAGTATCATACAGTATACCAATCGTGGTTATATATTAATTGATGGAATACTATATCGATATTGTGAAGACCAAGAAACAGAAAATGGGCAATTAGTAGTTCCAAAATCTATGCGCTCAACCATATTAAATAGATTTCATGATGATCCTATGGCTGGTCACTACGGAATTCAAAGGACAATTAGTCGCATTACGCCTCACTACTATTGGCCAGGTTTGAAAACCGAAGTAGCCAAGTACATAAAACAATGTGTAGAATGCCAAAAATATAAAATATCAAACCAGAAACCAACCGGATTATACCGAACAGTAGCAAGCAATCAAAGATTTGAAGTAGTAGCAATAGATCTCGTTGGACCACTGCCACTTACAAAACAAGGATATCAATGGATATTAATTGTTGAAGATATATGTAGCAGATGGGTTGAAATGTTTCCTTTAAAGCATGCAACAGCTGAAAATTGTTCAATTATGATCCTAAATGAAATTGTATTGCGTTATGGAGTTCCCAGACGTATTCATTCAGATAACGGGTCTCAATTTATTTCTGCTATCATGCAAAAGCTGACATTCTGTTTAGGTATTAAACAATCATTTACCCCAGTATATCATCCTCAAGCAAATCCTGTTGAAAGAAAAAATCGTGATCTAAAAACACAATTGGCTATATGTGTGGAAAAAGATCATACAACGTGGAATCTGAAATTACCCATGATACGTTTTGCTATGAATACATCAAAATGCGACAGCACAGGATATTCAGCAGCATACTTAACATTTGGGCGTGAGTTAAGAAGTCCTTTAGAGGCTCACCATGACCTTAAAACTATAATAATTTCTGAAAATTTTATACCACAAATTACACCACATTTAATAAATCTTGCAGATACTTTACAGCACGCTCGAGAAGAAGAAGAAAAACTTCAAGATAAAAATAGATGCTATATAAACTCCAAAAGAAGACCTTCAGATGACTTAAAAGTTGGAGACAAAGTCTTGGTATCAACACATGTTTTAAGCAACAAAGATACCAATATAACATCAAAATTTATACCTCGTCGAGATGGACCATACATCGTAATTAACAAAAACGGCTCATGCTTTACAATTGCCACAGAAGATAATCCAGAAATACCACTTGGAACTCACCATGTGTCAGATTTGACTTTATATAAAGGACCTGAAAATGCTCCTATATACCCAATTAGAAAAAGAGGTCGTCCAAAAACAGTTACAAATAACGAGACAACCAAAGATGTTAATCAAAACGCCATGCAAAGAGATGATACTGTAATCCCAACCAGAAGAATTCTAAGACCCAGACATCCCAAGTAGTTCAGCGACATCATCGGGACGATTTCAGACGCTGAGGGGGAGGCTGTAACGGAGACTTTTAATTTAAGTTATTTTATATTATTAATTGTTACTTGTTTTAAAAATACTTGTTTTTGAAAATTATTTTTAATCATAAAAACATAGTATTTTACTTTTGAAAAATTCAATTCAAATTTTTCCTATAAAAGGAAAAACATTTTTAAATTTTATTCATTGTCATTTTAATTGTGATTCTAATTTTAAAAACTGATTTTGTTTTTTTTGCCAAATAAAAAAACTTTTAAAAAAAAAAGCAACAAATAAAATTTTTTCAATAATTTTTTTAAAAAATATAATTCAATAAATTCTGAAGGCGAATAAGACGATTACGTCCATTCAAGCCTCAGAATTATATAAATAAAAAAACAAATAAAAAACAGGAACTGAGGTCGGAAAGGACGATATCGTCTGGCTGACCCTTTTCCCAAATACTCAACAAGAGTCCATCCTCTACATTTTATCGAAAAATTTTCTATAGAAACATTTTTTTATCGAAAAATTTTCTATAGAGAAATTTTTTAATCGAAAAATTTTCTATAGAAAAATTTTTTTATCGAAAATTTTTCTATAGAGAAATTTTTTAATCGAAAAATTTTCTATAGAAAAATTTTTTTATCGAAAAATTTTCTATAGAGAAATTTTTTATCGAAAAATTTTCTATAGAAAAATTTTTTTATCGAAAAATTTTCTATAGAAAAATTTTTTTATCGAAAAATTTTATATAGAAAAATTTTTTTATCGAAAAATTTTCTATAGAAAAATTTTTTTTATCGAAAAATTTTCTATAGACAAATTTTTTTGTCGAAAAATTTTCTATAGAAAATTTTTTTAACGATAAATTTTCTATAGAAAAATTTTTTTATCGAAAATTTTCTTCAGAGAAATTTTTTTATCGAAAATTTTTTTATAAAAAAATTGTTTTATCGAAAAATTTTCTATAGAAACATTTTTTTATCGAAATGTTGTCTATAGAAAAACTTTTTTTTTCGAAAATTTTTCTATAGAAACAATTTTTTATCGAAAAAATTTTTATCGATAAAAAAGTTTTTCTATAGAAAATTTTTTGATTACAAATTTTTTCGATGGAAAATTTTTCGATAAAAAAAATTTAATATAGAAAATTTTTTCAGTCAAATTTTTTCGATAAAGTTATTTTGTAGAAAATTTTTCGAAAAAAAAAATTCTTTAAAAAGTTTTCAATAAAAAATTATTTTATACAAAATTGTTCTATAGAAAATTTTTCAAAAGAAAATTTATCGATAAAAATATTTTTTAAAAGAACATTTTTCGATAAAAAACTTTTTTCTATCTAAAATCATAGAGTAGTACAATTTCCTAAGCATCGCCTAATTATGACAAAAAAGTCATGTTTTTGGGACACTCTATTGTAGGTATTTACATCGATATATTGTGAGTGTGTTTATGGTAAAACCAATATCAAAATTTAAGGTGTTATCAGTGACCAAAATATAAATAGTAACCCTCGTAGTAGTTAATTTATCTGAAGATTATGCTTTTTAACATAGCTTAACTAATAGTTGTTGACATGTATTTATTTTGAAGTACTTTTTATGGACAATAATAATTTAAAAAATAACGTGCATAAGAGCTGGTTTTGCTCTTAAAAGGAACAGTGGGACAAGTGGTAAAAAATGTTATGTTACATATATAATTCATTAAGAAGATAGAAATTGAAATGTTCTCAAAAGTATATTAGATTTGTCAGCATATAAATTTTACAAATTTTAATAAATATGAAATACTTGTGTGGTACTTTTGAGATCAATGGATACCAAAGAGTAAAAAGGGAAATATTCAAGGGTAGGTTTTTTTTTATACCCACCATCAAAAAGAATGGGGGGTATATTGAGATTGTCATTCCGTTTGTAATTTCCTTAATATTGGTTCAAAAATCAAAAACGATATATATTCTGAATCCTTATGAAATTCTAAGACGATTGAGCTATGTCCGTCTGTCTGTCTGTCTGTCTGTCTGTTGAAATCACGATAACGTCTAAACGAAAAGAGCTAGCTAACTGAAACTTAGCAAAAATATTCTTTATCTATGAGAAAATGTTGGTATTGAAATTGGGCAAAATCGGTTAGCATTTGGCCATAGCTCCCGTATAACCTCGTCTAGGCTAATCGCTTATTTGCTAATAAATGACAAATTATGACAGTTATGATGACAAAATTTGGTATCTTGAAGTTTTAGATAAGCACTAGGCAGCATATTAAATTTCATCGAAATGGGTTCACATTTAGCCATAGCTCCCATACAAAAAACTTACGAAAACAGGCTAAATTTCACCCAAAATACACTTAAATGCCAATAAATCTAAAAGTATAACAGATACATATAACCACTAAATTTGGTTATATCTGTTATAGTCTTATATCAATGCCAGCCAGTGTGCAAAATTTCGTCACAATCGGTCACCATTTGACCATAGCTCCCATATAAAAAACTTATGGAAACACAAAAATACATAAAGAAAAGGTTGTTTATGTCCGTCCGTCAGATAAAAGCACGATAGCGCCTTAACGAAAGGAGCTAGAGGAACAAAATTTTACAAAAGTATTTTGGATATCTTGAAAAAGATGTATGTTGAAAATAGACAAAATCGGTTCAAATTTAGTTAGAGCTCTCATATAACCCCGCCCCGGGAAACACATTAATGCTGATAAATTGAATACAATTGTAATAGCTATGACGATTAAATTTAAAATAGGGAAGTTTTATGCAATTTTTGATCAGTTTATCAAATTTTATAGGAATCAGTCCATATTTGACTTTAGCTTTCATGTGAAAAACACTCACGGAAACCAAAAATTTTAGCAAAGGCCAGTTAAAAGCTATTAAATTAGAAACTATGATAGCTATGGTCACTAAATTTTGCAAGAATAAGCTCTCTATATATACCAGCCAGTGTGTAAAATTTTGTTATAATCGGTCAACATTTGGCTATAATTCTTATATATATAACATCCCCTTTTTATATCTACAATCAAAAAGATTTGGAGGTACATTCATTATATTAAGATTGCACCTATGAAATTATATAGGCATCAATCAATGTTCAGCCCAGACTTTATATATGATGAATGCATTAGGAACTCATAACGAAATATATGGACCTGTCGTATTACTATTAACGTGTTTAGCCTAACTACATATTAATCACAACGAAAAGTATTTAACAACTTATTAATGTAAAACTATACCTGGTTATGAGACCGAATTTTGATCGAAATAAATACTGGGGAAACCACTAAAATATTTTTGAATGTTGAACTATAAAGCTACGGAAACCTAATTTAGTCCAAAGGTTTTACCAACAATAAGAAATAGCTTAGCGATTTTTCCAGTTTTGGTGCAGATTTTGAATTAGCTGCACCCTTGTAGATATATGAGATATGTTTCTAAATTTAACACAACTTGATGGTGGGTATATAAGATTCGGCACAGCCGAATATAACACTCTTATTTTTTTTGGTTTTAAGCTATGAATATTTTAGACTAATGAAGCCAATAGTATAATTTATAGACGGGTCGATTGACTTTGAAGAAATATAAAAAATGTGTTTCGTACTTTTTTGATTTTTGGGTTTAAAAATCGGTAAAGTTATATCTTCTTAACCAAAAGTGATAGCAAAAAAACTAATATTGTCTGAAATCAACGCTAAAAACTAAGGATACGTTTTTGGTATTTTATGCAAATTCGGCCGTTTTGGGGTCAAAGCAGGGCAAAAAATTTAAAAATTAGTAACATCATATCTCCAAAACTAGAAGTGATAGAAACAAAGTTAAATTTAGACAAGAAGAATATGCGGACACTTGTTTGGTACTTTTTTGAACATGGCACTAATAAGAAAAAAAAAGGATGAAAATTATATTTTGGTACTTTTTTTAACCCATATGTTCTTTTACAAAATAAAATTTTACTTAAACATTTCTTTGCTATTCCACTGTTTTTTCAACATTTATTATTTTAGCTATTAACAATATAAGTACTTGATGTATAAACTTGTAATAAGTTTAACAACTCGATGTAAATATTTTATATTTTTGTACTTTTTTAGCATATTTTTTTTTGCCATGACAAATTAAACTTCTAGAGGTAAGTGAATAAAAAAATTTCATAAAAAGTTTTTAATTTTATTTATTGACTGATTATTTCAATTACTATTTATTTACTGTTCGCTACTTATAACTTTTACTTATAAATAGAAGTTTATTATTTTAATTAACTGCAAATGCGAAGAGACCTTAAAAAGGTAGCAACTTTTTGTAAAGTTTCATCAATTACATCGATTTCAATAAATTTATTATAGTTTAATTGTTAAGTAAGTTTTTATTGAGTATAATTTTATGCAATTAAAGCAAATTGTAAATTAGTTTTAAAAAATAAAACAAGCAAGAAATTTATTTAGTTTGACAAGAGCGACCATTTGATACCCTATACCACTTAACCCTTCTACACTTCTTGGGCAAATTTAATTACAAGATGTAAACGTGAATATTTAATTTATCCATAATTACATGGTGGTTCAGCCAGACGGACGGACGGACTGACTGACATGATATACTAAAAGGAGGGTCTAAGACAAATATTTCTATGCGTTACATACATCAGCAGAAACTCATAATACCCTTTCCACCTATGGTAGTGAAGGGTATAAACAGCTTTTACCATTCGTGGTATGAAAGCAAAAATAGTGGACATCACTGCTATATATGTAGCAATAATGACTACCGCATACATAAATATTAAAGAGAAAAACTTTTGATGTTTGCTATATGTCCGACTCAAAACTACTTTGTGTGTAACCCACTTTCGCAAATTAAATCAATAGTTTACATAATAAATTAAACAATTTAATTTTCATAGACAATTTATTATTAATTAATTCAATACAAAAACTAATAAATTTACTACCAACAATAACAGCAAAACATATAAAAACAATAAATATTAAATCAACTTAAAAAAACAATTTACTTATTGATTTATGGATAAAAACAAATAAAATCAACATTTAAGTGTCCTTCCGCTATGAAATATTCAAATGCATAACAACGACAACAAACACTTGGTGTTTAAGTGTTTGTGTGTGTGTTGAGAATTCATGAATATTCTCATAATTTGCTAGTATTTGGGTGGCTTTAAAGGAGAGAAAAGCAAACAGCTGAAATAATTTTTATTTGTGCGTTAAGAAAATAGAAATAAAATAAGGTAGAGTGAACCTTATACACACAAACATATAATGCGATAGTGAAGAGATATCAGAAGATATAAAAATGTTTGCGTTTCTTCCGTGGGTTAAGCGCTAATTCTATCAATGACATGCAAATCCGTTCGTTGCACATATACCATAAAATATTTGTAGACTGTCCCAAGCCTATAGAGAACATTTTAGAAAAATTTTCTTTAAAAATAAATTTTTTTAAAACTTTTCAATAGAAGCAAATTTTTGAAAAAATTTCCTATGGAACTAAATTTCTGAAAAATTTTCTATAGAAAAAAATTTTAGAAATATTTCATATAGAAGTAAATTTTTCGATTAAAAAATTTTTCTATAAAAAATTTTTCGGTTAAATAATTTTTTTATAGAAAATTTTTCGATTAAGAAATTTTTCAATTAAAAATTTTTCGATTAAAAAATTTTTCTATAGAAAATTTTTCGATTAAAATAATTTTCTATAGAAAATATTTCGGCTAAAAAATTTTTCTATAGAAAAATTTTTGGTTAAAAAATTTTTCTATTGAAAAGTTTTCGGTTTAAAAATTTTTCTATTGAAAAGTTTTCGGTTTAAAAATTTTTCTATTGAAATATTTTCGGTAAAAAAATTTTTCTATAGAAAATTTTTCGGTAAAAAAATTTTTCTATAGAAAATTTTTCTCTAGAAAATTTTTCGTTTAAAAAATTTTTCTATAGAGAATTTTTCGGTTTACAAATTTTTCTATAGAAAATTTTTCGGTTAAAAAATTTTTCTATAGAAAATTTTTCGGTTAAAAAATTTGTCTAAAGAAAATTTTTCTATTCAAAAATTTCGTATTTCTAAATTTTTCTATAGACAATTTTTCTATAAACAACTGTTTTCTATAAGCAACTTTTAAACCGAAAAATTTAACTAAATTAAAAAATTAAAATTTTTCTATAGAAAATTTAAAAATGTTTCTATAGAAAAGTTTTCGGTCTAAAAATTTTCTATAGAAAATTTTTCGGTTTCAAAAATTTTCTATAGAAAATTTTTCTGTTTCAAAAATTTTCTATAGAAAATTTTTCGGTTTCAAAAATTTTCTATAGAAAATTTTTCGGTTTCAAAAATTTTCTATAGAAAATTTTTCGGTTTCAAAAATTTTCTATAGAAAATTTTTCGGTTTCAAAAATTTTCTATAGAAAATTTTTCGGTTTCAAAAATTTTCTATAGAAGTAAATTTTTAAAAAGTTTCTATAGAATTTAATTTTTGAAAAATTATAAATTTTATAAAGAAGTAAGTTTAAAAAAGTTTTTATAAAATTTTCTATAGAAGTAAGTTTTTTACAAATCTCCTAAAGAAGTCAGTGTTTGAAAAAAATTTTACAGAAGCAAATTTTTGAAAAATTTCCTTTAAATGTAAATTATTTAAAAATTTCCTAAATAAATAATTTTTTGAAAAGTTTTCTATAAAAGTACATCTTTGAAAATTTCCTATAGAAGTAAATATTTGAAAAATTTCTTATGAAGTAAATTTTTAAAAAAATTCCCATAGAAGAAAATTTTTGGAAAATTTATTTTAAAGGAAAATTTTTGAAAAATTTCTTATAGAAGTAAATTTTTAAAAAATTTTCTATAGAAGTAAATTTTACAGAAGTAATTTTTTTTTTTTAAATTTCCTCTAGAAGTAAATTTTTTAAAAATTTCCTAAAGAAGTAAGCTTTTGAAAAATTTCCTCTAGAAGTATTTTGAAAAAATTTCCTATAGAACTAAAGTTTTGAAAAAATTTTCCATAGAAGCAAATTTTAAAAAATTTCCCATAGAAGAAAATTTTTGAAAAAATTTGCTATAAATTTTTGAAAAAATTTCCTATAGAACTAAATTTTTGACAAAATTTTTTTAAGAGGTGAATTTCTAAAAAATTTTCTATAGAAGCAAATTTTTGAAAAATTTCCTATAATAATAAATTTTTTAAAAAATTTTTATTGAAGTAAATTTTTTAAAAATTTCCTATAGATGTAAATTTTTGAAAAATTTACGATAGATGTAAATTTTTCAAAAATTTCTTATAGAAGTAAGTTTTTGAAAAATTTTCTACAGGCGTAAATTTTTGAAAAATTTCCTATAGAAGTAAATTTTTGAAGAATTTTGTATAGAAGGAAATTTTTGAAAAATTTCCTATAGAAGCAAATTTTTGAAAAATTTTCCTATAGAAGTAAATTTTTGAAAAATTTTCTATAGAAATAAATTTTTGAAAAATTTCCTATAGAATTAAATTTTTAAAAAATTTCCTAAAGAAGTAAATTTTTGAAAAATTTCCTATAGAAGTAAATTTTTGAAAAATTTCAGATAGACCTAAATTTTTGAAAAATTTCCTATAGAAGTAAATTTTTGAAAAATTTTGTATAGAAGGAAATTTTTGAAAAATTTCCTATAGAAGGAAATTTTTGAAAAATTTTCCTATAGAAGTAAATTTTTGAAAAATTTCCTATAGAAGTAAACTTTTGAAAAATGTTCCTATAGAAGTCAATTTTTGAAAAATTTCCTATAGAAGTAAATTTTTTAAAAATATCCTTTAGAAGTAAGTTTTTTAAAAATTTTCTATAGAAGTAAATTTTTGAAAAATTTCCTATAGAAGTAAATTTTTAAAGAATTTTGTATAGAAGGAAATTTTTGAAAAATTTTCCTATTGAAGTAAATTTTTGAAAAATTTCCTATAGAAGTAAATTTTTTAAAAATTTCCTTTAGAAGTAAATTTTTTAAAAATTTTCGGTAGAAGTAAATTTTGTAGAAAATTTCCTATAGAAGTAAGTTATGTTCTATAGAAGAAAATTTTTAAAAAATTTCCCGTAGAAGTAAATTTTTGAAAAAATTTCCTATAGAACTAAATATTTTTAAGAGGTGAATTTCTAAAAAATTTTCTATAAAAGCAAATTTTTAAAAAATTTCCTATAATTATGAATTTTTTAAAAATTTTTTATTGAAGTAAATTTTTGAAAAATTTCCTATAGACGTAAATTTTCGAAAAATTTACAATAGAAGTAAATTTTTCAAAAATTTCTTATAGAAGTAAGTTTTTGAAAAATTTCCTATAGAAGTAAATTTTTTAAAAAATTTCCTAAAAAATTAAAAAAAAAGAAATTTCTATAAAAATAAATTTTTAAAAATTTTTCTATACAAGTAAATTTTTGTAAAATTTCTTATAGAAATAAATTTTTATAGGAAATTTTAAAAATTTCTTATAGAAGTAAATTTTTAAAAAATTTCCTATAGAAGTAAATTTTTGAAAAATTTTCTTTAAAAGTAAATTTTTGATTTTGATTTAAAAAATAAAAAAATCACCAAAAAAATATATTGTTGAGAAATTTCCTATAGAATTAAATTTTTAGCTTTGAAAACAGGTCTAAGTAAGCAAATATTGCGTAACATCCCAGTAAAACTTTTCATTACCAAATAATGAGTTAAACAGTTAAACTATTGAACACGAACTACTTACTCATTCGCTGTTTAAGTCATTACATTAACATGGGGATGTCATTGGAGGCAAGTACTTACCAATTGCAGAAAAGTAATGACTTGGGTAAGCAATTTGAAAGCAACAACAACAACAGCAACAACTTTTTTGTTGTTGTTTTATTAAAAACATATATTTTTAAACGAAATACAAAATTTGTTTATGATCCCATGGGGGCTCGAACCCAGACCCTCCGACTGCTAGGCAGAGACTCTTCCACTGAGCTACTTCATATGTTGAAAACTTAGCAGCTTATAATTAATATAAACAATTTTTATTTTTAGATCCAAAATCATGTGAAAATAACTTTGTTTTTCCCTGCTTTTTTTTGCTTTGTTGTAATTTTTGGAAAAATATTTTTATACGATTTTTTGTAATTATTTTAAAATTTTTTTAAAATTATTTTAAAACTTAAACAATTTAAATCTTCTTTTTTGTATAAGTTTTTACATAAGATTGACTCTTACTTACTTAAATGTTACAACCTGTTAAGGTCAAAGTCCGAGCATATTTTAGAATTTCATGGATTTCGATCTTGTGCGAATATTCTCTCTAATTGGTCTTTCTATCGAAGTTTCGGACATCCTCCTCTAACATTAAGTAGTGGGACATTTCAATTCTAATTTTATCCTCTTCATTGTATTTTTTTCAAGAGAGGGTTACTAGCCCGTAATCCTAACCCATTTTTATCGATCTTATGAGACAACTCTCGGAACATGTTAACTCACAATATTAATGGGTGTTAAACTAGCTCCCCGGGTGATACCATGAGGAGGTGTGTGTCCACAGTTGAGATGAAGGATGACCCGGATAAGTTGGGCTTACCAAGTTAAGACCAATTAGAATCGTGTTTGGTATTCAACATCCCCTACATAATCAAAATTGACTCATGATGGTATTTTTTCATTAACGTGAGTTTTACAAATTTTTTTTACAGAAGATATTTAATATTTAAGTTCTTAAAATTCAAAAATCATTTAAAAATACTCTTTTAATAAAAAAAAAACTAAAAAAAAATGATTTGAACCGGGGCCATTCAGTTTAAATTACCATCTTAATTACAAATAAGTACTTCTGTAATAACTTATTATTTATTCGGATGGTATGTTGTAGTCGTTACAAGGTAACCAGTTATCAGAGTACTTGCCATTACCAAAGTTTTGCTGGGATATTTTAGAGATTGTAAGAATAATTTAGTTTGCAATAAATTAGATATAATCTGATATCTTTTTTGGGTGTCAAAATATTTACTTTAATGGAAATTCTTTTACTATCAGGGAACTTTTGACAAATTTGTTACAATGTAATGAACCTTGGATGTAATATATTATTTTGTTTATCCTAAAAGTATGCTACAGAAGTGTTTCTTAAATATCTAATATTTCGATCGATATCGTATGATGCAATTTAGATCCTGTTTTAGATTATATTACATTTTTACGTAAAAATAATGCATTATTGTTTTAGTTATCGCTTAAACTCAAAATATTCGTATTTTTCCAAAGTATTTTTAATTCATGGGACACTCTTGTGCATACATATGTCATTCAAAAGGAAGGAAACAAAAAACTATTAAAAGAAAAAAATTTATAGCAGCATTAAAAGGTTGCACGATATTTGTAAATACATATAAACATGATGTTGACATTTGAATATGGCAAAGTATTCATTTGAATGAACATAAAAGTAGCAGTAAAATACTAAACCAGTAAAAAATTTAATGAACGTATATGGGGGATACATGAACATGTATGGGGGGGGGGGGTATCTTTACTTAAATTTCCAGCTATTCGTAATACAAATAGATCTCTCTGCTAAGGATGTGAAGCATATTCAAAACTGAAATCCCTTTAATTTGCTTTGGTCTAAACAGGAAACTTAGTCCCAGCCTCTAAGATTTAAACAGATATTCATGTTTGCCTGAATATGTTTCATTCAAGCCCTTCCTTTGTTTACTGGGTTACTTGCTGTTGTATTTAGTTACACAAAAATCTACAAACTCTTGCACATTTATTGTTATTGTTGTTCGAAACGAACAAATGAATTGAATTTTGCATAAAGTGTAAACGTCAGCAGGAGTTGTATACACATTAATACTAGATTTCCTGTTGCTAAATGAATGTGCTGTGCATGAATGAATGAATGAATGAATGACTGAGTGAGTCTGTCATTCAACCAACAAACCAACCAACCAGTTAGTCATTCCTATAATAATAGAAGGGATATGCTGTCAATGTTGATTAATTTTCGTTATTGAATTGTTGCCAAAGGTTTAAGATGGATTAAAGTTTAGGTAAGAATATTTGAAAGTTGAGTTTGATTTTCTTTTTTTATTTAAGTGATTAAAAATGGAAATTAAAAAAAAAAACATATTTTTGTTAATCCTTTCAAGATTCAGCTTTCAAAGGTTCCAAAAAATAGTCATGTCAAACTGACAAAATATGAAAAAAGTCTACACTGAAATTTTACCTGGCACTTTATATGTAGTTGTTAATATTTTCCAAAATTTTTTAGTTTTTCTTATTCTTCACTTTAACCAAAAATTACCGCTTTAGCACCTCAAAATCTCATTTCATAAAGTTTTAAAATTTTCTTTCTATATTTTCTTGTACTTTTAATTACTCCTAGAGTTCAGTTTGATGGAAAATCTTAAACAAGTACTCGTATATGTTTGTCGTTACTAGGATATAGTATTTACAAAGGATGCATTTTTCTTAACTTTCTTGGATATTTAGAATTTACTAGAAAATTTTCTTCTTTTCTTCGTATATGAAGTTCATTTCCTTCTTGTTTCTTTTTCTTATTTTCCTGTGAATTAAAAAGTTTTTATTTACGGCATTAGTATTTAAAGTTTTCAAACTTATTATTTTTACAATTTTAATTACTTACCGCAAATGAACTAGTTTTTCTTTTGAGTTTTCTTTAAGGGGAAATTTTTAGAGAATCTTGAGGAAATATAAATAGACAAAATCAAATGCATTAAAGTGTCATAAGAAAAGTTTTCGTTATTAACCTAGTTTCTTCTTTTATTCACTTACTGATAATATAATAAAAATAGTGATAAATATGAAACAAGTAAGAGTGTTTAAAAATTTTTTAATAGAAAATTTTTAAGTTTAAAAGTTTTTCTAAAGAAAATTTTTTTAAAGGAAAATTTTTTTAAAGAAAATTTTTCCATTCAAAAATTTTTCTATACAAAATTTTGTGGTTCAAAACTTTGCTACAGAAAATTTTTCGGTTAAAAAATTTTTCTATAAAAAATCTTTCGATTTTAAGAATTTTCTATAGAAAATTTTTCTGTTTTAAAAATTTTCTATAGAAAATTTTTCTGTTTTGAAAATTTTCTATAGAAAATTTTTCTGTTTTAAAAATTCTCTATAGAAAATTTTTCTGTTTTAAAGAATTTTCTATAGAAAATTTTTCTGTTTTAAAAATTTTCTAAAGAAAATTTTTCTGTTTTGAAAATTTTCTATAGAAAATTTTTCTGTTTTAAAAATTTTCTATAGAAAACTTTTCTACAGCAAATTTTTAAAACAGAAAACTTTTCTGCTTAAAAAATTTTCTAACGAAAATTTCTCTGTTTTTCGGTTTAAAAATTTTTTTATAGAAAATTTTTCGGTCTAAACATTTTTCTTTAGAAAATTTTTCGATTTAAAAATTTTTCTGTAGAAAATTTTTCGGTTTCCTATAGAAGTAAATTTTTAAAAAATTTTATAAAGAAGATCATTTTATAAAAATTTTCTATAAAAATAAATTTTGAAAAAATTTCCTATAGAAGTAAATTTTTGAAAAATTTCTTATAGAAGTAAAATTTAAAAAATTTCTTGTCGAAGTAAATTTTTAAAAAATTTCCTTTAGAAGTAAATTTTTGATAAACTTTTAAAAATTTACTATGGAAATAAATTTTAAAAAAATTTACTATGGAAGTAAATTATGAAAAAAATCCTTCCTATAAAAGTAAATTTTGGAAAATTTCTTAAAAAATTTTTGATAAATTTTTAAAAATTTCTTATAGAAATAAATTTTTAAAAATTTTTCTATGGAAGTAAATTTATGAAAAATTTCTTATAAAAGTAAATTTTGGAAAATTTCTTAATAAAATTAAATTTTTGAAAAATTTCCTACAGCAACAAATTTTTGAAAAATTTTTTAAAGATGTATATTTTAGAAAAATTTCCTGTAGAAATAAATTTCTGAAAAATTTCCGTTAGAAGTAAATTTTTGAAAAATTTCCTATAGAAGTAAATTTTTGAAAAATTTCCTATAGAAGTGAATTTTTAAGAAATTTTCTATAGACGTAAATTTTTGAAAAATTTCATATAAAAGTAAATTTTTGAAAAATTTCCAGTACAATAAAATTTTGGAAAAATTTCCTATAATAATAAATTTTTGAAAAATTTTCTAAAGAAGTGAATTTCTAAAAAATTTTCTACAGAAGCAAATTTTTGAAAAATTTCCTATAATAATAAATTTCTTAAAAATTTTTTATTGAAGTAAATTTTTTAAAAATTTCCTATAGAGGTAAATTTTTGAAAAATTTCCCATAGAAGTAAATTTTTCAAAAATTTCCTATAGAAGTAAAATTTTGAAAAATTTCCTATAGAATTACATTTTTTAAAAATTTTCTATAGAAATGAATTAAAGAAAAAAAACATCCTATAAAAGTTAATTTTAAAAAATTTTTCTATGCAAGTAAATTTTTGAAAAATTTCTGATAAAAATAAATTTTTACAGGAAATTTTAAAAATTTCCTGTATAAGTAACTTAAAAAATTTTCTATAGAAAATTTTTCGGTTTCAAAAATTTTCTATAGAAAATTTTTTGGTTTCAAAAATTTTCTATAGAAAATTTTTCGGTTTCAAAAATTTTCTATAGAAAATTTTTCGGTTTCAAAAAATATTTATAGAAAATTTTTCTGTTTCCAAAATTTTTCGGTTTCAAAAATTTTCTATAGCAAATTTTTCGTTTTTAAAAATTTTCTATAGAAAATTTTTCGTTTTTAAAAATTTTCTATAGAAAATTTTTCGTTTTTAAAAATTTTCTATAGAAAATTTTTCGTCTTTAAAAATTTTCTATAGAAAATTTTTCGTTTTTAAAAATTTTCTATAGAAAATTTTTCGTTTTTAAAAATTTTCTATAGAAAATTTTTCGTTTTTAAAAATTTTCTATAGAAAATTTTTCGTTTTTAAAAATTTTCTATAGAAAATTTTTCGTTTTTAAAAATTTTCTATAGAAAATTTTTCGTTTTTAAAAATTTTCTATAGAAAATTTTTCGTTTTTAAAAATTTTCTATAAAAAATTTTTCTGTTTTAAAAATTTTCTATAGAAAATTTTTCTGTTTTAAAAATTTTCTATAGAAAATTTTTCTGTTTTAAAAATTTTCTATAGAAAATTTTTCTGTTTTAAAAATTTTCTACAGAAACATTTTAGTTTTTAAAAATTTTCTATAGAAAATTTTTCGGTTTCAAAAATTTTCTGTAGAAAATTTTTCGGTTTCAAAAATTTTCTGTAGAAAAAATTCAAAAATTTTCTATAGAAAATTTTTCGTTTTCAAAAATTTTCTATAGAAAATTTTTCGTTTTCAAAAATTTTCTATAGAAAATTTTTCGTTTTCAAAAATTTTCTATAGAAAATTTTTCGTTTTCAAAAATTTTCATTAGAAAATTTTTCGTTTTCAAAAATTTTCTATAGAAAATTTTTCGTTTTCAAAAATTTTCTAAAGAAAATTTTTCGTTTTTAAAAATTTTCTATAGAAAATTTTTCGTTTTCAAAAATTTTCGATAGAAATTTTTTGTTTTCAAAAATTTTCTATAGAATATTTTTCGGTTTCAAAAATTTTCTATAGAAAATTTTTCGGTTTCAAAAATTTTCTATAGAAAATTTTTCGGTTTCAAAAATTTTCTATAGAAAATTTTTCGGTTTCAAAAATTTATAGAACCGAAAATTTTTCGGTTTCAAAAATTTTCTATAGAAAATTTTTCGTTTTCAAAAATTTTCTATAGAAAATTTTTCGGTTTCAAAAATTTTCTGTAGAAAATTTTTCAGTTTTAAAAATTTTCTATAGAAAATGTTTCGGTTTCAAAAACTTTCTATAAAAAATTTTTCGGTTTCAAAAATTTTTTATAGAAAATTTTTCGGTTTAAAAATTTTTCTATAGAAAATTTTTTGGTTTAAAAATTTTTCTATTGAAAATTTTCGGTTTCAAAAATTTTCTGTAGAAAATTTTTCGGTTTCAAAAATTTTCTATAGAAAATTTTTTGGTTTGAAAAATTTTCTATAGAAAATTTTTCGGTTTCAAAAATTTTCTATGGAAAATTTTTCTGTTTCAAAAATTTTTTGGAGAAAATTTTTCGGTTTCAAAAATTTTCTATAGAAAATTTTTCGGTTTCAAAAATTTTCTATAGAAAATTTTTCGGATTTGAAAATTTTCTATAGAAAATTATTCGGTTTTGAAATTTTTCTATAAAAAATTTTTCGGTTTCAAAAATTTTCTATAGAAAATTTTTCGGTTTCAGAAATTTTCTATAGAAAATTTTTCGGTTTCAAAAATTTTCTATAGAAAATTTTTCGGTTTAAAAATTTTCGTATAGAACATTTTTCAGTTTCAAAAATTTTTTTTGGTTTCAAAAATTTTTTATAGAAAATTTTTAGGTTAAATAATTGTATTCATTTAAAAACATATTTAACAGTAAATAAATAAAGAAATATAAGATCAAATTACTTATATTCGTGGTGGTAATAGAGCTTGTATTAAATGGTTTACAGACCCCGACCTGTCCATTACATCCAGATGTCTTGCAATAACAACAGTCATTGACAGAATTTCTATAATTTATACAAAGATCGACGTTGCCACAACCACGTGTTACAATACTCGTATTAGATTTTTGCCACATTATGATGCAAGCTTCCTTCATTTTATAGTTGCATAACTGTATGTATTGGTCGGAGCGCATTTCGAGCTTACAATCTTTATGGACTGAATGCTTACATTTGTGGCACAACAAAGCTAATGCATTTGCTGCAATGATATTCATAGGCAATCAAAGTATGAAATAAAATAATATGAAGTTATTAGATCTTACCGCCATTTAAGAAGTATACGATTATAATTGTAGCGCAAAAAAATCTCATCTTTGTCATTTTTTAAATTAATATTTTTTGTCAAACTATTAAAATTGTTTTTCTCTGAAAAAAGCATGAAATAAATATTAAAGGAAGTGCCACTTTATTTTTATTTTGTAAACATTAACCATTTGACAAGAAAGAATATCTGAAGTTTACTCGAAAAATGAGGCTACCTTACTTTAAAAAAAAAAAATCCCATTTACACTCAGAAAAAAAATTGAACTAGAATTTAGGAAAATTTACTAAATTTGAGGAAAACATGGTTGTCGTATAGCGCCAAAGCCATATTTTATAGCAATTAAGTAAAAAATCCTCTATTTCACTTGTAGTGTTTGGGGAAACTAAGTTAGTAACGTTTTTGAACTGAGATCCACAAAATTGCTCCTAGTAGGTGTTTTCAAAGTCTACCGAGTCCTTCCCTAAACTTTTAGGAACACAAGCTGTGAATATTATCTCACAAGTCTCAGCAGTTTGCCCGTAATTCGTTATTTAGTAAAACACATGAAATATTCTTTATTTTAATGATATAATTGAGATCTTATGTGTTTTAGCATCTACAGAGCTACAAAGTACAAATTTTATTAGACTATTTATTGAAAATATTAGTTATTTTAGCGTTATTTTTTTTATTTTTCAAACTACACATTTTAGTTTACAAATTTCCATAAAATAATCTACGAGTGTGGCAACGATCTGTGTAATATTGACAAAATATACAAACTTCAAAGATATTCTTTATAGTCAAAAATTTTGAAGTGGCACTTCCTTTAATATTTATTTCATGGAAAAAAGTACGTTTTGACAATAAACGTAACCCAACAAACCAAACAATGTTAAAATGATATAATTACTCGGTAAGCAGTCCCGGGAATCATATCATTCTAGACTCTAAAGTAAAAGATGTCTCATTAAAAAAGATCCCAGTAAAACTTTTCATTACCAAATAATGAGTTAAACAGTTAAACTATTGAACACGAACTACTTACTCATTCGCTGTTTAAGTCATTACATTAGCATGGGGATGTCATTGGAGGCAAGTACTTACCAATTGCAGAAAAGTAATGACTTGGGTAAGCAATTTGAAAGCAACAACAACAGCAACAACTTTTTTGTTGTTGTTTTATTAAAAACATATATTTTTAAACGAAATACAAAATTTTTTTTATGATCCCATGGGGGCTCGAACCCAGACCCTCCGACTGCTAGGCAGAGACTCTTCCACTGAGCTACTTCATATGTTGAAAACTTAGCAGCTTATAATTAATATAAACAATTTTTATTTTTAGATCCAAAATCATGTGAAAATATCTTTGTTTTTCCCTTTGTTGTAATTTTTGGAAAAATATTTTTATACGACTTTTTGTAATTATTTTAAAACTTTTTTAAATTATTTTAAAACTTAAACAATTTAAATCTTCTTTTTTGTATAAGTTTTTACATAAGATTGACTCTTACTTACTTAAATGTTACAACCTGTTAAGGCCAAAGTCCGAGCATATTTTAGAATTCCATGGATTTCGATCTTGTGCGAATATTCTCCAATTTTATAGGCCAAGCTTTGAAAAATGTTCCTCTACTTGGTCTTTCTACCGAAGTATCGGACATCCTCCTCTAACATTAGGAGTGGGACATTTCAATTCTAATTTTATCCTCTTCATTGTATTTTTTTTCAAGAGAGGGTTACTAGCCCGTAATCTTTACCCATTTTTATCGATCTTATGGGACAACTCTCGGAACATGTTAACTCACAATATTAATGGGTGTTAAACTAGCTCCCCGGGTGATACCATGAGGAGGTGTGTGTTCACAGTTGAGATGAAGGATGACCCAGATAAGTTGGGCTTACCAAGTTAAGACCAATTAGAATCGTGTTTGGTATTCAACATCCCCTACATAATCAAAATTGACTCATGATGGTATTTTTTCATTAACGTGAGTTAGTTTTACAAATGTTTTTTACAGAAGATAATATTTAAGTTCTTAAAATTCAGAAATCATTTAAAAGGACTCTTTTAATAAAAAAAAAACTAAAAAAAATTGTTGCCCTTGGTGGGATTTGAACCGGGGCCATTCAGTTTAAATTACCATCTTAATTACAAATAAGTACTTCTGTAATAACTTATTATTTATTCGGATGGTATGTTGTAATCGTTACAAGGTAACCAGTTATCAGAGTACTTGCCATTACCAAAGTTTTGCTGGGATGTAGACTGATTCCTCATATATAATCGATCCATATTTTGTTTTATCATCATTGTACTGGTTTCCGAGGGTAGATATATATGGTAGCTTTGATCAAATGGTAACCGATTGTCAAAATGAACATTGGCTTTCCAAAAGTGAAATTAAAGTGGCCTTAGCCTAGCCTTACCTCATTGGATAATCGTCTACATTAGTTGGTTTTAATAGGAGTATAAGCGGTATAATTTCTTTTTTATGGGACTTTTCAAAACTACCTACGGCAAATCAATATATGAAAGTGCAATATCTTTATATTATTAAGTCTTTGGTTAGGGCAATATTTAGGAAAATACAAGCAGAATGACAATCTTAATATATCCCTAATTTTTCTTGTTGGTGGGTATATTTAATTAAGATTTATATGAGACCCTTAGCATATCCTTTTCTTAGACTTTAACAAATTAGATATGAGCATACAATGAAGTAAATAGATGAGAGTCCGAAAATTAATCTCATTATATGAAATAAAGAACAACGGACAGGAAAGGTCATAAATTAATAGATGAAATATCAAACGGAAATGAAGGCAAAAATTACAAGCAAAAGAAGTCTAAAGGAAAACTTTATTTGAGATATTATAATTGTACCGACATCCATACATATTAAGGAAACAAATGATGTTAGTTTACGACGAAAAATTTTGACAAATGTTTCCTAATTCTTTGCTATTCTATTTAATTATTGTTATAAAAAGCTAAACAAATTATATATGTATTTGTTTGATAATTACCCAGCAAAACTTTTCATTACCAAATAATGAGTTAAACAGCTAAACTATTGAACACGAACTACTTACTCATTTACTGTTTAAGTCATTACATTAACATGGGGATGTCATTGGAGGCAAGTAATTACCAATTGCAGAAAAGTAATGAATTGGGTTAGCAATTGGAAAACAACAACAAAAACTTTTGTTGTTGTTTTATTTAAAAAAACATATTTTTAAACGAAATACAAATTTTTTTTGTACGCCCCCATGGGGGCTCGAACCCAGACCCCTACGAGTGCTAGGCCTCCGCTATTCCACTGACCTACTTCATATGTTAAAAAATTAGCAGCTTATAATTAATATATTCAATTTTTATTTTTAGATTTAAAATCATGTGACAATAACTTTGTTTCCCCTGATTTTTTTGCTTTGTAGTAATTTTTGGAAAAATATTTCTATATGATTTTTTGTAAACGTTTAATAATAGTAAACAATAAAGAAGTGTTTTTTTAATTATTTTAAAACTTAAACAATTTAAATCTTCCTTTTTGTATAAGTTTTTATATAACATTGACTCTTACTTACTTTAATGGCCTATAGTTACAATCTGATAAGGTCAAAGTCCGAGCATACTTTAGAATTCCGTGGACTTTGATCTTGTGTAAATATTCTACAATTTTATAGGCCAAGCTGTTGTTTTATAGTCCACTGTTGAGATAAAGAATGACCAAAATATGTCTGGGCTTACAAAGTTAAGACCAATCAGAACCAAACACGGTTCTGATTGGTATCCAACATCGCCTACATAATCAAAATTATTTCATGATGGTGTTTTTTCATTACCGTGAGTTAGTTTTCCAAAATTTTTTTACAGAAGGTAATATTTAAGTTCTTAAAATTAAAAAATAATTTAAAAAGACTTTTTTAATAAAAAAAAAAAATTTTAAATTGTTGGTCTTGGTGGGATTTGAACCTGGGCCATTCAGTCCAAATTACCATTTTAATTACAAATAAGTACTTCTGTAATAACTTATTAGTTATTTGGAAGGTATGTTGTTGACATTACAAGGAAACCAGTTACCAAAGTACTTGCCATTATCAAAGTTTTGCTGGGTAATTAAAATCATCTTCATTATGTCTTCGTAATATAGGAGGAATATTTTTTGTATATTGAGTTAATTGAATTCTCCTATTACGTTTCATATGATAACAATTTACACATAAACTGAAACTAATGTCTTCTTAATCTGGATTAAAATACTTACCTGATAACAAATTAGGGAAATGTATGGACAAAGCTTAATTAACTTAAAGAGGAAGTAGTTACAAGTGTACAAATCGATAATAACACGGTGTTACAAATGAGCAACTCTTTATAAAACTTGAAAAGCGAAATAGTGGGGATTATAGGACGAAACACATGCCAAATTTTAAGATATTCACAAAAAACTCTTTTCGCATCGGTTGTAGCAAGGCTCATATATATAGGTTAACGCAAGCGAAATTAAACAAGAGCATATCAGTTTGTAGTCGATAGATCGCACGAAGCAGTATAGGAAAACCTCGTTTTGGACAATGTAGTATATCCCAGCAAAGCAAGTACTCTGATAACTGGTTACCTTGTAACGACTACAACATACCATCCGAATAAATAATAAGTTATTACAGAAGTACTTATTTGTAATTAAGATGGTAATTTAAACTGAATGGCCCCGGTTCAAATCCCACCAATCGCAACAACTTTTTTTAATTTTTTTTATTAAAAGAGTTTTTTTTAATGATTTTTGAATTTTAAGAACTTAAATATTATCTTCTGTAAAAAAAATTTGTAAAACTAACTCACGTTAATGAAAAAATACCATCAAGAGTCAATTTTGATTATATAGGGGATATTGAATACCAAACTCGATTCTAATTGGTCTTAACTTGATAAGCCCAACTTATCTGGGTCATCCTTCATCTCAACTGTGGACACACACCTCCTCATGGTATCACTCGGGGAGATAGTTTAACACCCATTAATATTGTGAGTTAACATGTTCCGAGAGTTGTCCCATAAGATCGATAAAAATGGGTTAGGATTACGGGCTAGTAACCCTCTCTTGAAAAAAAAAAATACAATGAAGAGGATAAAATTAGAATTGAAATGTCCCACTACCTAATGTTAGAGGAGGATGTCCGAAACTTCGATAGAAAGACCAAGTAGAGGAACATTTTTCAAAGCTTGGCCTATAAAATTGGAGAATATTCGCACAAGATCGTAATCCATGGAATTCGAAAATATGCTCGGAGTTTGACCTTAACAGGTTGTAACATTTAAGTAAGTAAGAGTCAATCTTATGTAAAAACTTATACAAAAAAGAAGATTTAAATTGTTTAAGTTTTAAAATAATTTTAAAAAAGTTTTAAAATAATTACAAAAAATCGTATAAAAATATTTTTCCAAAAATTACAACAAAGCAAAAAAAAAAGCAGGGAAAAACAAAGTTATTTTCACATGATTTTGGATCTAAAAATAAAAATTGTTTATATTAATTATAAGCTGCTAAGTTTTCAACATATGAAATAGCTCAGTGGAAGAGTCTCTGCCCAGCAGTCGGAGGGTCTGGGTTCGAGCCCCCATGGGATCATAAAAAAAATTTTGTATTTCGTTTAAAAATATATGTTTTTAATAAAAAACAACAAAAAAGTTGTTGTTGTTGTTGCTTTCAAATTGCTTACCCAAGTCATTACTTTTCTGCAATTGGTAAGTACTTGCCTCCAATGACATCCCCATGTTAATGTATTGACTTAAACAGCGAATGAGTAAGTAGTTCGTGTTCAATAGTTTAACTGTTTAACTCATTATTTGGTAATCAAAAGTTTTACTGGGTATATTTTATATATTAAAATTGTTACTTTATTAACTCCTTGTAGCTATTTGTCATTGTTACTTTTTGTCAATAATTTCCTTTGCAAAACTTTTCTAAATATTTCTTAAGCATTTTTATACATAAAGCTACAACTTTATGAGCAAAAAAAGCTTTTGCTATAAAGACATCAAATTGCGACAATTTAAGCGAAAAATAAACTAAATAACAGAAATATTTATAGTAGGGTAATAACTTTTTTTATCAAGTTTTATGAATATTTAAAACGGCATTCATGGGGCTGGTTTATCGAAATACAAAAAAAGAAAAGGAAAATTACCATATTTGGTTTCGATGAGCTTTTTGACTGGATCATAGAACTGTTACCAACAAATTCAAAGCTGAAATTCCTCTTGTCTCCATAAATCGCATGTACTATTGCTACTTTTTTACATCGTCTGATATTCATCATATTTGTACCATCATACCCTAATGTAAAGGTTAGTAGTATTTGGTAGCCAAGAGGTTCAAATACATACTTCTACAGTTATCTATTTTAGCTACAGAAGACTACATATATGCACTTGTTAGTGGAATGAAAAACGCTTTCCTTTTTACTAAAGAAAAAAGTGGTCATGTGTAATATTTCTACTATAAGTATTTTTGTTTATTTTGCTCTAATACATATATCGCTCAGGGAAGTGAACTATAAGGCCCATGGAATATAAAAAATTTTAAACGTTCTAAAAAGTTACAAAAATATATACTACGTATTAATTTATCTAGCTCTTGAGTTGCCTGTCAATTAAAAAACTCTTCACTTACTTTTTTAATTCAAAGTCATTCTTTGGGTCCACATCCGCTTTCTGAGTACCATTCTGGTTGAAGTGGAAAATAAACAGACATCATTCACTGCACTGAAAGAAACATTATCAACAGCAATCAAGAGCAACAACTTTAAAAAATAACAGCAACAATACAAAAGCATAAATGTTGCTACACATTGTAGAAGTCTGTTTCATTTAGTTGTGATGCACTCAAGTACAAAATATACAACTCAAGCGTTTCTGTTTGTTTCAATTCTTTTGTTTGATATTTATTTCTGCTTGATATTTTTATTTAATTGTATACGAAGTCAAAACATTATAAAATTAATATTCCGACTGAAATAAATTTAATTGAGTTATCTAAAATGCTACGTCATAGTCTAGTCATAGTCTAGTCATAGTCTAGTCATAGTCTAGTCATAGTCTACTCATAGTCTAGTCATAGTCTAGTCATAGTCTAGTCATAGTCTACTCATAGTCTAGTCATAGTCTAGTCATAGTCTAGTCATAGTCTAGTCATAGTCTAGTCATAGTCTAGTCATAGTCTAGTCATAGTCTAGTCATAGTCTAGTCATAGTCTAGTCATAGTCTAGTCATAGTCTAGTCATAGTCTAGTCATAGTCTAGTCATAGTCTAGTCATAGTCTAGTCATAGTCTAGTCATAGTCTAGTCATAGTCTAGTCATAGTCTAGTCATAGTCTAGTCATAGTCTAGTCATAGTCTAGTCATAGTCTAGTCATAGTCTAGTCATAGTCTAGTCATAGTCTAGTCATAGTCTAGTCATAGTCTAGTCATAGTCTAGTCATAGTCTAGTCATAGTCTAGTCATAGTCTAGTCATAGTCTAGTCATAGTCTAGTCATAGTCTAGTCATAGTCTAGTCATAGTCTAGTCATAGTCTAGTCATAGTCTAGTCATAGTCTAGTCATAGTCTAGTCATAGTCTAGTCATAGTCTAGTCATAGTCTAGTCATAGTCTAGTCATAGTCTAGTCATAGTCTAGTCATAGTCTAGTCATAGTCTAGTCATAGTCTAGTCATAGTCTAGTCATAGTCTAGTCATAGTCTAGTCATAGTCTAGTCATAGTCTAGTCATAGTCTAGTCATAGTCTAGTCATAGTCTAGTCATAGTCTAGTCATAGTCTAGTCATAGTCTAGTCATAGTCTAGTCATAGTCTAGTCATAGTCTAGTCATAGTCTAGTCATAGTCTAGTCATAGTCTAGTCATAGTCTAGTCATAGTCTAGTCATAGTCTAGTCATAGTCTAGTCATAGTCTAGTCATAGTCTAGTCATAGTCTAGTCATAGTCTAGTCATAGTCTAGTCATAGTCTAGTCATAGTCTAGTCATAGTCTAGTCATAGTCTAGTCATAGTCTAGTCATAGTCTAGTCATAGTCTAGTCATAGTCTAGTCATAGTCTAGTCATAGTCTAGTCATAGTCTAGTCATAGTCTAGTCATAGTCTAGTCATAGTCTAGTCATAGTCTAGTCATAGTCTAGTCATAGTCTAGTCATAGTCTAGTCATAGTCTAGTCATAGTCTAGTCATAGTCTAGTCATAGTCTAGTCATAGTCTAGTCATAGTCTAGTCATAGTCTAGTCATAGTCTAGTCATAGTCTAGTCATAGTCTAGTCATAGTCTAGTCATAGTCTAGTCATAGTCTAGTCATAGTCTAGTCATAGTCTAGTCATAGTCTAGTCATAGTCTAGTCATAGTCTAGTCATAGTCTAGTCATAGTCTAGTCATAGTCTAGTCATAGTCTAGTCATAGTCTAGTCATAGTCTAGTCATAGTCTAGTCATAGTCTAGTCATAGTCTAGTCATAGTCTAGTCATAGTCTAGTCATAGTCTAGTCATAGTCTAGTCATAGTCTAGTCATAGTCTAGTCATAGTCTAGTCATAGTCTAGTCATAGTCTAGTCATAGTCTAGTCATAGTCTAGTCATAGTCTAGTCATAGTCTAGTCATAGTCTAGTCATAGTCTAGTCATAGTCTAGTCATAGTCTAGTCATAGTCTAGTCATAGTCTAGTCATAGTCTAGTCATAGTCTAGTCATAGTCTAGTCATAGTCTAGTCATAGTCTAGTCATAGTCTAGTCATAGTCTAGTCATAGTCTAGTCATAGTCTAGTCATAGTCTAGTCATAGTCTAGTCATAGTCTAGTCATAGTCTAGTCATAGTCTAGTCATAGTCTAGTCATAGTCTAGTCATAGTCTAGTCATAGTCTAGTCATAGTCTAGTCATAGTCTAGTCATAGTCTAGTCATAGTCTAGTCATAGTCTAGTCATAGTCTAGTCATAGTCTAGTCATAGTCTAGTCATAGTCTAGTCATAGTCTAGTCATAGTCTAGTCATAGTCTAGTCATAGTCTAGTCATAGTCTAGTCATAGTCTAGTCATAGTCTAGTCATAGTCTAGTCATAGTCTAGTCATAGTCTAGTCATAGTCTAGTCATAGTCTAGTCATAGTCTAGTCATAGTCTAGTCATAGTCTAGTCATAGTCTAGTCATAGTCTAGTCATAGTCTAGTCATAGTCTAGTCATAGTCTAGTCATAGTCTAGTCATAGTCTAGTCATAGTCTAGTCATAGTCTAGTCATAGTCTAGTCATAGTCTAGTCATAGTCTAGTCATAGTCTAGTCATAGTCTAGTCATAGTCTAGTCATAGTCTAGTCATAGTCTAGTCATAGTCTAGTCATAGTCTAGTCATAGTCTAGTCATAGTCTAGTCATAGTCTAGTCATAGTCTAGTCATAGTCTAGTCATAGTCTAGTCATAGTCTAGTCATAGTCTAGTCATAGTCTAGTCATAGTCTAGTCATAGTCTAGTCATAGTCTAGTCATAGTCTAGTCATAGTCTAGTCATAGTCTAGTCATAGTCTAGTCATAGTCTAGTCATAGTCTAGTCATAGTCTAGTCATAGTCTAGTCATAGTCTAGTCATAGTCTAGTCATAGTCTAGTCATAGTCTAGTCATAGTCTAGTCATAGTCTAGTCATAGTCTAGTCATAGTCTAGTCATAGTCTAGTCATAGTCTAGTCATAGTCTAGTCATAGTCTAGTCATAGTCTAGTCATAGTCTAGTCATAGTCTAGTCATAGTCTAGTCATAGTCTAGTCATAGTCTAGTCATAGTCTAGTCATAGTCTAGTCATAGTCTAGTCATAGTCTAGTCATAGTCTAGTCATAGTCTAGTCATAGTCTAGTCATAGTCTAGTCATAGTCTAGTCATAGTCTAGTCATAGTCTAGTCATAGTCTAGTCATAGTCTAGTCATAGTCTAGTCATAGTCTAGTCATAGTCTAGTCATAGTCTAGTCATAGTCTAGTCATAGTCTAGTCATAGTCTAGTCATAGTCTAGTCATAGTCTAGTCATAGTCTAGTCATAGTCTAGTCATAGTCTAGTCATAGTCTAGTCATAGTCTAGTCATAGTCTAGTCATAGTCTAGTCATAGTCTAGTCATAGTCTAGTCATAGTCTAGTCATAGTCTAGTCATAGTCTAGTCATAGTCTAGTCATAGTCTAGTCATAGTCTAGTCATAGTCTAGTCATAGTCTAGTCATAGTCTAGTCATAGTCTAGTCATAGTCTAGTCATAGTCTAGTCATAGTCTAGTCATAGTCTAGTCATAGTCTAGTCATAGTCTAGTCATAGTCTAGTCATAGTCTAGTCATAGTCTAGTCATAGTCTAGTCATAGTCTAGTCATAGTCTAGTCATAGTCTAGTCATAGTCTAGTCATAGTCTAGTCATAGTCTAGTCATAGTCTAGTCATAGTCTAGTCATAGTCTAGTCATAGTCTAGTCATAGTCTAGTCATAGTCTAGTCATAGTCTAGTCATAGTCTAGTCATAGTCTAGTCATAGTCTAGTCATAGTCTAGTCATAGTCTAGTCATAGTCTAGTCATAGTCTAGTCATAGTCTAGTCATAGTCTAGTCATAGTCTAGTCATAGTCTAGTCATAGTCTAGTCATAGTCTAGTCATAGTCTAGTCATAGTCTAGTCATAGTCTAGTCATAGTCTAGTCATAGTCTAGTCATAGTCTAGTCATAGTCTAGTCATAGTCTAGTCATAGTCTAGTCATAGTCTAGTCATAGTCTAGTCATAGTCTAGTCATAGTCTAGTCATAGTCTAGTCATAGTCTAGTCATAGTCTAGTCATAGTCTAGTCATAGTCTAGTCATAGTCTAGTCATAGTCTAGTCATAGTCTAGTCATAGTCTAGTCATAGTCTAGTCATAGTCTAGTCATAGTCTAGTCATAGTCTAGTCATAGTCTAGTCATAGTCTAGTCATAGTCTAGTCATAGTCTAGTCATAGTCTAGTCATAGTCTAGTCATAGTCTAGTCATAGTCTAGTCATAGTCTAGTCATAGTCTAGTCATAGTCTAGTCATAGTCTAGTCATAGTCTAGTCATAGTCTAGTCATAGTCTAGTCATAGTCTAGTCATAGTCTAGTCATAGTCTAGTCATAGTCTAGTCATAGTCTAGTCATAGTCTAGTCATAGTCTAGTCATAGTCTAGTCATAGTCTAGTCATAGTCTAGTCATAGTCTAGTCATAGTCTAGTCATAGTCTAGTCATAGTCTAGTCATAGTCTAGTCATAGTCTAGTCATAGTCTAGTCATAGTCTAGTCATAGTCTAGTCATAGTCTAGTCATAGTCTAGTCATAGTCTAGTCATAGTCTAGTCATAGTCTAGTCATAGTCTAGTCATAGTCTAGTCATAGTCTAGTCATAGTCTAGTCATAGTCTAGTCATAGTCTAGTCATAGTCTAGTCATAGTCTAGTCATAGTCTAGTCATAGTCTAGTCATAGTCTAGTCATAGTCTAGTCATAGTCTAGTCATAGTCTAGTCATAGTCTAGTCATAGTCTAGTCATAGTCTAGTCATAGTCTAGTCATAGTCTAGTCATAGTCTAGTCATAGTCTAGTCATAGTCTAGTCATAGTCTAGTCATAGTCTAGTCATAGTCTAGTCATAGTCTAGTCATAGTCTAGTCATAGTCTAGTCATAGTCTAGTCATAGTCTAGTCATAGTCTAGTCATAGTCTAGTCATAGTCTAGTCATAGTCTAGTCATAGTCTAGTCATAGTCTAGTCATAGTCTAGTCATAGTCTAGTCATAGTCTAGTCATAGTCTAGTCATAGTCTAGTCATAGTCTAGTCATAGTCTAGTCATAGTCTAGTCATAGTCTAGTCATAGTCTAGTCATAGTCTAGTCATAGTCTAGTCATAGTCTAGTCATAGTCTAGTCATAGTCTAGTCATAGTCTAGTCATAGTCTAGTCATAGTCTAGTCATAGTCTAGTCATAGTCTAGTCATAGTCTAGTCATAGTCTAGTCATAGTCTAGTCATAGTCTAGTCATAGTCTAGTCATAGTCTAGTCATAGTCTAGTCATAGTCTAGTCATAGTCTAGTCATAGTCTAGTCATAGTCTAGTCATAGTCTAGTCATAGTCTAGTCATAGTCTAGTCATAGTCTAGTCATAGTCTAGTCATAGTCTAGTCATA
The DNA here is from genome assembly GCA_933228675.1 of Stomorhina lunata. Taxonomy (NCBI): domain Eukaryota; kingdom Metazoa; phylum Arthropoda; class Insecta; order Diptera; family Rhiniidae; genus Stomorhina; species Stomorhina lunata. The sequence continues at coordinate 27,069,296 of OW121741.1, read as the reverse complement.
GTCTAGTCATAGTCTAGTCATAGTCTAGTCATAGTCTAGTCTAGTCATAGTCTAGTCATAGTCTAGTCATAGTCTAGTCATAGTCTACTCATAGTCTAGTCATAGTCTAGTCATAGTCTAGTCATAATCTAGTCATAATCTAGTCATAGTCTAGTCATAGTCTTGTCATAGTCTAGTCTTAGTCTAGTTATAGTGTAGTCATTGTCTAGTCATTGTCTAGTCATAGTCTAGTCGTAGCCAGTCATAATACAAAACAATTTATTTATTTAAATTTCAAAATGCTCTATTTAGTGAAAAGCAAATCTACGACCCCGCACAAGAATTCTAGCATACTATCCACTAGACCTCTAGGGCTCTTACAAAAACGGATATTATTTTTCTACAAACATTTAAATAACAAATTAATAAACGTTTACAATAGCAAATTCTTTTATTAGCGTTTTCTAGAATTTAAGAAATAACTAAAAAAATATTTAATTTCAAACACGTTTCCAAAGTTATCTCACATAATATGGTTAGAGTAAAACGATGTTAGGAAACGGATATTGTTTTTTTTTTTTCTTAGCAATATATAGAAAAATAGAAAACAAAACAGCAACAAATGAAAAGCTAATCAAATTAGTTTATATCATCATGAAACTGGAGGAGACCACTCCTGTATTAACAGGAATATTAAAAACAAAATGCAACATTTTTTCCCTACTTGATATCTCATAATCAGTAGCTTAAGTTGCTTCTGTTATTTGTTCTTGTTTTATGTTTTTAAATTCATATTTATCTTTTGTTTGCTCTTCTTATATTTTACATCAAACAGTTTCCGTTTGTAAGCTTTTGTTTGCAGATTTTGTTTGTTAGTTAAAGATAATTTTAATAAAGCAAAATTCAGACGTTGTATCTTAGAGATGGGATCTTTTTTGTTTGTTTTTAAATAAAGTTTTTTTTTCTATGTTATCATTAATTTGAGAAACAAATAGAAATAGAAAATATTCTTCTATGAAATATGAAAAGAATATTGAAGAATATTGATTGAACAAAATTGAAATTTTTTAACAAACATTGTAAAAAGGCTACACCTTAATTTAAGCCTTCTAGGGTTAAACTTAGTACTTGACTAAAGTCGAAGTATAAGTCATAAATAGTGTTAATAAAAATCTTATTCTAACTTAATTTCTTAGATCTTCGAGAGATGTCTAAATGACAATTTTTTTTATTTTGGCGATTTAGTTCCGATATGACTTTTCTTTACAAAGTTTTTGATTTTAATTTTTGTATGCCAACATACTTCCATTTGTATCCCCATCTATTTAAAGGAAAAACTAACATTTATTGTTCAATTTTCAGTTCATAAAACATCTGTGTGCGATGACATAAAACTCGTTAAAATTTACTTTATGGATTACGTGATTTCCGCTATTTATAGTTTTGACAAAGACTCTGCAGACACTTGCCGTGGTCTTGAGAACTGGCAGCTGCTCTATTCGATTTCTCAGACTTAAGAGCAATTGTTTGTCTAGGAAAGAAATAAGTTTTACACAAGGAAGGTTTTTGTACTTATGACTGTTCAATTGCTCATTTTAAGCAAATTTTGTATGTTCTAAATACCAGTAAAATTATATGTGAAAGGGTAATAATGCTTCAGTTCAGGGTTTAAGATTATAATACTTGCTAGCAAAAATTTCATCCATTTTTTGTAGCACATATTTGCTGTGAAAATTTTAATTAAGATACCAACGCACAGTGGCTTGAAAAAATAGTGGTAATATATCTGTATCTTCTAAACCGAAACTGTCCAGCTCTACAGCACAATGTGCGAACTATTACAAAAGAGCTTTTAAGCTTTCACACCGACACACTCTGAATAAGCGAGGCGCAACTATGTTTGTTCCGCTCACACTTAAGTGAAATTGTCTTTGCAAAGTCAGTGGTTTTCAAAGTCAGTGCTGCCAGATTCGAATTTTTTGCTCGATTATATGATAAACAAGTAAGAGTATAATATTCAGCTGTGCCGAATCTTATATATCCACCATCAAGTTCTGTTAAATTTAGAAACATATCTCATATATCTACGAGGGTGAAGCAAATTCAAAACGTGGACTAAATTGGAAAAAAGTTGTTACGCTGTTGGTGAAATATTTGGAATAACTTCGGTTGCAGTAGCTTTATAGTTCAACATTCAAAAGTGTGTAAGTGGTTTCCCTAGTATTTATTTACTTTGAAAAAAAATCGTTATCGTAACCGGTTATGGTTTTACATTAATAAGTTGTTAAATACTTTTCGTTTAGCTTAATATTTAGTTGGGATAAATAAGTTGATAGTAATACGACAGGTCCATATATTTTGTTAGGAGTTCCCAATGCATCTACCATAAATCCGAATCTTTTTGATTGTAGATACAAAAAAGGGGATGTAATATATATATAAGAATTATAGCCAAATGTTGACCGATTGTAACAAAATTTCACGCACTGGCTGGTATTTATAAAAAGCTTATTTTTGCAAAATTTAGTGGCAATAGCTGTCACAGTTTCTAATTTAATAGCTTTTAACTGGTCCTTGCGAAATATTTGTTGGTTTCCGGGAGTGTTTTTTATATGAAAGCTATAGTCAAATATGGACCGATTCCTATAAAATTTGATATACTGACCAATAGTTGCATTAAACTTCCCTATTCTAAATTTAGTTGTCATAGCTATTACAATTGTACTCAATTTATCATCATTCATGGTTTCCCGGGGCGGGGTTATATGGGAGCTCTAACTAAATGTGAACCGATTTCGCCCATTTTGAGTACACAACTTTTGTTACATATCAAAAATACTTTTGTAAAATTTTGTCTCTCTAGCTCTTGTAGTTAAGGAGGTATCGGGCTTTTATCTGATGGATAGAAGGATATAAACCCATTTTTCTTTTTGTATTTTTGTGTTTCCGTAAGTTTTTTATATGGGAGCTATGGTCAAATGGTGACCGATTGTAGCAAAATTTTGCACACAGGCTGGTATTCATATAAAACTTTCTTGTGATAAATTTAGTGGCCATAGCTATTACAGTTTATCATTTATTGGCATTTAGGCTGTTTCCGTATGTATTTTGTATGGGAGGTATGGTTAAATGTGAACCGATTTCGATGAAGTCGTATATGCTGCTTAGTGCTTACGTGAAACTTTTATATAACAAATTTTCTTATCATAGCTGTTATAATTTGAAAAAAGCTCAGTAAGAGAATGTTATGCCGGAGCAGGTGATCTGAAGGCCATACATACAAAAGCAAAATATCTTTTACCGGTTGACCTCTTAACCCTTAAGGGGGCCGGAATCCTCTATGTTGGTGATAAACTCATATTTTACCATAGAAGAATCAATACACTAAATATAAACGATATAGTTTATATAACTACAAAATAATCTCTTTTGTAAATAAATTTCCTAACCTCCTCTTGTACATATATTTTAACCTTTGTAAACAAAATGTTCTTTTTTATACCAGCCATAAGTTCATTTAGACATAAGTTTTTTTTTCTTATCTTAGTATGTAAGACCTTGGTAATAGACTTCCCCAGCAAAACTTTGGTAATGGCAAGTACTCTGATAACTGGTTACCTTGTAACGACTACAACATACCATCCGAATAAATAATAAGTTATTACAGAAGTACTTATTTGTAAATAAGATGGTAATTTAAACTGAATGGCCCCGGTTCAAATCCCACCAAGGGCAACAATTTTTTTTAGTTTTTTTTTTTATTAAAAGAGTCTTTTTAAATGATTTTTGAATCTTAAGAACTTAAATATTATCTTCTGTAAAAAAAATTTGTAAAACTAACTCACGTTAATGAAAAAATACCATCATGAGTCAATTTTGATTATGTAGGGGATGTTGAATACCAAACACGATTCTAATTGGTCTTAACTTGGTAAGCCCAACTTATCTGGGTCATCCTTCATCTCAACTGTGGACACACACCTACTCATAGTATCACCCGGGGAGCTAGTTTAAGACCCATTAATATTCCGAGAGTTGTCCCATAAGATCGATAAAAATGGGTTAGGATTACGGGCTAGTAACCCTCTCTTGGAAAAAAATACAATGAAGAGGATAAAATTAGAATTGAAATGTCCCACTACCTAATGTTAGAGGAGGATGTCCGAAACTTCGATAGAAAGACCAAGTAGAGGAACATTTTTCAAAGCATGGCCTATAAAATTGGAGAATATTCGCACAAGATCGTAATCCATGGAATTCGAAAATATGCTCGGAGTTTGACCTTAACAGGTTGTAACATTTAAGTAAGTAAGAGTCAATCTTATGTAAAAACTTATACAAAAAAGAAGATTTAAATTGTTTAAGTTTTAAAATAATTTTAAAAAAGTTTTAAAATAATTACAAAAAATCGTACAAAAATATTTTTCCAAAAATTACAACAAAACAAAAAAAGCAGGGAAAAACAAAGTTATTTTCACATAATTTTGGATCTAAAAATAAAAATTGTTTATATTAATTATAAGCTGCTAAGTTTTCAACATATGAAGTAGCTCAGTGGAAGAGTCTCTGCCTAGAAGTCGGAGGGTCTGGGTTCGAGCCCCCATGGGATCATAAAAAAAAATTTGTATTTCGTTTAAAAATATATGTTTTTAATAAAACAACAACAAAAAAGTTGTTGCTGTTGTTGTTGTTGCTTTCAAATTGCTTACCCAAGTCATTACTTTTCTGCAATTGGTAAGTACTTGCCTCCAATGACATCACCATGTTAATGTAATGACTTTAACAGCGAATGAGTAAGTAGTTCGTGTTCAATAATTTAACTGTTTAACTCATTATTTGGTAATGAAAAGTTTTACTGGGATCCTTACGGATCCCTTTTTAGGGAATAGTTTGGAATTATTAAAACTGTAAAAGGTAAGAGTGATAGGCAAAGCTACAAATATTATAAATAAGTATAAATAATAAGAAAGCCTTAATTGATAACATGCAAGGGTTAATCGTAAGAAATTTTAGTTGTTGTTTGTCTTTTTTGCCTGTGTAATGGGTGTTTTTTTTAGAGGTATAGAACTTCGAATTGAAATAAAACACAAGAAAATCGATGGACATTAACATCAGTTTGGCTTTATTGGAAGGATAATTTTATGCCATTAATGTTTAAATATGATTTTGGGCATGTGGCCGCCGCGGCTGGCTCGAATAAAGCCAATTCTACAGGTTCAATTTTCAACTACTTTTTCGAGCATATGGGGCCGTATGTTGGCAATAACGCCACGAATGTTGGCTTCCAAGTCCCCTAACGTTTCTGGTTTGTTGGCGTAGACGAGCGACTTCACATATCCCCAAAGAAAATAATCCAGTGGTGTCAAATCGCACGATCTTGGTAGCCAATTGACAGGTCCATTCCGCGAAATTATGCGCTCATCGAATGTTTCCTTCAATAAATCAATTATGACGTGCGCTGTGTGGCATGTAGCGCCGTCTTGTTGGAACCACAACTCATCCACATTCATGTCATCCAATTGAGGAACAAAATAGTCGGTTATCATGGCTCTATACCGGTCTCCATTTATGGTAACTGACTCTCCAGCATTATTTCGGAAGAAGTATGGCCCAATGACTCCACCAGCCCATAGAGCACACCAAACAGTCAGTTTTTGTGAATGTAATGGCGTCTCAAGGGTCTCATGTGGATTCTCTTCACTCCAAATGCGGCAATTTTGCTTGTTGACGTAGCCATTCAACCAAAAATGAGCCTCATCACTGAACAAAATTTTGCGATGAAAATCAGCATCGAGATCAATCTCATTTTCGGCCCATACACCAAAATCACGACGCATTGCATGGTCTCGCGGCTTTAATTATTGCACCAGCTGGATCCTGTAAGGTCGCAAGCCAAGATCTTTGCGCAAAATCTTCCATAAAGTTGATGGACAAAGCTCCAATTGCTGTGCGCGGTGGCGAATCGATTCACTCGGGTCCTCTTCAACACTTTGCTCTACAGCGGCAATTGTTTCTTCGGTGCGCACTGTTCGACGTCGCTGGGGATGCGTATTATCACACAGAGTAAACGTAGTGCGAAAACGATCCATGGTTAACCGAATTAATTGCTCTGATGGACGATTATGTCGACCATAAAATGGACGGAGCTTGCGGTAAACTTCGCGAACTGAACCATTATTTTCGAAATAAATTTGCACGATTTGCAAGCGTTGTTCTTTTGTCAACCTGTTCATGATGAAATGGCAAACCAAACTAAATATTAATCACTTGACAGCTGACAAAATGGCCGCCAGTTAAAAAAGTGATGCCAACTTAAAATTCTATACCTCAATAAAAAACACCCGATATAAAGAGAACATTTCGCTCTCGTCGAGCAAATTGTTGTTATTCCAGCTGTAAGGGGGCAAATGACCTTCTTTTATATGGAGCATTATTATATAGTCTTTGTAAACTATAGACAACCCATGAAGGAAAACCAATATAAATTGCATTTTGGTTAGAAGACTTTGCAAAATAACCGGTTGAAATAGAAATTGCCTTAAAAGCTTGTATAAAATACGTAAATTTTTAAGACTGCTTTCGTTCCTTAGTAAAACTTTATTGAGTTCAAGTGTTAGGAAAAGCTTCTAAGAATCAATCCACAAACTAATTATGTTAAATAAATAATGACTTGCAAGTGTCAAATACGTACACATGATTATATATTTACAAGTATACATATACAAGCATAAATACATACAACTTTATTAGTTATAGTCCTTTCGATAGTGGATAGCTTGCATCTCAGTGATAAGCATTACAAATGATGTGGTTGATGATTTTGTAGCATATGCACAAGATAAGTATACCATGACAGGCAGATGTTTGCCATTAAAATAAGGAAGCTAACAAAAAAAATTATTTAAGAACCAACATTAAAATAAATAACTTAAAGTTATGAAAAATTTACAAAAAGACCAAAAACAAATGTCAAGCACATGATTCGCAAAAAAAAAAAATAAAACAATTTATCAACTGGAAAACTGAGCTTAAACAAATGTGAACAAGAACAAATTACATATGCAAAAGAGGACATGTAGCGCGAAATTAAAATAAAATTTAAAACTCAATATAAATGTCTTTATAATGGAATTTTCCAAAACATTTAAATATAGATTTTTCATACTTATTTTTTTTCGAGTCTCGTATTTGCAGATTTTGTCAAATGTAGAATTACACGTTCGGGTAAAAAAAATGTTTACAAAAAGTAATAGCAAGTAAGCAAAAACGAAATGGGAATTAAAGACATTAATTTATTTCCTTCCTTTTCACTACAAACATTCGTTTAAGTTTAGTATTAAATATTATTTAGAAATTCTTATGAATTTTTGCTATATTAAGTACTTCGTTTCCTGGGGAATATCGGCTTTTATGTCGCAGTCCTGCTTATTATACCCTTCACTACCATAGGTCGAAAGGGTGTAATAGTTTTGTACTGGTTTACATATATAACGGATAGAAATATTGGTTTTGTATCCACCTTAAAGTATACCAATCGACTCATAATCACTTCCTAAGAATAGTAATTCCCAAGAATCGTAGAAGATGTCGAATATATTAGGAACAAGTAAGAAAGTGCTATAGTCGGTCAAGCCCGACCAAACGATACCCTTCACCACTAAGGTCAAAGGTGTTCTTTTTCCTGTATAAAGACAAATATTTGCTAAATTTTGTCATCATACAAACATATTCTCAAAACTAATACATTTATGCTGTTTCTGCCATTTGAACTTATATGAGAGCTAGGGTCAAATGTGGACTGATTGTTATGAAATTTGGCAAATTGATTACAGTTGCTACAAAAATTATGTATGCAAAAAAAAAAAAAACTTAAAATTGTCATTATCTATCTTTTTTAGTGAATTTTGTCGCAATTTATTGCCTTTTGAGAAATGAATTTGTATGGGAGCTATGGTCAAATGTGAACCGATTTCAACGAAATTGAATGCAGTGATTTAGGTTAACATAAGCAGTATCTGTTTTTAAATTCCATTAAAAAATATTGATTTTTGTGGCCAATATATCAATTCTGGGAAGTGGGACCTATGGGAGGTACCATAAATAATGAACTGTAAAATAATGAAATGTGAACCGATTTCAACGAAATTTAATACAGTGATTTAGGTTAACATAAGCAGTATCCGTTTTAAATTAAATGAAAAAATATTGATTTTTTTGGCCAATATATCAATTCCGGGAAGTGGGACCTATGGGAGGTACCATAAATAATGAACCGATTTTGACGAATTTCAATTGCCATGGTCATATTACCAAAAAAAATGATCTGTGGCAAATTTCATCAGATTATCTTTAGAATTGCGACCTGTAGTTTGATTACAAGGTTTACATGGGGGTCCAGCCAGCCAGACGGACGGACGGACGGACATCGCTAAATCGACTCAGAAAGTGATTCTAAGCCTATTGGTATACTAAAAGATGGGTCTAACACAAATATTTCTATGCGTTACATACATCAGCACAAACTTATAATAACCCTTCCACCTATAGTGGTGAAGGGTATAATGACAGGATGTTACCGACTATTTTTTGAGCTTCACTTCATATAACTTACCATGAAATAATAATAGCAAGGAAGTTTCATTCTCTCCCTTCAAAAATATTTTGAAGTATATTGGGTTTTTGAAGTTTGATATTTGAAAATAAATGAAAGAAAAACGTTGCCACAATAAGAAAAGGGGTACGTAATTCATTGGGATTAATTATCAAAAATGTGTAATTTTAAAGTTAATCATATAACGAAAACATTCAATATTAAAGAAATATAGTTAAAACTAATTGTATGATTATTTATCAAACTTTCAAGCAAATATTCATAAGTTTTTTATGCATAAAGACATATATACTTACATAAATTTTGGCATCATACCATTTCAGAAAAGTGGAATGGTCGACAAAAAAAATATGGTAGCACAAGCTTTCACTATCCTAAAAAACGTCAGAAAGTTATTATGGCGATAAAAAGAGAGAATGGAACAACCTTCAGATTTATTAAATCATGTTACTCACATAAAAATAATTAATATATTTGAAAAGTGTTTTCATGGCTCCATTTCACTGGAAAGAATCCTAATGAAAAATTTTATAACGAAAAATTTTCTATAGAATAATTTTTATAACGAAAAATTTTCTATAAAATAATTTTTATAATGAAAAAATTTCTAAAGAATAATTTTTATAACGAAAATTTTGTTACAATCGGTCATCATTTGACCATAGCTCCCATATAAAAAACTTACAGAAACACAAAAATACAAAAAGAAAAGACTGTTTATGTCCGTCTTTCCGTCAGAGAAAAGCGCGATAGCTCCTTAACTACAAAAGCTAGAGAGACAAAATTTTACAAAATAATAAAAGTTGTGTATTGAAAATGGGCGAAATCCCGGGAAACACATGAATGCTAATAAATTGAGTACAAATGCAGTAGCTATGACGATTAAATTTAGAATAGAGAAATTTTATGCAACTATTAGTCAGTATATCAAATTTTGTAGGAATCAGTCCATATTTGACTATAGCTTTCATATAAAAAACTCTCCCGGAAACCAAAAAATATTTCGCAAGGACCAGTTAAAAGCTATTAAATTAGAAACTGTGACATCTATTGCCACTAAATTCTGCAAAAATAAGCTTTATATAAATACCAGCTAGTGTGTGAATTTTGTTACAATCGGTCAACATTTGGCTATAATTCTTATAAATATATTACATCCCTTTTTATACCCACCATCAAAAAGAATGGCGGGTATATTGAAATTGTCATTCCGTTTGTAATTTCCTTAATATTGGCTCAAAAATCAAAAACGATATATATTCTGAATCCTTATGAAATTCTAAGACGATTGAGCGATGTCCGTCTGTCTGTCTGTTGAAATCACGATAACGCCTAAACAAAAGGAGCTAGCTCACTGAAATTTAGTAAAAATATTCTTCATTTTTAAGAAAATGGCAAATTATAGCAGCTATGATGATAAAATTTGGTAAATAAAAGTTTTACATTAGCCCTAGGCAGCGTCATAAAAATCGGTTCACATTTAGCCATAGCTCCCATAAAAAAAAAAAAAATTATAATAGATATAACCACTAAATTTGGCACAAGAAAGTCTTATATCAATGCCAGCCAGTGTGCAAAATTTTGTCACAAGCGGTCACCATTTGACCTAGCTCCCATATAAAAAACTTACGAAAGCACAAAAATTCAAAAAGAAAAGGGGATTTATGTCCGTCTGTCCGTCAGATAAAATCATGATAGCTCCTTAACTACAAGAGCTAATAGGACTAAATTAAGCACAAGGAAGTCTTATGTCAATGCCAGCCAGTGGACAAAATTTTGTCACAATCGGTCACCATTTGACCATAGCTCCCATATAAAAAACTTATGGAAACACAAAAATACATACAGAAAAGGTTGTTTATGTCCGTCTGTCCGTCAGATAAAAGCACGAAAGCGCCTTAACGAAAAGAGCTAGAGGGACAAGATTTTACAAAAGTATTTTGGATATCGTGAAAAAGATGTGTGTTGAAAATGGACAAAATCGGTTCAAATTTAGTTAGAGCTCCCATATAACCTCGCCCCGGGAAACACATTAATGCTGATAAATTGTCCACAATTGTAATAGCTATGACAACTAAATTTAAAATAGGAAAGTTTTATGCAATTTTTGATCAGTTTATCAAATTTTATAGGAATCAGTCCATATTTGACTTTAGCTTTCATATAAAAAACACTCATGGAAACCAAAAATTTTAGCAAAGGCCAGTTAAAAGCTATTTAATTAGAAACTATAATGGCTATGGTATATTATATATATACCAGCCAGTGTGTAAAATTTTGTAACAATCGGTCACCATTTGGCTATAATTCTTATATATAACATCCTCTTTTTATATCTTGAATCAAAAAGATTTGGAGGTACATTCATTATATTAAGATTGCACCTATGAAATTAGATAGGCATCAATCAATGTTCAGCCCAGGCTTTATATATGATGAATGCATTAGGAACTCCTAACGAAACATATGGACCAGCTGTATTACTATTAAAGTGTTTAGATTAACTACATATTAAGCACAACGAAAAGTATTTAACAACTTATTAATGTAAAACTATACCCCGTTATGAGACCGAATTTTGATCAAGGTAAATACCAAGGAAACCACTAAAATATTTTTAAATGTTGAACTATAAAGCTACGGCAACCGAATTTAGTACAAAGGTTTTACCAACAATAGCAATAAGCTTAGCGATTTTTTCAGTTTTGGTCCAGATTTTGAATTAGCTGCACCCCTGTAGATATATGAGATATGTTTCTAAATTTAACACAACTTGATGGTGGGTATAAAATATTCGGCACAGCCGAATATAACACTCTTACTTGTTTTGTGTACCACTTTCTTTTCTTAACATTAAAACTCTTTAAAACTAGATTTTATTGAGACATTTGATTGCTACGACTCTTGTAGGGAACTCTTGAGAGTTGGCAAGGCAAGATAAATGTAAACTAGCTTCGTTCCGAGTGTTTTCTTGCAGGAAACGAACAGTTACTCCTAGCTTTTTATCTAGCCACAATGTCCCTATGTACTTGGTAGAGTAATCTTCCAGTACTTGCTTGTACTGTTAGGGAACACTGGTAACCCATTCTTAAATTGTACTTCCCCTTGAATCTATTATTATGATTGCATTTGATATGATCGAATCTAATATAACACTTCTGTTAGTGATAGAAAAGCAGAAGTCATCCTCTGAGTGCTAGTCCTAAGCACTTTAAAAAAGTCGTAATAAAAAAGTGATTTTTCTACTTCCACATATTTAAAGTAAATTTAGAATTTAAATTAAAAACAAAATAAACTAAAATAAAAACGTCGTGTTTTGTTGGCATTAAATTGAGTTCTCCTAAATATTTGCCCATTCTATGTATTCATTTAGCCATTTATATCCATATACTATTTACTTATATATACAAAACATCTATGTATACATATACACTATAGTTCATATTTTTTTAACTAGCATACACACATACATATGTACGTATGTATGAATGTGCTTTTGTATTCTTATGCACATAAATAATATCCGTATTCATAACATATCACAATATTTGATCTGTAAATAGAAGATATAAATACATAAATGCTAAATTGTGTTTTACCAAAAGGAAACCAATTAAAATCAGATAATACGAGTACCATTAAAAATACGAAAAAAGAAGAGATGAAAAAGCAAAACGAATAGACAAGATTGAAATCCACCAAAAGCATTTGTGTAGTTAAACAAATGAAGCAATGAATGAAGTTGTATTTTTTCCAGCATATGCACAATACTTGCACCTTTCTCATGACTCTAGTACTAATGTTTATAATGTATAGACAAAACATTAGACTTACACCACCTTTAGGTATATTAATCGACTCAGAATCACTTTCCGATCAATGCCTGTGTATAAAATCTCTTTGGAATCGACGCATATTTGACCAAAGCTGTTAAACAAGACCAACTTTTAAAAGACACTGGTATTCCAAAAATTAGAAAACACTTATGAATCTAAAGCACAAATACGTATGCTCTCAACACAAATTTACGGCAGCAACAGAACCGCTTGAACAATATGCAAATACACCTATTGTACAACTCTTCTTTTAGCTGGTGTCACCTTAGGAACTGCTCAGAACTGCAAACAACGACGAAGCACAACGTCTTCAATGGTCCTCAAGGCAAGACAATTAAGATAATGTGATTTATGCTAGAAAACAATATCATGGGCGCAAAGGTCCAGGATCAACATATTTTGCTGAACAATCTATCGCCACTAATACTTACGATTGAAGTCCGAATTTCTGGGATGATATCAATTCTGAAGTTCAACTACAATATCCTCCAAGACATGATAATTTATTTATGCATTAATGGTCCCAAAGGTCCAGAAGACAAAACTTAACTAGAACTCCAGTATGCGAAGTTGTTACGGATACAATGATTACAGAACTCAGTGCATTATAGAATTCTATCTCCAGACCTACAAAACAAAGACCATTACCTTGAATCTCAGGGTATTGCTGTCAGACACGCGGACACGAAAGAAATGCCACCTTGTCGCAGGAATTAGTATGTTTCGGCCCCAGTTCTATCTCTCTCGAACTTTATGAAAAATAATGATCGTATCGCGACAAAGTTTGCCGACGACAACATATCCCACCCGAAAACGCGCTCTTTTGGTTATCTTTATAATGCTCATGTGGGTTTTTCCGATTTCTTTTTTTTTTTGGTCATCGCGAGAGAGACAAGAAGAAAAGAAGTATTGTTCGTAAACTGCATAATCGGACTCACCAAAAATTTTTTCGCCCGCTGAAGCTGCAGCCGCCATTCGCAAAGCTAAGCCTTCTTAGGCAATTGGCCCTAACGGAATTTCCATGCTGATGTTTAAACATCTAGTACTCGTAAATGACTAGCCTCATTCTAGCCCCATATCTGGAAAGTGGGTAGAGTGATCCCAATCCTAAAAGCTGAAAAACCCGCAAATGAATCATCGTAAAGTAGATATTCCTCCTGTCACCAGTCGCGAAAACTCTCGGGGTTCTATTTCTCCTCAGCTGACCAGTCAACTAAAGGAAGCTCGAGCATGGACTGCGAAAAATGCGCTGCATAACTATATCATTAAACTCCATTACAACGCAGATCGCACTAGGCATGAACAAGCAGATTTAATGTGAAAGAACGGTCTTTGTGGCGCTCGACATGTCAAAGGCCTTCAACACTGTAAGTCTTGCGCATTCTTTCAGGATATCTAACAGTCTACAATGTCAACAAATTTGAAGAGGTAGATAGTATTTTGTCTAAGTGGTCGTCAATCGTTTGTAGAAGTTTAGAGACCAACGCTCAAAACTCTTTAAAGTCAAACAGGATGTTCACCTCTCCTATTTCCCAGCTCCGCAGCAAGGCGTTAAAGTGATATCATATGCGGACTGCATGTAATGTCGACAGGAGGGTGAATAGTTCTCAATATCATCCACAATTTCTACACTGAAAGTATCCTGAAGAAATAGTCAACTAAATTTTCAGCTACCCTATTCATCACCTGAACATAAGAAGTAAGTTTACAGATTGGTGTCGAGGTCGATGGTGTACCAATTCCGAACTACTCTAACAATTCGTCAGCAGCGCAGACATTGCGATGTTGTAACAAGTTCCGGCAGTACTCGGCGAATGGTCAAAGAATCATATAAATCGATTGGCCAGTCAGTAGCAAATTATGCTGCTCCGGTGTGGTCGGCGTCGTTAAGTGATACTCAGTGGAGAAATATCCAATGCAGCCAAAATGAAGCCCTATTATTGTTCTTAGGGCTGTCCATAAATTACATCACCATCATCTTCACGATGAAAGAATAATTACTTCCCAAATAAAGGAAGATCATTGCAGTAAAATGACACAATATTATGATAACTCAGAGGTTTCATTCGGAATGTCATCGTAGAAATCATATAAACTTTAAAATGACACAGTTGAAGTCTTCCCCAAGTCATAACAGGAAAGATCTTCGCATATATGAGGATACGATACGAAGATATGTACAATACTTGACCATTTAGATTTCAGGTTATGGTATGAATATTGTATTAGGAGGCCGCTCACCGCCCATTGCAGAAGAGGAAAAAATGAATTTGTAGCGGTAAGCAAGAGTCGTTGTGCTACAACTGAGATTGGGTTGGAGCAACAGATGAAACTTCTTTAAGTCCCACATAGATCGTGCCACCTCCTACATATGCCCAGCTACAACTGCTTTTCTAAGTGCAAATGTTTGCTCTTAAATGTGATAAATACTCATATCAATCAATATCGCAAGTCGGTTAATTTTTCCATATCAACCATACAATCCTTTCAGTTAAAGGCCATTCAAATGCCCTATGCAGTACATACATACATACATAATTCCCACGACATTCCAATTGAAACAAGGGGTACTTCTCTCAAACAATGACCTGCATCCGATTCTGTTTTTAGACTCATTGAAAGGAACCTTTGTTTTAACTCCAGCTCCGAACGGCAAATGCTTTAGTTAGAGAAGTTTTACATAGCCTAATACTAAATAACCAGTGGCTAGCTGAGTTATGAGGTGAACCGCCGCTTTTTTGAAAATTTATTTTTTCAAGTCGGTCTGGCCGAGGATCAAACTTGGGACCTCTGGCGGATGACTAACCTGCTATACCACGGCCCTATGTAATAAGTTCTTTTCTAATACTACTTACTTCTAAAATGGTCTATAGTAACAACCTGTTTAGGTCAAAGGCCGAGCATATTTTAGAATTCCATGCGCTTCTATCTTGTGCGCATATTCTCCAATTTTTTATTATAAATGTGACAAATTTCGTGATAACTGGTTCATATGTAATAACTTTTCGGTCACAATTTTTGGACGTTCTTCTTTCCACGGGTTGTGGCAATCTAAAGTCCGAAATTTTTTTAAGGAGTATCATTTAGCTTATAAAAGTAATACTACTGCCCCTTTTACGTACCAACATGTATAGGGAAATAAATCTAAACTGAAAGACATATCTCATCACCTCACCAGTTATCTTGGCTGTAAGTATTTAAATAATCTTTTGAGAAAAAATTGACTCAATGCCTGGCGGAGATGTATGGATGAATATGTCTACATTGAAGTGAATACAAGTACATATGTATGTATATTATATATACATATGTATGTGTATACAAAGTTCATCAGGCAATTCAATAGATGTTTTTACGCTGCATGAATTCATTAAAAGGATAAGATAATATTATAGAAAGAAATGCTCAAACCTAGATGTAAAGGGTTTTTGCTGTAAATATGATATCATCACATAAAGCAAAAGTTTACACAAACTCACTTTTTTGATAAAACAATTTAATGTTTCGGATAGAAATCTTAAATTGCTTAATACAAAACGTAGATTATTATATAAAACCCTAGAAAGCTAACATTAGTTACACTGTACAACAGTGAAAAAAGTGCAAGGTCGTGACTATATGAGTCCAATTCTTTGACCGTTTTATTTTTATGGGCCTCCAAAGTTTCCCTAAAAATATTCCAAGTGGTGTAAGAGATGAATTTTTAGTTACATATGAACTAAGCATATTGAAATCTGAATGAAATCGTGTAAAAAAGTCTCAGATTCGGGAAAGTTTTAACTACTTTTGCCTTTAGATTCTTTATTTTTGTCCAAACTCCATCACAGGCATCTCTTTGAAAGTTGTTGGCAGTATCTATTTTGGTGTTTTTAAAAATGTTTCAAAAAAATTGCCGCAAGGTGGCGGTATAGTCATGTTTATTATAAGTATATCAAATACATTTCATTTCGATCTTTTTAGATGTTGGCACATTTAGAAAAAAATTAGACCAAATACTACTGAACAAAGTTGCGGAACATTGTCAAACCACCATCAAAAAGAATGGGGGGTATATTGAGATTGTCATTCCGTTTGTAATTTCCTTAATATTGGCTCAAAAATCAAAAACGATATATATTCTGAATCCTTATGAAATTCTAAGACGATTGAGCGATGTCCGTCGGTCTGTCTGTTGTAATCACGATAACGCCTTAACGAAAGGAGCTAGCTCCCTGAAACTTAGAAAACAACATTCTTCATCTCTGAGAAAATTTTGGTATTGAAATTGGGCAAAATCCGTTAACATTTGACCATAGCTCCCGTATAACCTCGCCTACGCTAATCGCTTATTTGCTAATAAATAACAAAATATAATAGCTTTGACGGTAAAATTTGGTAAATAGAAGTTTTCATCAAAATCGGTTCACATTTAGTTATAGCTCCCATACAAAAAACTTACAGAAACAGCCAAAATTTCCCCTAAAATGCACTTAAATGCCAATAAATCTAAAACTATAACAGATATAACCACTAAATTTAGCATGGATCTTATGTCAATGCCAACGAGTGTGCAAAATTTTGTTACAATCGGTTACTATTTGACTATAGCTCCCATATAAAAAACTTACGAACACAAAAATACAAAAAGAAAATACGGTTTATGTCCGTCTATCCGTCAGAGAAAAGCGCGATGGCTCCTGAACTACAAGAGCTAGAGAGACCAAATTTAGCAAAAGTATTAAAGATATATTATAGAAATTGTCTGCTGAAAATAGGTAAAATCGGTTCACATTTAGAGCTCCCATATAACCCTGTCCCGGGAATCACATTTATGCCGATAAATTGAAAAAAATTGTAAAATCTATGGCTACTTAATTTAGAACAGAGAAGTTTTATACAACTTTCAGTCAGTATGTCAAATTTTATAGGAATTGGTTCATTTTTGACCATAGCTTTCATATAAAAACCGCTCCCGGTAACCACTAAAATGCCACAAACGCCAGTTAAAAGCTATTAAATTATAAACTATGTTAGCTAAGGCCACTTAATTTTGCACAAATAAACTTTATATTAATACCAGCCAGTATATTAAATTTTGTAACAATCGGTCAACATTCGACTATAGTTCTTATATATATAACATCCCCTTTTTATATCTATCTATAATCAAGAAGATTAGGATTTACATTCAGTATATTAAGATTGCATCTACGAAATTAGATAGCTATCAATCAATGTAAGGTCCAGACTTTATACACGGTAGATGCATTAGGAAGTCCTAACAAAATATATGAAAATCCCGTGTTGCTATCAACATATTTATGGCACAACGAAACAGGCTATTAATATAAAACTATATTCGGTTATGGAACAGCATTTTGTCCAAGGTAAATACTTGGGAAACCACTTAGATACTTTTAAATGTTGAACTATAGTTACTATACCACTGCTACCGAATTTAGTCCAAATATATTACCAACAATACCACATTTGGTCAACATTTTGAATTAGCTGCACTCTCGGCACAGGTGAATATGACACGCCTACTAGTTTAATTTTAATTATTTAAAAGTAAAATTGTTATATTCGGCTGTACTGAATATTATATACCCACCAGCAAATTGTATTAAATTTAAAAACGCATGTATAAATTGTTACATTTTTCCTTCAAAAACATGGAAGGAATTCTTTTTGCAAACAACCGAAAACAAAATTAAAAGACTTAATGTCGTTTTACAAAGTTATTTTTTTATTAACTTTAGAGTTAATCATTTAAACAAACTTCACAAAATTGTTTTACAAATATTCTTAATATCACTGTTCTCTTATACTCGTCTCAATTAAAACTCTGCCACGATATCAGTTAGTCCGCTTTTTATAGTAGAGAAGAGAGTTTCTAGCATTTTCTGCAGATGTAAACAAAGAGCTGCTATCGTGGATTACACTAACAATACGGCTTACGAATTTCCATGTATGTGCCAATACATTCTCACACGATCAAGAACACACTCACCCATACGTTGTACAAATGGATTGATTATCTGAAGTTAACAGCAAAGCAGAGAGAGAGAATGTAGATAAAGAGAAAAATGTTGTTCTGCTTATAGACACAAACAGAACAATAACTACACCAACAGAAACATTTTAGAAAACTAGAGGAAGAATTATAAGTAATGAAATTTGCACAATGGGGTGGATAACTTAAAAATTCGTGATATTATCTACAGGGTGCAATTAAATCAAAATGTGAACCAAATATGGTATTGTTGGTAAAATATTTGGACTAAATTCAGTTACAGTAGCTTTATAGGGACTTAAAACTGATTGATGGCTGTCTAATTTTGTAGGTGCAATCTTAATATACTGAATATTCCTCCAAATCTATAAAAAGAGGATGTTATATATATATTAGAATTATAGCCAAATGTTGAGCGATTATCACAAAATTTTTAAATTTAGTGGCCACTGCTTACATAGTTAATAATTAAATAGCTTTTAACTGGCGTTTGTGGCGTTTAAGAGTTTTCCGAGGGTGGTTTTATATGAAAGCTATTGTAAATATAGACCGATTCCTATAAAATTTTACATACTGACCAATAGTTGTATAAAACTTCTCTGTTCTAAATTTAGTCGTCATAGATATTACAATTGTATTCAGTTTATCAGCATTAATGTGTTTCCCGGATCGGGGTTATATGGGAGCTGTAACTAAATTTGAACCGATTTTATCCATTTTCAATACACAACTTTTTTAAGATATCGATAGCGCCTTAACGAAAAGAGCTAGAGGAACAAAATTTTACAAAAGTATTTTCGATATCTTGAGAAAGTTGAGTTTTTGGTCGGTATCGAATGCGGAGATTTGGACCCTGGGTTGTTTTATATAAGAGGGAAATAAAATTGCTCATACAGTTTAGCAAAGACTCAAACCAGTATCAAGTACGGTAGCGGAATTGGGTGATTTTTGAGTTACAACGGACTAGTTTGGGTAGTTTCGTTATTGTACGCGAACACAATTTATATTTGATTAAAATCTATTAAATTGAATTGAATGTAAACGAACTGGGAATATTTTTCGAAACATAAATAAATTTTAGATATTTCTGTATAAATATTTTTTAGATAAAAATATTTTTTATAGAAATATTTTCGATAAAAACATTTTTTTAGAAAAGTTTTTGATAAAAATATATTTCCATAGAAAACTTTTTTAAAAAAAAAATTCTATAGAAAAATTTTCGATTTCTTCTATAAAAAATTTTTGAATAAAAAATGTTTTTCTATGAAAATTTTCGTTAAAAATATTTCCTATAGAAAACTTTTCAGAAAAAAAATGTTTCGATATTTTTCTACTGAAAAAGAATGCGATAAAAATATTTTGCTTTAGAAAATTTTTGAAAAAAGTATTTTTTTATAGAAAAATTATCGATAAAAATTTTTCTATAGAAAAATTTTCTATCAAAATATTTTTCAGTACAAAAATGTTCAATAAACATTTTTTGTATAAAAAAGATTTCGATAAAAATATTTTTCCATATAAAAATTTTTGATAGAAATATTTTTCTATAAAAATTTTCGATACAAATATTTGTCGGAATAATAATTTTCAATTAAAAAATTTTCTATATAAAAATATTCTCTATATATATATTTTTTTTAATTTTTGATAAAAAAAAAATTTGGTAAAAAAATTTTCTATATAAAACTTTTTGATAAAAAATATTCTATAGAAAATTTTTGATAAAAAAAAGTATTCTATAGAAAAAAAAATTATATAGAAAAATTTTTGATAAACAAATTTTCTATAGAAAAATTTTTAATAAAAAATTTTTCTATAGAAAAATTTTCTATAGAAAAATGTTTGATAAAAAAATTCTATAGAAAAATTTTTGCTATGAATTGAATGTAAACGAACTGGGAATATTTTTCGAAACAGAAATAAATACTTATATTAGACAATTTTAGATATTTCTGTATAAAAATTTTTTAGATAAAAATATTTTTTATAGAAATATTTTCGATAAAAACATTTTTTTAGAAAAGTTTTTGATAAAAATATATTTCCATAGAAAACTTTTTAAAAAAAAAATTCTATAGAAAAATTTTCGATTTCTAAAGTTTGAATAATTAATTCCCAAATAAAAAATTTTCTATAAAAAAATTTTTGATAAAAAAATTTCTATACAAAAAATTTTTGATAAAAAAAATTTCTTTAGAAAAATTTTTGAAAAACAAATTTTCTTTAGAAAAATTTATGGTAAAAAAATTGTCTATAGAAAAATTTTTGATAGAAAAATTTTCTATAGAAAAATTTTTGATAAAAAAAATTTCTTTAGAAAATTTTTTGATAAACAAATTTGCTATAGAAAAATTTTTGATAAAAAATTTTCTATAGAAAAATATTTAATAAAAAAATTCTATAGAAAAATTTTTGCTAAAAAAAAAAATTTTTGCTAAAAAAAAAAATTTTTGATAAAAAAATTTTCTATAGAAAAATTAAAAAAATTTTTTTTTTTTTATAAAAAATTTTCTATAGAAAAATCTTTCTATAGAAAAGTTGTTTATCAAAAATTTTTCTAAAGAAATTTTTTTTATCAAAAAAATTCTATAGAAAAGTTTTTGCTAAAAAATTTTCTATAGAAAAATGTTTGATAAAAAAATTGTCTATAGAAAAATTTTTGATAAAAAATTTTCTATTGAAAATTTGTTGATAAGAAATTTTCAATAGAAAAATTTTTGATAACAAATTTTCTATTGAAAAATTTTTGATAAAAAAATTCTATAGAAAAATCTTTTATAAAAAAAATTCTATATAAAAATTTTTGCAAAAAAATTTTCTAAAGAAAAATTTTTGCTAAAAAATTTTCTATAGAAAAATTTTTGATAAAAAAATTTTCTATAGAAAAATTTTTGATAAAAAAAATTTCTTTAGAAAAATTTTTGATAAACCAATTTTCTACAGAAAAATTTTTGGTAAAAAAATTGTCTATAGAAAAATTTTTGACAAAAAATTTTCTATTAAAAATTTTTGATAAGAAATTTTATATGAAAAAATTTTTGATAAAAAAATTTCTTTAGAAAAATTCTTGATAAACAAATTTTCTATAGAAAAATTTTTGGTAAAAAAATTTTCTATTGAAAAATTTATGATAAAAAATTTTCTATAGAAAAATTTTTGATAAAAAATTTTCTATTGAAAAATTTTTGATAAAAAATTTTCTATAGAAAAATTTTTACTAAAAAATTTTTTATAGAAAAATTTTTGATAAAAAAAATTTCTTTAGAAAAATTTTTGATAAACAAATTTTCTATAGAAAAATTTTTGATAAAAAAATTTTCTATAGAAAAATTTTTGATAAAAAAAATTTCTTTAGAAAAATTTTTGATAAACAACTTTTCTATAGAAAAATTTTTGGTAAAAAAATTTTCTATTGAAAAATTTATGATAAAAAATTTTCTATAGAAAAATTTTTGATAAAAAATTTTCTATTGAAAAATTTTTGATAAAAAATTTTCTATAGAAAAATTTTTGCTAAAAAATTTTCCATAGAAAAATTTTTGATAAACAAAATTTCTTTAGAAAAATTTTTGATAAACAAATTTTCTATAAAAAAATTTTTGATAAAGAATTTTCTATAGAAAAATGTTTGATAAAAAAATTCTATAGAAAAATTTTTGCTAAAAAATTTTCTATAGAAGAATTTTTGATAAAAAAATTTTTTATAGAAAAATTTAAAAAAAAATTTTTTTGATAAAAAATTTTCTATTGAAAAATTTTTGATAAAAAAATTCTATAGAAAAATGTTTGATAAAAAAATTCTATAGAAAAATGTTTGCTAAAAAATTTTTGATAGAAAAATTTTCTATAGAAATATTTTTGATAAAAAAAATTTCTTTAGAAAAATTTTTGATAAACAAATTTTCTATAGAAAAATTTTTGGAAAAAAAATTTTTTATTGAAAAATTTATGATAAAAAATGTTCTATAGAGAAATTTTTGATAAAAAATTTTCTATTGAAAAATTTGTGATAAAAAAATTTTCTATAAAAAAATTTTTGATAAAAAATTTTCTATTGAAAAATTTTTGGTAAAAAAAATTTCTTTAGAAAAATTTTTGACAAACAAATTTTCTATAGAAAAATTTTTGGTAAAAAAATTGTCTATAGAAAAATTTTTGATAAAAAATTTTCTATTGAAAAATTTTTGTTAAAAAAATTTCTGTAGGAAATTTTTTGAAAAAAGGAATAGAAAACTTTTTTTTAAACATCAGAACTACACTTTGAAAATATACTAATTTTAGTTAAAAGTATAAAAACGACCATTTTTACTACTATTTTTTTGTTCTCTTCTCTTTGTGCCGACCTCTGATTATGATGATTTTGCAGCAAAGCAACATGATATAGTTTATTCATGTGTAATAAAAGATTTTAGAATTTAGATTTAATTATACGCACTCGTATACACTACAAAAATCAACATTATCGCCCTTTTGTTATCATTTAAAGGTAATCGTATGTGATAGATTATGTTTCTAAACATTTGAATTTATTGAAAATGAAATTGAAAATTTCAAATAGATTGTTGGCATACTTCCTTTGCACATTGAGCTACATTGGGGAGGCATCAAACTATGACTGACATCAACAGAATAAAGGTAATGTCTTTTACTAACATAGCTAGAGGGAAAGTATGCCAGGCCTGTTTCCTTGATGCCTTAAGGGAGAGTCGATATGCATGACTGAAATGTTGTAATGCCAATTTATATTTTATGAACATTTAAAGTATTTTGTACCAAAAAGTCATCGTTTTCAAAATCATTTCATTTAGCAGGGCCCACATTTTCTTTTGTCTTCCAAAATTTACCCCTTCCATTTACATTCACCAGAAACGATGGCATTTGTACCAACGTATTCTCTCTATTTATCTCTTCCGTTTCAGTTACACATTGCTACACATTTTGTTAATTTTATTCATGCCGCATATTATTCTACGTGACAGATTACAATGAAATATACTGACATGTATTTAATATATTTATGTCTGTGAAAATATGTGGGTGTATATAGCAGCCGTGCATTCATTGTAAGAGTTTTGTTAAACAATATCCTATTTATAAATTGAAGAACAATAGATGTTACAACAAATTCCTGGAGGCAAAATACAATTTCTACAATTTCCTTGTACACACCTTCAAAAGCGGGCGGAATACAAGTACTCGTACATACAGAGAGTGATTAACTACAAATGAAAAACATTAAACATAATTTCCCTTTCTTTATTCGTGGGGTGCACTGATTTAAGCACTGACAATAAATTTATGTCTTTAACTTGTAATACCCTTCCCTAGCTATAAGAAGAAGCACTTGTTTGACATCATGTTGGCTTCTTCTTAAAAATTGTTAGAATAAGATTGATAAAAATGTAAGAGTTAGTTTTTACTGGACAGCTCTAGGTATCTAAATATGATCAGGAAAAATAAAGCCCATACCAGACCCGCTTCCGGAAATGTTTTTGTCTCAAGAGAAGTCACACTCAGACCATTCTTCTTCTGTTATCCTTGACTCCCAGTGGAGCATAGGGCCTCAACCATAATTTTATATCGAACTCTATTGTGAGATGTTAGGCATACATCATTCCATAAATAGTTTGCTGCATGTAACTCCGCATCAATTGACCTTCTCCACGTGCTAGCAGGTGCACCAACACGACGGAAGCGGCCGTCGTTGTGAATTCCAACGAAGCGCTTGTCGAGCAATTTGGTCTTCGAAGTGTGTGGCCTATCCACCGCCATTTCCGTTGACATACCTCTATAGAAGAAGGGATTTCATTTCTTCATTTCTTATGCGATTCGGTCACCATATATTAAGGATTTGCCGCAAGCCTTTGTTTGCAAAGATTTGTAGAAGCTTATCGATGGCATTTGTGCGTTTCCAAGTTTCGCAGCCGTAATACAAGATATACTTGACATTTGAGTTATATATTCGTAACTTAGTTGTTGTTGATATTTGCCGAGATTTCCAAATAGCTCGGAGAATGCCGAATGCTGATTTTGTCTTATTAATACGCGATTCATTATCCTCGCCGGCACCACCTTTTGTAGATACCAAACTATCAAGATAACTAAAGGTACCTAGACATCCAATAACCTCGTTATCCACATTGATGTGTGGCGACGGGTTTGCGCCATAGCCTCCAGGCATTATCTTTGTCTTGGAGATATTGATTTCCAGCCCGGCTGCCCGAGATTCAACATTAATTTCTTGAAGGTGACCTAGGCTTTGGCTTAGAAGGCATATGTCATCGGCGTATTTCCGCGTCTACCATTCAGTGTCGTGCGCATTATATTGTCGATGACAAGGATAAAAAGTATGGGTGATAAGATACATCCTTGTCTGGGTTAGGTTCTTTGGAAGATTATAGTAAAAGAGGTCAAAGGTGTTGAAAATAAGAGATAAAGCTTAATTGCACGTCATGTCTATTTTTAGAAAATGAGCCATCTGTTGTTGGCTTTTGGCATTATTCATGCTTTTTGTTCTTTTACATCGACATTACATTAACACGCTAATGCTGTAGGGCTTACCGCCGATGGACGAAGCAGTTGTAAATTATAGTGTTTTTATACCCCTCACCACCATAGATGGAAAGGGTATTATATGTTTGTGCTGATGTATGTAACGCATGGAAATATTTGTCTTAGACCCACCTCTTAGTATCCAAATAGGCTTAGAATCACTTTCTGAGTCGATTTAGCGATGTCCGTCCGTCTGTCTGTCTGGCTGGCAGGACCCCCATGTATACCTTGTAATCAAACTACAGATCGCGATTCTAAAGATAATTTAATTAAATTTTATCACAGATCATTTTTTTGATAATGGGACCATGGCTATTGTAATTCGTCGAAATCGGTTCATTATTTATGGCACCTCCCATAGGTCCCACTTCCCGGAATTGATATATTGGCCACAAATATCAATACTTTTTCATGAAATTTAAACCAGATACTGCTTATGTAAATTAAAATCACTGTACCAAATTTCGTTAAAATCGGTCCACATTTGACCATAGCTCCCATACAAACTTTTCTTTAAAAACGCACTAAATGTGACAAAAATCACTAAAACGCTCGTAAACTTGAAGATAATGTTAATTTTAAGTTTATTTTTTGCATAGATAATTTTTGTTACAACTTTAATCAATTTGCCAAATTTCGAGATAATCGGTCCACATTTGACCCTAGCTCTTATGTAAGTTGAAATGTCGGAAGCAGCTTAAATATATAAGTTTTGAGAAAATATTTGTATGATGGCAAAATTTAGCAAATATTTCTCTTTATACAGGAAAAATAACACCTTTGACCTTAGTGGTGAAGGGTATCGTATGGTCGGGCTTGACCGACTATAGCACTTTATTACTTGTTAAAATTACAGAAATAAATGTGGCCGTGTTCGAGTCCAGGCAGAACTTGATGAAAAAAAAACTTGTAAGTTTTTTGAAAATTTATCTATATTTGACCCTAATGACGAACGTATCAAATAGCCTGATTCGATCGACTATAGCACTATCTAAAACTAATTTTCTATACAAAATTCGAACAATGACTTTGATAATATTATTATTAGTTTATGATTGATCATATTGGGATGTAATGGAATGCAGTTGTAGATTGGCGTCTCTAGGTAACAGGTAAGGACTGGTAAACAGAAGATGCGTTGAAGATGCGGTAAACAACCCGTGTGGAATTCTAGGTCGGGGCTAATATGATAGGGAGTTATCTTGGAGCCATTCCAACGTTTTTAGTCTAAGATAATTGTAATTACTAATGTACAAAATTCTAGCGTCTGTTCAACATGTTAGTTGCGGCTGCAAGCGGACGTCTGTCTCGGATCGAGCGGCTCGCTATATAAACGAGGGTTGCAGCTTTGGACTAATGGAAACAAACAACATTAAATAATATACTACTCAAAGGGCTAAATATGCGAGAAATCCCCCTGCTACGGCAGCTGACACAAGAATTTTGTAGTTGTCTAATCTATGCGAGAGCATTCTGATAAATGAAACCAATTCTATTCGAAAATATCGGACTATTAAACCCAACATTGAAAGAAAGCTTAAAGTTTGCAAAGTGGAACGTGCTCACGTTATATGAAATTGGAAAATTAGAACAGCTCAGGCGTTATCAAATTGACTTGATGGGGCGGTACGGAATAAAAATACTGTGTTTTTTATTCGGATTGCCTGGATGGTGATAAATATAAGGGTGAGAGCTTCTTGATATAACAAATAGCAAAGGCCATGATAGTATGGCATCCTATTAGTGTGAGAGGCTAATGACAATCAAACGCAAGACAAAAGCTCGTAATTTGATAATTATCAATGTCAACGCTCCGCCGTGAACCGGCAGAGGTCCCAAGTTCGATATCCGGCCAGACCACTTGAAAGAATTAATTTTCAAATAAGCGGCGGTTCACCTCATAACTGGTTACTGAGTATTAGGCTATGTAAAACTTCTCTAACTAATGCATTTCCCATTCGAAGCCGGCGTTAAAACGTAGGTCCCTTTAAATTAGTCTAAAAATAGAATCGGATCCAGCTCATTGTCTGAGAGAAGTATCCCTTGTTCCAATTGTAATGTCGTTGGGAAATCATATATATATATATATATATATATATATATATATATATATATATGAAATCATATATATATATGGCATTGACATAATATCGAGTGGTTAAATTTCAAGAGCCGATGTTGATTTTGAATAAAACACAAACTATTTAGGAAATTATTGTAATTTTTTTTTTATTATGATATATTGGTATTACTCAATTATGTATGGAACAAAATATCGGCCAAACGGGCGCTGCGACAACGGCGGCACACCACCATCCGATGGTCCAAATTTTCGATAACCCTGAGGCATAATGGAGGTTCTATGCCGTTAATGTGCCGAATTATCTCATTCTTTAGCTCTTGAATTGTTGCTGGCTCATCGACGTACACCTTTTCTTTCAAATAACGCCAAAGAAAAAAGTCCAACGGTGTCAAATCACATGATCTTGGCGGCCAATTGACATCGCCATTACGTGAGATAATACGGTCATTGAATTTGTTGCGCAAAAGAGCCATTATTTCGTTAGCTGTGTGGCAAGTGGTAACTGCCTGACCGGCCTCATTTTGGAAAAAATACGGCCCGATGATGCCGCCGGCCCATAAACCGCACCAAACAGTCACTCTTTGTGGGTGCATTGGTTTTTCGACAATCACTCTTGGATTCTCATTTGCCAAAATGCTGCAATTCTGTTTATTGAAGAATCCACTGAGGTGAAAATGTGCCTCATCCACTGCTGCCATTTCTTACCACCATTCTGCCCATTCACGACGTTTGGAATGGTCAAGAGGCTTTAGTTCTTGATCCAATTGCACCTTGTAAGCGTATAAATGTCAACGACGAGCGTGAGAGGTGCAATTGTTGGGCACGACGACGAGTTGAGATGGACGGCTCTTCAGCCACACTATCGCGAACAGCAGCAATATTTTCTGCAGTACGAGCTGTACGAGCATACACTGGTGTTCCCTTATCTTCTACAGACCCGGTTTGCTCGAATTTCCCCACGATTTTTGCGATTGTACGAACATTTGGACGATCAAATTGACCAAAAAAATCACGAAGTGCACGATATGCATTTTGATTTTGATGAACGCCCATTTTCATAATAAGTCTGGATAACTGTAACACGTTGTTGGATTCTGTATCTCTCCATGGTTTAAATTGAGTAAGTCTGAAATAGAGAAATGTCAAATAAAATTCGGAAAAAAACTTGTCGTTTAGGTGTGGTTCACATTAAACATCGGCCCTTACTTTACTTGCTTCTTGTAAATTTAGTGGCCAAAGCTATTAGAGCTTATCATTTATTGGAATTCAAGTGTATTTTAGGTGGAATTTAGGCTGTTTCCGTAAGTTTTTTGTATGGGAGCTATGATTAAATGTAAACCGATTTCGATGCTGCCTAGTGCTTATGTAAAACTTTAAGATACCAATTTTTGTCATCATTGCTGTTATAATTTGCCATTTATTAGCAAATAAGCGATTAGCCTAGACGAGGTTATATGGGAGCTGTGGTCAAATGTTAACTGATTTTGCCCGATTTCAATACCAAAATTTTCCAAGAAATGAAGAATATCTATGCCAAATTTCTGTGACCTATATCCTTTCGTTAAGGTTTTATCGTACCGACAACAGACATA
The DNA here is from genome assembly GCA_933228675.1 of Stomorhina lunata. Classification (NCBI taxonomy): domain Eukaryota; kingdom Metazoa; phylum Arthropoda; class Insecta; order Diptera; family Rhiniidae; genus Stomorhina; species Stomorhina lunata. The sequence goes on along the minus strand of OW121741.1, from coordinate 27,040,645 downwards.
CAGACAGACGGACAGACAGACGGATATCGCTCAATCGTCTTTGAATTTCGTAAGGATTCAGAATATAGTTCAATTGTAATTTTTGAGCCAATATTAAGGAAATTACAAACGGAATGACAATCTCAATATACCCCCCATTCTTATTGATGGTGGGTATAAAAATCGAATAAGCGGTTTCTAAAATCTAAATGAATATTTACAATTTGCGAAGGGTATTCAAACTTTCACAACAACCAATATATTCCTCACTTAACATTGTTCTTCTCGACTTGTAAACAATTTGTTAACAAGTTTGTTATTTAGAAATTGTCTTTCGTATTGTGTAGGTTCTTGTCACACAAAAACACAATCAGTGATGGCTGAGAAAATATATTTCGCACGTTCTACATTTAGCTATTTTATGGGTATTTATTGATAAAAATATAAATTTACAATTGGCTGTTTAAGATTACACAAAAGTATTTACGACCTGCAGAAAAAAGGTAAAAATGGAATAAATACGACGAAATTATTTGGTGACAAAAAGGAACGTGTTGCTATTTAAAACAAGTGAAGTCTTTAACAAATAGGAATATTATATTCGTTTGTGTCAAATTTTATAAATACCCACCATCAAATTGTGTTAAATTTGGAAATACATTTAAGAGGAAGCAGCCAATATTTAATGTGGACCAAATGCGATAAAATTTGAAAGTTTCAAACTCTTTTAGCTAACCATACAAGGCATCCTTTAGTAAATTTCAGTTTCACTATATTTGAAAGGAGGAGAAGATTCCCTTGAATCGCAAGATATAAATAAATAAGAAAGTGCTATAGTCGGTCAAGCCCGACCAAACAATACCCTTCACCACTAAGGTCAAAGGTGTTATTTTTCCTGTATAAAGACAAATATTTGCTAAATTTTGTCATCGAACAAACATTTTCTCAAAACTTATATATTTAAGCTGTTTCCGTCATTTGGATTTATATGAGAGCTAGAGTCAAATGTGGACCGATTATCTCGAAATTTGGCAATTTGATTACAGTCGTTACAAAAATTTTGTATGAAAAATAAACTTAAAAATTCCATTAACTTCAGCGTTTTAGTGATTTTTGTCTCATTTAGTGAGTTTTTAAAGAAAAGTTTGTATGGGAGCTAAGGTCAAATGTGGACCGATTTTAATGAAATTTGGTACAGTGATTTAAGTTTACAGTACCTGGTTGACCGAGCCTTGCTCGGAACTTTATGATAAGCATTTTGAGGCAAATTTAAAAGTTTTTATATATTTTATTTTATAAAGTACTAAAATAAATTTAGAGGAAAGACATTGTACAAATATTCAGTTAATTTTGAATAATTTTATTAATTTTGTCCGACCAACACATAGTTTGCAGTTTAAATCATTTTAATAATTTTAGAATTGGGTCATACCAACAGAAACCTCCGTCGACTCATGCGCAACAACTTTGCTAAAGATTATAGTCTGATCCAATGCACAGTTTACGATTTAATTCATTTTGAGTAGTTTTCAGTGGCACCACCTGAAGTTATTCATACCAACTAAGAAACCTTCGCCTGCTTATGCGTAACAACTTTGCTTATGATTATAACATGATCAAAAGCACAGTTTACGATTTAATTCACTTTGAGTAATTTTCTGTGGTGCCACCTGTCGGACTTTGCTCATTCCAATTCATAAACCTTCGTCGGCTTATCCGCAACAACTTTGCTGAAGATTATAGCATGATTAAATGTACAGCTTACGATTAAATTAACTTTGAGTAAGTTTCAGTAGCGCCACCTGTCGCGCTCATGTGCTACAACTTTGCTAAAGATCATAGCATGATCAAATATACAGTTTACGATTTAATTAATTTTTAGTAATTTTCAGTGGCGCCATCTGCCGGAAATTGTCTTGTCAACTTAAAAACCTTCGCCAGCTTATCCACAACATCTTCGCTAAAGAGCATAACATGATCAAATTCACAGTTTACTATTCCATAAAGAACATACATACAGGCAAACATTAATTTGTTTAAAAGGTATAACACTACTAATATTTTCCCCTTTTTATCCCCTAATTTCAAAAAGTTCCATATGCATATTTGGTACTTCTTTGGTACTAATTGAATTCGGTACATTTTATTAAAACGCAGTTAACATAATGTTCCTATTCATATTACTTTTTGAGATACACTGGAACCTGTTTTTGTGCGATGTTTTTTTGTGCGATCTGGATTTGTGCGATTTTTTTTATGCGATCTATTTTTTTATGCGACTTCAAACAATTTGAAACCTTAATTATTTATGAAATAATTAGTAATATAAATACATATATTACAAATCACAAATATGTCTCTTTATTAATTGTTTGATTTTATATTTGTTTTCTTTTTAAATTCAACTGCTTAGTCTATTACTTTATTTTGGTATTACTCTTTTTTATGTACATTTTTATGCTTCTGTTTATCAATAAAGAATAATTTCATAAAAGAAAAGTAGAAAAAAAAACAATAACAATTATGCACAAAATCAAAGTCAACTCGCCAGAAAAGTGACAATCTAGATGCAAAGAATTTCTTACCGTTATTTTTGCTAAGCATAATATTTTAAAAATAAACATTTTTTACATTATTCGTTGTCGTTTGTTTATTCAAACAACTAAATTGAATTTACCAGTTGTTAAATTTAAAATAAATAATTTTTTAAGTAATTTGAGGTAAGTAAAATAGTCAGCATAATAAGTTTTTACTATAAATATTATTAATTTTTAGCCACCTTAAAATACTTATAACAAAATCTTAACAATGAACAACAAAAATCCAATAAAAAGAAAAAATATTTCTTTGGAATTAAAAAAAAAGATTTTAGATGGACTGGCTGATGGTAAAGGGCCTACGGCTCTAGGTAGAGAATTTGGTTTGGGTGAGTCGACCATAAGATCTATTCAGAAACGTGCGGCAACAATAAATAAAACAAGATCTTTCGCTACAACAGAAAGTGAAAAGAAATCGTCATATTCCCGAAACCCCATTAAAGAAAAGATGGAAAAGGCTTTGGTGATTTGGATTGAAGGGCTAACCAAAAAACAAATACCAGTTGATGGTGTTCTCATAAGGGAAAAAGCAAAAATTTTTTATAATAACATTAAAGACAATGAGCCGTCAACTTCTTCTCAAATATCCGAAGAACCAACGTTTTTGGCCAGTAATGGCTAGCTTAGTGGATTCCTTAAACGTCATGGTTTTCATAACTTAAGGTTAAAAGGCGAGGCGGCATCTGCTGATGAAAATGCTGCTAAAAATTACCGCGAAAAGTTCAAAAATATTATTGAGGAAGGTGGCTACGTTCCGGATCAGGTGTTTAACGCTGATGAAACAGGGCTGTTTTGGAAAAGGATGCCAAATAGAACTTATATTAACCAGTCCGAAAAAGTCGCAAAAGGATTTAAAACTGCGAAGGACAGAGTGACTTTATTGATGTGCAGTAATGCGTCGGGGAATAAAATATTAAAGCCACTTTTAATAAATAAATCTTTGCGTCCGCGAGCTCTCAAAGGTAAAAATGTAGATGAGCTTCCAGTGTATCTGATGGCAAACAAAAAAGCGTGGGTAACATCTAATATTTTTACAAGTTGGTTCAACGACTGCTTCGTGCCAGAAGTAAAGGAATATCTGAATGAGGTTGGTATAGATTTCAAAGTCTTACTTTTGATTGATAATGCCCCCGGCCACCCAAATATTGAGCATCCTAATGTTAAAATAATTTTTTTGCCACCTAACACCACAAGCCTTATCCAACCACTAGATCAGGGGATTATAGCAGCCTTCAAGAAATATTATCTCAAATTTACTTTTAGGCAAATCTTATCAACTTTGGAAACAGATGAAATAACACTACATTCATGCTGGAAAGAACTATGGCCAGAATGTATTACAAGCAATGCAAGTGAAAATTTCATGCCTTTATTGTCATCAGAAATAATATGCTTGGCTCATGAAATAGGTGCTGATGAATTTACCGAAAATGATATATTGGATATGACGCAAGACGAAATTATTAGTGACAACGAGGTCTTGGATCAGGTAATTCAACCTGTCAATAATAAAGATGAACCTGTTTCAATGACAAAAAAGCAGCTTTATGAAGGTCTTAAAATTGCAAATAAATTGGAAAAATATCTTATTTCAATAGACCCTGATCCTGAAAGAGCTCAAAAGTTTCAAAACGATTTAAGATCTTGCATGTCTGTCTATCGAAGCAAATATATGCAAAAGTTAAATTTCTTACCACCTTCCCAAAGCCTTATTACCGAATATATGGTTCCATCTAAAAATGTTATTGAAAGTGAAGATGAATTAAGTAGCGATAGTGACATTGGACAACCTAAACGCCGGAAAATACAAAATCTTGATGATGATGAATGTTAGTCTATGTAGTAAATCTGTATGTATAACTAAGTGTTTAATGTTTGTAATACTTTTCAAATAAAGTTGAAATATTTTTTGTTATGTTTTTCTAAATTTTTTTAAAAAAATTTTGATAAATTTTTTTTTGTGCGGTCACCGCATAAAAAAAATTTCTTTTAAAAGAAAATTTTTTTTGTGCGATTTTTTTTTTGTACGGTCCCGAGTAACCGCACAAAAACAGGTTCCAGTGTATTAAGTTATCATTTTATCCCTTTTTTACCCATTTTGGAACCAAAATCAAAAAAGTACCAAATACGTGTTTGATTGCAGTACAAACAAATTTTCTATATTATTTAGTTTAAAATATAAGAGTGGGTTAAAAAGGTACCAAAAAAATTATTTTAACCCTTTTTTACCCCCTATCGGATATAGTTTCAAAAAAGTACCAAATATCTGTCCGCTTATTTTCATACCTGTTTAAAACGTAATTAAAATTCTGTTTCTATACCATATCTTTAGGAGATATAGCGTTTTCGATTTTTTCCCCTCTTAGAGGCAAAGGTTTCAAAAGTCCCTTCTTCTTCGACCTATACATCGAAAAAGATACCCACTGTCCAAATTTTATCAAAATCGTTAGAGCCGTTTTCGAGATAGCCATTCTATATATATATATATAAATATATATATATAGATATATATATACAATTATTGCTCTTTTATGTATATAAGATAAGCAGCATTTGGTTTAAATTTCATGAAAAAATATTTGATATTTGTGGCCAATATATCAATTCCGGGAAGTGGGACCTATGGGAGGTACCATAAATAATACACCGATTTTGACGAATTTCAATAGCCATGGTTCCATTATCAAAAAAATAGTCTGTGCCAAATTTCATCAAATTATCTTTTTTTTTACAAGGTTTACATGGGTGTCCAGCCAGCCAGCCAGATAGACGGACGGACATCGCTAAATCGACTCAGAAAGTGATTCTAAACCTATTGATATACTAAAGAGTGGGTCTAAGACAAATATTTCCATGCGTTACATACATCAGCACAAACTTATAATACCCTTTCCACCTATGGTGGTGAAGGGTATAAAAAGGGACCAGCTTAGACCATCATATACTGACTTTATCGTATTGTCTTTAATTTGTAATTCAATTCTTTTAGTACTTACAAATTTATTGCATTAACTGCCAAATTTTAAAAAAAGTATTTCCACTTAAAATTTTTTTTCTTCCACATTGGAATTCCTGTTTTTTAACACTTGTCTCCATTCTTTATTTCAATAAATATTTCAAAGTTTTAACACTTTATTTTATTTATTTGTGCTGCAAAATATTTGCAACATTAGAAGATGTTTCTAACAGAAACAACGTTTCACTTCCCACTCCCTAACATTTTCGTATAAATATTTGAAAACTCGTTGCTGGGTAGTCATTCTGTTGTATGTACTTCCCAAAAATTTACATAAATTTAACATTCATTTTTCTAATACCACGTACTTGGTGGCTGTTAAGCACTGATTTATGTTATGCGAAGGACAAAAAAAAAATGTTGTGAAAATAGAATAGAAAATGGACGACACAAAAACTTTGAATAGAAAAGGATTTCCCCCATGTCTTGCCAGAATCAAATAATATTCTTGTCTAAGAGTGTTAAATCAAGTTAGTCAATATCTAGGGAAGGAATTTAACAAAAGAATGAAAGGTATCAATCTAAAAGGGACAAATTGTTGGGATATTGGATTGATTATTATACCCCTCACCACCATAGGTGGAAAGGGTATTATAAGTTTGTGCTGATGTATGTAACGCATAGAAATATTTGACTCAGGCTCATCTTTTAGTATACCAATAGGCTTAGAATCACTTTCTGTGTCGATTTAGCGATGTCCGTCCGTCCGTCTGGCTGACTGGACCCCCATGTAAACCTTGTAATCAAACTACAGGTCGCAATTCTAAAGATAATTTGATGAAATTTGGCACACATCACTTTTTTTGATAATAGGACCATGGCTATTGAAATTCGTCAAAATCGGTCCATTATTTATGGTACCTCCTATGGGTCCCACTTCCCGGAATTGTTATATTGGCCACAAAAATCAATATTTTTTCATCAGATTCAAAGCAAATACTGCTCATGCAAACCTAAATCATTGTACCAAATTTCGTTGAAATCGGTTCGTTATTTATGGTACCTTCCATAGGTCCCACTTCCCGGAATCGATATATTGGCCACAAAAATCAATATTTTTTCATGAAATTTAAAACAAATACTGCTTATGCAAACTTAAATCACTGTACCAAATTTCGTTGAAAGCGGTTCACATTTGACCATTTCTCAAAACGCACTAAATGCGACAAAATTCAATAAAACGCTTTTAAATCTAAAGGTAGAAGGCCAATGCACGCGGCAAGCGGCTGCGGGCGGCAATCAGCTGTTTTTTGATTTGTCAAATTTCAAGCGTCAATGGAAAAAAAGTAGAACTTTGTTTTACTTTTCCGCGAGGCAGATTTTTTCAGTGCTGCCAGATTTAATTATATCCTACTCAAATATTTATTTATATGAACATTTTTGTAAACAAGCGCACATTTTATGTACTGGTAATATTACGACCGCCTGCAGCCGCATGCCGCGTGTTTTGGCCGTGTACCTTAAAGATAATGAGAATTTCAAGTTTATTTTTTGAACACATAATTTTTGTAACAACTGTAATCAAGTTGCCAAATTTCGAGATAATCGGTCCACATTTGACCCTAGCTCTCATATAAGTCCAAATGGCGGAAACAGCTTAAATGTATAAGTTTTGAGAATATGTTTGTATGATGGCAACATTTAGCAAATATTTATCTTTATACAGGAAAAAAAAAAACACTTTCGACCTTAGTGGTGAAGGGTATCGTATGGTCGGGCTTTACCGACTTTAGCACTTTCTTACTTGTTTTTAACTGTGAATATAATAGAAATAAAATCAAAAAGTTTTGGTAATGCATTTCATATAATAAATAGTTATGCTCCGATTTTGTATATAAGTGATCTTATATTTGTAACTTGGTGCTAAAAGGGCCAATGTCATTTTTTTGCTGTTTTAAGTTAAAAATTGTATTATATTCCCTTCTTTACCCCCTTTTATTTGGCTCCAACAGGTTATCTCTAACTTAACTCAGAACAGATTTATAAAGGAATGAATTTATATGGAAATTAAAAACTTTAAATCAAATTTTCTCAAAATTATTATTTTTGACATTGGCCCTTTTAGCATCAAGCCACAGATATATTGTTTTACTTAAAAATATACTTTTTGCAAAGCATGACTCAAAGACTCTATAATATAAAGATATTGCACTTCCATACATAGATTTGCCGTATGGTCCCTTTGATAAGTCCCATAAAAACTAGAGTATAGCGCTTTAATTACACGATATTAAAACTGTTAATATTCAAAACAAAATGAATACAAAAATATACAAAATTTAAGCTCATTTCTGGTTGAATGGGTATGTTTGGAGTGAGGAGAATCCAAAAGCTTTTTTTCGAAGCACCATGCACAGAAAATTGCTGTTTGGTGCGATTTATGAGCCAATATGCCATCTAAAATGATGATGATCAGAATGTTACTGTTAACAGTGATAGGTATAGGAACATAATTTACAATTTTTTTCCTTCTTAAAACTCGTTTTTATACAGGAAAAATAACACATTTGACCTTAATGCTGAAGGGCATCGTATGGTCGGGCTTGACCGACTATAGCACTTTCTTACTTTCTTGAATATAATACAAATAAAATCAAAAAGTTTTGGTAATGCATTTCATATAATAAATAGTTATGCTCCGATTTTGTATAAAGGTGATATTATATTTGTAACTTGGTGCTAAAAGGGCCTATGTTTTTTTTTGCTGTTTTAAGTTAATCATTGCATTATATTCCCTTCTTTTTCCTCTTTTATTTGGCTCCAACAGCTAATCTCTAACTTAACTCAGAACAGATTTATAAAAGTTTTTCTGGGGAATGTTACAATGAATTTAAATGGAAAATAAAAACTTTAAATCAAATTTTCTTAAAATTATCATTTTTGACATTGGCCCTTTTAGCATCAAGCCACAGATATAATAAGTATAGTACCCTTGTTTTACTTAAAAATATACGTTTTGCGGCCCTATACTCCACTGGGAGTCAAGGATAACAGAAGAAGAAGAATACTTTTTGCAAACATGACTCAAAGACTCTATAATATAAAGATATTACACTTCCATACATAGATTTGCCGTATGGTCCCTTTGATAAGTCCCATAAAAAATAGAGTATAGCGCTTTAATTAAACGATATTAAAACTGTTAATATTCAAAACAAAATGAATGCAAAAATATACCAAATTTTAACTCATTTCTGGTTGAATGGATAAGTTTGGAGTGAGAAGAATTCACAAGCTTTTTTTCGAAACACCATGCACAGAAAATTGGTGTTTGGTGCTATTTATGAGCCATTATTCCCTCTAAAATGATGATGATCAGAATGTTACTGTCAACAGTTAAAGGTATAGGAGCATAATTTACAATTTTTTTCTTACTTAAAATACGTCTTTATACAGGAAAAATAACACATTTGACCTTAGTGGTGAAGGGTATCGTATGGTGGGGCTTGACTGACTTTAGCACTTTCTTACTTGTTTTGTAACAAAAGTTGGCATATGTCAAACCTGACACATACCAACAAAGTTTCTTCTCAGCTCAAAAACAAGCTTCAAAGTGTTCTTATGTTAGTACCCGCTACTGATTTAGAATTATTTTCTACTAAAGTAAAATACTAAAAAGACTTTTGTTTTATTTTTGTTATTTATTTTAATTTTTAGTAAAAACTTACATGAATTACATAAAAAGTGTGTAACAATTTTATGAATAAATAAAAGTGAACAAAAAACCAAAAACTATTTGGCAACACATGAACATGTGAAGTTATAAAGTTGAAGTTAGGGGGGGGGCGCATAGAATACTAGTTTGTGATAATACACTTAAAGAAATAACAAGTTATTATATAAAGGGAATTTTTGGTTAATTGTTTTAATGAATTTCATTCACAAAATTTAAGATGCTTGAGGCTCGAACATTTATTTGAATTTGGAATTATTTAGTTTTTCTACGTGTAGCTAATTCTTTACCGTAATATATGTTGTTTACTTTATGATTCTGGTATAGTTTTTCCTCGTACTGTTTTCTGTAATTTTTGGTTTTAATGCTGCAGTTGTTGGTTATGTTGTTTAATAAAAAAACAAGTAAGAATGTGCTATAGTCGGTCAAGTCCGACCATACGATACCCTTCACCACTAAGGTCGAAGGTGTTATTTTTCCTTTACAAAGACAAATATTTGCTAAATTTTGCCATCATACAAACATATACTCAAAACTTTTACATTTAAGCTGTTTCCGTCATTTGAACTTATATGAGAGGTAGGAATGTGGACCGATAATCTCAAAATTTTGCAAATTGATTACAGTTGTTCCAGAAATTATGTATGCGAAAAATAAACTTAAAATTCTCATTATCTTCGAATTTACGAGCGTTTTAGTGAATTTTGTCTTATTTAGTGCATTTTGAGAAAAAAGTTTGTATGGGAGCTATGGTCAAACGTGAAGCGATTTCAACGAAATTTGGTACAGTGATTTAAGTTTACATAGGCAGTAGTTGTTTTAAATTTCATGAAAAAATATTGATTTTTTTGGCATGGGGGTCTAGCCAGCCAGACGGACGGACGGACGGACATCGCTAAATCGGCTCAGAAAGTGATTCTAAGCCTATTGGTATACTAAAAGATGGGTCTAAGACAAATATTTTTATGCGTTACATACATCAGCACAAACTCATAATACCCTTTCCACCTATGGTGGTGAAGGGTATAAAAACGTATGAAAGGCGCTGTAGAAAATTATATATTCTAAAGGATTTTATAGAAAAGTCGTTACTTTACATAACAATTTTATTAAAAGTTTACCCTTGCAACAACTTCACCACCTCAACCAATTCCACAAACTTGCAACAAATATTCCACAACTACTTTTTTTTAGGTAAACATCTATTTATGGTTGAATACGTCGCACTTGTATCAAAAAACTAAAACAGGGTTTAAAGGCACAAGTTGAAAGCATTAGCCTAACTTAGTTTTTTATTTAAGATTTTTTTTTTCTAAATTATGGTATAAATACTGGGATTTGTTTTAACTTTTTAGCTTTTTTCAGTTTTTTTTTTGTTTTAAATATTTTCATTCAGAATTTTTTGGCAAAAGTCAAAGGATTGCTTTTAATAATACCTGCTGCATAAAAGCTCAGCAAAAATTTTTTGAAAGCCCTAAAAATTCTATAGAACAGACAAATTAGTTTAAATAACATTTGAAATATTTTATGTTTTTAGAATAAATATTACAAAATTTTATAATGGGAATATTAAAAATTTTATTTTATAGAATTATTTAAATATTTATTTTAAAAGGTATTTTTGGTTAAAAGTTTTGAAAATATTTAAACTCCTAGAAATTATTTTATATTACATTTGTCTTAAATAATTTAAAAATAACTTTCAAAGATTATAAAAAAATTCTAATGCATTAAAAATATTTAACTCATAATTAGTTTTAAATAATTCCATACAACTCAAAGCTTATTAAGAGATTTTGGATGAACATTTTCAATGAATTGGTATTTTTTTTAACAGTTTATTAACTACTAGCTAATCGGATTTTTTATATATATTTTTCCAAAAACTGTTTAAATTACCCTAAGTTGTGAGATATCAAATTTGTATACAAATTAGACCAATTTCGTAGGGTGATTGTTGTACTAACTTAAAATTTGGACTAAAATCATTTTGGAGGCCCATTATCAACATTTACTTTTAATGAATTACTTTTTGGTAAAAAGTTAATCGAAAGCTTTTTTTTGAGAAAAAATAAAATTTTTCGATCAAAGAAAAATTTTTGCTTTTGAAAATTTTTCAACACAAAACGGTTTGAAATGTTTCAAAACACGTCTCAAAGTTGGCTATATGTCAGTATTTAAAAAAAAAATTGATGTCATATCGAATGCAGAATTCAAATACTAAAAAAACTCGAAGAGAAAAATTATTTCTTTTTAATTTTTTAAATGAAATAACTTAAAATCCATAGTGAAGTAATAATCTTTTTTCTTCGTTTTTTCAAGCTTATTCCAAAATGTAAAAAATATTGGACAATTATTGAAAGAGCTACACGGTCCAAAAGACCGTGTTGGTCTAAGAGGATTGACCGATATGTCTGTCTGTCTGTATGTCTGTCTGTCTGTCTGTCTGTCTGTCTGTCTGTCTGTCTGTCTGTCTGTCTGTCTGTCTGTCTGTCTGTCTGTCTGTCTGTCTGTCTGTCTGTCTGTCTGTCTGTCTGTCTGTCTGTCTGTCTGTCTGTCTGTCTGTCTGTCTGTCTGTCTGTCTGTCTGTCTGTCTGTCTGTCTGTCTGTCCGTATGTCTGTTGCACAATAAAACTTTAACGAAAGAATTGGCCTAGATACAAAGATCCTTGTAATTACATGTTAATTTATGTGAAGGAAATCTTCATCAGCTTTTAGAGATTTAATGTGTGAGCAAATTATGGAAATTTATATTAAATACAAGCTCAATATGGATTACTTGTAAGAAATGAAAAAAATAGCAGACATAATTAAGACTGACGGGCGGACTGATATCATTAAATCGACTCAGGAAATGATTCTAAGTTTATTGGTACTTAAAGGTGGGTCTCAAACCTATATATATTTCTATGCGTTAAATCCAGCATTAACTTAAAATGATGGTGAAAGGTATAATTACAACAGTAAAATTTGTTTATATTAAATTATTATTCTTAATCTTTAGTCAAAAATAGTAATTTCATTTTAATTTAGTTATAAAATTATTGAATTTTATATATCGATCATCACTTTATCGTCAAACAGCATTCTAACAATTATCAAACAGTCGTCAAACAACCACAAATCAATCGTCAACAATCATCAAAGCATCACCAAACAATCATGAAACAATCATCAAACAATCGAAATCAATCATCGATTAATCGTCAAACAATCATTAAGGATTCGTTATATATATCAAAATTAAGACAAAAATTTCAAATATGTATCAAGTAAAGTATTTGTAGAAGTAAAATCTTAGAGTTGCAAACAAACAACAGGTGGGTAATTTTCAAAGTTGTCAAGTTGCTTGAGAGTAACTTTGGGCAATTGTGGTAATTAATTTACATACTTTTAAAATAAGACCCCAAAGAAGAGCTTGACAAGTTGAGATTGAAAGAACTTTAAACTTCAATTGGCATGTTTCCAGTGATGAAGTGTGGAAGACATATCTTCAGTGATGGAGAGAAATTTGGAAGGAATCGTTGAAAGAGGCTGAGTTTAAGAAAGAATATGCGCTTTGAAAAATTGATCTGAAATCATCTCAAACGGAAATCATATAGCCCCAGAGATATAAATTCATATATTAAGAAAATTATACTGCAAAACTTAGTTATAGGCACAGGTCGGCTCAATGAGAACACAACAAAAAAAAAAAAAATAGACTGCAGAGTTGCCGTTTTTTTATACTTTTAACTAAAATAGTTATTTTTTGAATGTGTAGTTCAAATGTTTTAAAAAGGAAAAGTTTTCTCCCCCATTTTTTTTTTTATTTTTATCAAAAGTTTTAGTAAAGAAAATTGTTTTCACAAAAATGTTTCTAAAGACAATTTTTTTATCAAAAATTTTTTCTATAGAAAATTTTTTTGAAAGAAATTAATTTTAGTTGAACCAGAATTTATGTTGATGGTCGTGAGTTCGAGTCGGGCTTAGGTTAATGTCATAAAATTTTTTTTATCAAAAATTTTTCTATAGAAAATTTTTTTATCCAAAATTTTTCAATAGAAAATTTTTTTTATCAACAATTTTTCTATAGAAAATTTCTGATAAAAAATTTTTTTTATGGAAAATTTTTATATCAAAAATTTTTCAATTAAAATTTTTTGTATAGAAAATTGTTTTATCAAAAACTTTTCTATAGACAATTTTTTTATCAAAAATGTTTCTATAGAAGATTTGAAAATATTTTTATATCAAACATATTTTTATCAAAAATTTTTACAGAAAAATATTTTTATCGAATTTTCCAAAGAAAAATACTTTTATTGAAAATGTTTCTATAAAAAAATCTTTGGATCGAAAATATCTAAAAAATATAAAAATCTAAAATTGTTTTATATTAGATTTTATTTCTGTTGTAATAAAAAAATCCCAATATTTACAAAACTATTCCCAATGTTTACAAAAATAATAGTGTCGTGGCAACAATGTTTGAGATTATATTATTTTAGATTTTGATTTGTTTCTTGCCTATTATGTTTGTGTCTATGTTTTAACAAAGCGGCACAAACCAACTTTGTTAACATCCAAATTCCAATTGAATGATTTTAATACTCTTTTTCACGAGTTTTATTAATGATAAGTGGTATTTAGGAAAAGATTCAACCTCTGCTACTGAATATAACCCAGCTAAGCCCTACAAATGCGGTTTGAAACTGTTTACTCGTGCTGGAACTACTGACATGATATATGATTTTACAATGTATGTTGGGAAAGGTACCATGCCGTCATACGGATTGGGATTATCTTCGGATATTGTCCTTTATCTTATTCAAAACCTTCCCAAACACAAGAACTTTAAACTTAATTCCGACAATAAGTCTTCTTATTGCGTTGAAGGAAATGGGCATATTTGCAAGAGATACTATACATAAATGAACTGCCGTGGTATAGCAGTTTAGTCATCCGCCTAGCATACCAGAGGTCCCAAGTTCAATCCCTGGCCAGACCCACTTGAAGAAATAAAGATTAAAAAAAAGCGGCGGTTTCACCTCATAACTCAGCTAGCCACAGGTTATTGAGTATTAGGCTATGTAAAACTTCTCTAGCTAATGCATTTGCCGTTCGGGGTCGAACTGTATGGTGAATTTTAAGAACGAAATTTCTTCGACATTTTAAACTTTGGTTTCACATTTGGGAGCCTAATGACATTCTACTAAGCTCTACTGTAGGTCATATTTTGTGGAAATATGAGCTACAGAAGATTCACTGAGATATCTTCATCAGTTGTCAAGATATCGAATTATATCCGAAACTATTTTTTTCCAAAATTCTATTCAATATGTAGGAAGTGAATATTTTCAGGCCTCGCGGCGCTAGCTAGGATTTCATTTTAGACACCTGGTTTCTTAGGGAAACTTTCTTAGAATCAGGTGCAGATTTCGATTTTGCTATACGATTGTTCACTTAAAAAAATCGACCCACCCTAATATATATATATATATATATATATATATATATAATGGGTGTTTTTTTTAGAGGTATAGAACTTCGAATTGAAATAAAACACAAGAAAATCGTTTTAATGTCCATCAATTTGGCTTTATTGGAAGGATAATTTTATGCCATTAATGTTTAAATATGATTTCGGGCACGTGGCCGCCGCGGCTGGCTCGAATAAAGCCAATTCTACAGGTCCAATTTTCAACAACTTTTTCGTATGTTGGCAATAACGCCACGAATGTTGGCTTCCAAGTCCCCTAACGTTTCTGGTTTGTTGGCGTAGACGAGCGACTTCACATATCCCCAAAGAAAATAATCCAGTGGTGTCAAATCGCACGATCTTGGTGGCCAATTGACAGGTCCATTCCGCGAAATTATGCGCTCATCGAATGTTTCCTTCAATAAATCAATTGTGACGTGCGTTGTGTGGCATGTAGCGCCGTCTTGTTGGAACCACAACTCATCCACATTCATGCCATCCAATTGCTTATCATGGCTCTATACCGGACTCCATTTATGGTAACTGACTCTCCAGCATTATTTCGGAAGAAGTATGGCCCAATGACTCCACCAGTCCATAGAGCACACCAAACAATCAGTTTTTGTGGATGTAATGGCGTCTCAAGGGTCTCATGTGGATTCTCTTCACTCCAAATGCGGCAATTTTGCTTGTTGACGTAGCCATTCAACCAAAAATGAGCCTCATCACTGAACAAAATTTTTCGATAAAAATCAGCATCGAGATCAACCTCATTTTCGGCCCATACACCAAAATCACGACGCATTGCATGGTCTCGCGGCTTTAATTCTTGCACAAGCTGGATCTTGTAAGGTCGCAAGCCAAGATCTTTGCGCAAAATCTTCAATAAAGTTGATGGACAAAGCTCCAATTGCTGTGCACGGTGGCGAATCGATTCATTCGGGTCCTCTTCAACACTTTGCTCTACAGCGGCAATTGTTTCTTCGGTGCGCACTGTTCGACGTCGCTGCGGATGCGTATTATCACATAGAGTAAACGTAGTGCGAAAACGATCCATGGTTAACCGAATTAATTGCTCTGATGGACGATTATGTCGACCATAAAATGGACGGAGCTTGCGGTAAACTTCGCGAACTGAACCATTATTTTCGAAATAAATTTGCACGATTTGCAAGCGTTGTTCTTTTGTCAACGTGTTCATGAAGAAATGGCAAACCAAACTAAATATTAATCACTTGACAGCTGACAAAATGGCCCCCAGTTAAAAAAGTTATGCCAACTTAAAGTTCTATACCTCAATAAAAAACACCCGATATGTATATATATATATATATATATATATATATATATATATATATATATATATATATATATATATATATATATATATATATATATATATATATATATATATATATATATATAGATATATATATATACACGAGGTTATACGGGAGCTATGATAAAATGTAAACCGATTTCACCCGATTTCAATACCAAAATTTTCCAAACAATGAAAAATATTTCTTTCAAATTTAAGTGGCCTACATCCTTTCGTTAAGGTTTTATCGTGCCGACAACAGACAGACAGCCATACGGACAGACGGTCATCGCTCAATCGTCTTAGAATTTCCTAATTTCTTTTTTTGAACCAATTTTTGGAAATTACAAATGGAATGACAATCTCAATATACCCTCTACTCTTTTTGATGGTGGGTATAATAAGCGCTGTCTTTTCATAGTAGAATTATAGACCAAATTGAACAAGTTTTAAAGTAGCATATTACACAAAAACTGCTGAACTGCTAAAAACAGTGATGCCGAAAAGAAGTTGCTTAAAAATTTACCAATATATCAAAAAATATTTTCGTTTTGGGGATACGTTAATACATTTTTTCTTGATTAAAAACAAAAGAAAATCTATATTTTTCAGTGATTTTTTGGAAAAATTAATCGCTTTTTTTCCAACATTTGGTGCTTTTTAGAATTTAAAAGTTGACAACGCTGTTCTTCAGGTGTGTAAGAAATAGGGGTTCACCATTCGCAGATTTAAGAATTTTTAAAGCAAATGTAGACTCTGAGCTCAGCTTTGAAACAACCTGTGAAGCATTCCCTTTCCCAACCTTTTAAAATCTAACTCTCGATGCTACCATTAAATTCTTGCTAGGGAACTCTTTAGCGATAGACGAAACATTTTTTCTTTGATTTTTAGTAGTTTTCATCTTTTCCAGCCCTCCAAATTGTAAGTCGCAAAATGTGCAACCTTTCCTGAAATTCGGTATATATAATTTTTATATTATCGAGACTCGGGGTGAAGGTGAAGTCAAATTATAAAACCTTTAGTAGAGGGTGTTTCATACCCTAGTAAATACATTGATTTAAAAACTCTGGTTAAATTTTTAAAACTTACTCCACAAATTTAATTAACCAAATGAGTTCATTTTACTCCAACTCATATTTATTTAAAAATGGTAAAAAATGAGAGAAACTAGTAAAATATTTAATTACAATACAAACACTTGTATATCTGCATAAGGATGTCCCTTTAATTTTGTTTATTTTTTTACAAATTATAAGGTTACTAGATATTTTAAATCTGTTCTTTTGTTAATTGTGAGATAAAATGGCAAATCGTATTTAAAATTTGAATATAATTTACGTTTTTATCTCTTTATTTAAATTTTAAATGCAAACGACATATAAAACTTGTCTCTAATAGTGTGTACACACAATGCAAGCTGTTTTCGCAACCTTTCAAATTTTTTGTTGTGGGCCAAATTGTGTGTATTTCTGTCTATGATCTTAGGATTTGCATTTAAGATTTCACCATCAACTAAATATATGTTGATGGTGAAATATATTTTTAGCTAATGTGTTTTTTTCATTAATGGGAAATCCTAATGAATGCAAATAAAATAAATATTTGTAAATATTTGCCAACTAATTTAATCTTAATTACTCCTAAAATTTGGAACCAAAGAAAAACAAAAGCCATAAAATAAATAGAAATATTTTAATAAATTTTGCAACATTTTAGTATAAATAAATTTATATAAATTTATATTTATACGAATATTTTTGGTTTCATATAAAATTGTGAAAATCTCTTATTTATATGAATTTTTAATTAAATAATTCTAATTGTTTTGCTTTATGAAAATTTAAATAAAAATATTTACAGACATATAATTTTTTAATTTATCAACAAAATATCTTTAGTAAAAGTGTAACGTTTTGAAAAAAAAATGTATAGTTTTATGTTGGGTTTATATAACTCAAGCGTCTGACGATTGAGTAAAATTTACATGTGTTTTGTTATTGTAACAAAAACAAAATACATGTAAATATAGCTCAATCGTCAGCCGCTTGAGTAATATAAAACCCGCATTAGTCTACCAAATAATATAGAAAATGTAAATATTTTTTTTAAATGATATAAAATTATTTCAAAAACGAATACTTACCCAGCAAAATTTTGGTAATGGCAAGTACTCTGATAACTGGTTACCTTGTAACGACTACAACATACCATCCGAATAAATACTAAGTTATTACAGAAGTACTTATTTGTAATTAAGATGGTAATTTAAACTGAATGGCCCCGGTTCAAATCCCACCAAGGGCAACAATTTTTTTTTAGTTTTTTTTTTTATTAAAAGAGTCTTTTTAAATGATTTTTGAATTTTAAGAACTTAAATATTATCTTCTGTAAAAAAAATATGTTAAACTAACTCACGTTAATGAAAAAATACCATAATGAGTCAATTTTGATTATGTAGGGGATGATGCATACCAAACACGATTCTAATTGGTCTTAACTTGGTAAGCCCAACTTATCTGGGTCATCCTTCATCTCAACTGTGGACACACACCTCCTCATGGTATCACCCGGGGAGCTAGTTTAACACCCATTAATATTGTGAGTTAACATGTTCCGAGAGTTGTCCCATAAGATCGGTAAGAATGGGTTAGGATTACGGGCTAGTAACCCTCTCTTGAAAAAAATACAATGAAGAGGATAAAATTAGAATTGAAATGTCCCACTACCTAATATTAGAGGAGGATGTTCGAAACTTCGATAGAAAGATCAAGTAGAGGAACATTTTTCAAAGCTTGGCCTATAAAATTGGAGAATATTCGCACAAGATCGAAATCCATGGAATTCTAAAATATGCTCGGACTTTGACCTTAACAGGTTGTAACATTTAAGTAAGTAAGAGTCAGTCTTATGTAAAAACTTATACAAAAAAGAAGATTTAAATTGTTTAAGTTTTAAAATAATTTTAAAAAAGTTTGAAAATAATAACAAAAAATCGTATAAAAATATTTTTCCAAAAATTACAACAAAGCTAAAAAAAAGCAAGAAAAAACAAA
This sequence comes from Stomorhina lunata, assembly GCA_933228675.1. Taxonomy (NCBI): domain Eukaryota; kingdom Metazoa; phylum Arthropoda; class Insecta; order Diptera; family Rhiniidae; genus Stomorhina; species Stomorhina lunata. Next base: position 27,021,545 of record OW121741.1, on the reverse strand, counting down.
GTTATTTTCACATGATTTTGGATCTAAAAATAAAAATTGTTTGTATTAATTATAAGCTGCTAAGTTTTCAACATATGAAGTAGCTCAGCGGAAGAGTCTCTGCCTAGCAGTCGGAGGGTCTTGGTTCGAGCCCCCATGGGATCATAAAAAATTTTGTATTTCCTTTAAAAATATATGTTTTTAATAAAACAATAACAAAAAAGTTGTTGCTGTTGTTGTTGTTGCTTTCAAATTGCTTACCCAAGTCACTACTTTTCTGCAATTGGTAAGTACTTGCCTCCAATGACATCCCCATGTTAATGTAATGACTTAAACAGCGAATGAGTAAGTACTACTTACTTACTAAGTAGCTCGTGTTCAATAGTTTAACTGTTTAACTCGTTATTTGGTAATCAAAAGTTTTACTGGGTATATTATAAATTAAGGAATACCGCATGGCTACATCATGAATTTTTTGCAAATCTTTAAATGGGCGTGACTAATCTCATATATTGTATACCACAGTGGGATGGTTTAAAAGTAGAATGGAAACAAATATATAACTTCTAAACCGTTGGGCGGATTAAAAAAACAAATCAAGTTAGAAAGTGTTATAGTCGGTCTATCCCGATATTACAATACCCTTCACCACTAAGGACAAAGGTGTTCTTTTTCCTGTATAAAGACAAATATTTGCTAAATTTTGCCATCATATAAACATTTTCTCAAAATTTATATATTTAAGATGTTATGAGAGGTAGGATCAATTGTGGACCGAATATTTCGAAATTTTGCAATTGACCCTACCTCTCATATTGTGGACCGAATATTCGAAATTTTGCAATTGATTACAGTTTTTACAAAAATTATGTATGCAAAAATAAACTCAAAATTGTCATTATCTTCAGATTTACGAGCGTTTAAGTGATTTTTGTCTCATTAAGTTCGTTTTGACAGAAGAGTTTGTATGGGAGCTATGGTCAAATGTGGACCGATTTCAACGAAATTTGGTACACTAATTTTGGTTTATATAAGCGGTATTAGTTTCATGAAAAAATACTGATATTTGTGACCAAAATATAAATTTCGGGAAGTGGGACGAATTTTGACGAATTTCAATAGCCGTGGCCCCACTATCAAATTTCATCAAATTATCTTAAGAATTGCTACCTGTACTTTGATTACATGGTTTACATGGGGGTCCAGTAGAGCGGTTCGCCTTCCATACAAAAAAAAGTTATGTCAGTCACCCACTAGGATTAAAGATAATGTCTAAACAATTCCAAAAAATATTTTTTTTTATTTTTTTACCACGCCTGCAAATATCGCCCTTTTAATATTTTGTTCACTGTGTCCTCATTTTAAGTCCGATCATAACATTTTATTCATCGGTGTTCTCGGCTCTGTAAGGGCTACATTTCTTTCTTTTATAGTTTTTAACTACCACGTCAATTTATAGTCATAACTTCTAAAATATAGATTTTTACTCGATTTGATTAGGGTGGGTACGACTCGAATTTTAAAAAGTTATGACTAGAAATTGACGAGTTTCTACAAAACTATCAAAGAGAGAAATGTAGCCCTTACAGAGCCCTAAACATCGCTGTATAAGGTGTTACAATCGGACTAAAGATGGCGACACAGTGAACAAAATACTAAAATGGCGGTAAGTGTTTGGGAGCTTAAGTCTTGAACCTAAAAAGCCTAGATTTTACTGGGCGGCACAATAGGCCGTAATTGGGCAAAATCTTTTCACATTCGACACGAATTTCTGTCTGTCCGTATGTCTGTTCTTGGCACGATAAAATCCTTACAATAGGATATAGGTCACCGAAATTTGGCATAAATATTTGTAATTTCTTTTAAAATTTTAGTATTGAAATCGGTTCACATTTGACCATAGCACCCGTATAACCTCGTCTAGACTAATCGCTCATTTGCTAATAAATGACAAATTATAAGAGCTATGATGTTAAAATTTGGTATATAGAAGTTTTACATAAGGCAGCATATAAAATTTCATCGAAATCGGTTCACATTTAACCCTAGTTCCCATATAAAAAACTTACGGAAACAGCCCAAATTCCACCTGAAATTCACTTAAATGCCAATAAATAATAAACTGTAATAGCTTTGGTCACTAAATTTAGCACAAGGAAGTCATATGTGAACGCCAGCCAGTGTACAAAATTTTTGCACAATCGGTCACCATTTGACCACAGCTCCCATAAAAAAACTCAGGGAAACACAAAAATACAAAAAGAAAAGTGGTTTATGTCCGTCTGTCCGTTAGATAAAAGTGGAATAGCGCCTTAACTAAAAAGGCTACAGCAACAAAATTTTAAAAATGGAAGCCTTATGTGAATGCAGTGTGCAGTCGGTCACCATTTGACCATAGCTCCCATATAAAAAACTTACAGAAACACAAAAAGAAAAGGAGATTTATGTCCATCTGTCCGTCAGATAAAAGCGCGACGGCTCCTTAACTACAAAAGTTAGAGCAACAAAATTTTGCAAAAGTATTTTTAATATGTAACAGAAGCTGTGTACTGAAAATGAGCGAAATCAGTTCACATTTAGTTAGAGCTCCCATATAACCCCAGCCCGGGAAACACAAGAATGCTAATAAATTGAGTACAATTGTAATAGATATGACGACTTAATTTAGAATAGAGAAGTTTTATGCAACTTTTGGTCAGTATATAAAATTTTATAGGAATCGATCTATATTTGACTATAGCTCTCATATAAAAAAACACTCCCGGAAACCAAAAAACATTTAGCAAGGACCAGTTAAATGCTATTAAATAAAAAACTGTGACAGCTATTACCACTAAATTTTGCAAAAATAAACTTTATATAAAAACCAGCCAGTGTGTGAAATTTTGCTACAATCGGTCAATATTTTACTATAATTCTTATATATATATTGCATCCGCTTTTTATACCCACCATTAAAAAGAATAGGGGGTTTATTGAGATTGTCATTTCATTTGTAATTTCTTTAATATTGGCTCAAAAATGATATATATTCTGAATCCTTATGAAATTCTAAGACGATTGACCTATGTCCATCTGTCTGTCCGTCTGTCTGTTGAAATCACGATAACGCCTAAACGAAAGGAGCTAGCTCAGTGAAATTTAGTAAAAATATTCTTCATCTCTGAGAAAATTTTGGTATTGAAATTGGGCAAAATCGGTTAACATTTGAACATAGCTCCCCTTTAACCTCGCCTACGCCAATCGCTAATAAATAACAAACTATAATAGCTATGATGATAAATTTTTTATATATAGAAGTACAAGCCCTAGGCAGCATATAAAATTTCATCAAAATCGGTTCACATTTAGTCATAGCTCCCTAAAATGTCAAAATTTTACCTAAAATACACTTAAAAGCCAATAAATCTAAAACTATAACAGATATAACCAGTAAATTTAGCACGAGTAGGTCTTATATCAATTGTAACGAGTATGCAAAATTTTGTCACAATCGGCCATCATTTGATCATAGCTCCCATATAAAAAACTTACGGAAACACAAAAATACAAAAAGAAAAGAGGACTTATGTCCGTCTTTCCGCCAAATAAAAGCGCGATAGCGCCTTAACCAAAAGGACTACAGCAACAAAATTTTACAAAAGGAAGTTTTATGTGAATGCCAGCTAGTGTGCAATCGGTTACAATTTGACAATAGCTCCCATATAAAAAACTTACGGAAACACAAAAATACAAAAAGAAAGGAGATTTATGTCCGTCTTTCCATCAGAGAAAAGCGCGATAGTTCCTTAACTACAAGAGCTAGAGAAACAAAATTTAGCAAAAGTGTTTTCGCTATGTTATAGAAATTGTGTGCTGAAAATGGGTAAAATCGATTCACATTTAATTAGAGCTCCCATATAACCCTGCCCCGGGAATCACATTTATGCTGATAAATTGAATAAAATTGTAAAATCAATGACTACTAAATTTAGAACAGAGCAGTTTTATGCAACTTTCAGTCAGTATGTCAAATTTTATAGGAATCGGTACATTTTTGACCATAGCTTTCATATAAAAACCGCTCCCGGTAACCACTAAAATGCCACAAACACCAGTTAAAAGCTATTAAATAATAAACGATGTCAGCTATGGCCACTAGATTTTGCACAAATAAACTTTATATTAATACAAGCCAGTATATTAAATTTTGTAACAATCAGTCAACATTTGGCTATAGTTCTTATATATATAACATCCCCTTCTTTTATCTACAATCAAAAAGTTTTGGAGGTACATTTAGTATAGTAAGATTGCATCTACGAAATTAGATAGCTATCAATCAATGTTAGGTCCAGACTTTATACACGGTAGATGCATTAGGAACTCCTAACAAAATATATGAACCTGCCGTGTTGCTATTAACCTGTTGATGGTACAACGAAACAGGTTATTAATGTAAAACTATATTCGGTTATGGAACATCATTTTGTCCAAGCTTAATACTTGGGAAACCATTTAGATACTTTTAAATGTTGAACTATAGTTACTATTCCACTCCTACCGAATTAAGTCCAAATATATTACCAACAATACCACATTTAGTCAACATTTTGAATTAGCTGCACTCTCATACAACTTGATGGTGGGTATACAAGATTCGGCACAGCCGAATATGACTCTCTTACTTGTTTATATCTACAATCAAAAAGATTCGGAGGTACAAGCAGCATATTAAGATTATGTATATGGTAGATGCATTTGGAACTCCTAACAAAATATATGGACCTATCGTATTACTATAAACTTCTTTATCCTAACAAAATATTAAGCTAAACGAAAAGAATTTAACAACTTATTAATGTAAAGCCATATCTGCTTACGATAACGAATTTTGTTCAAAGTAAATAAATACTAGGGAAACCACTTACACACTTTTGAATGTTTAGCTATAAAGCTACTGCAACCGAAGTTATTCCAAATATTTTACCAACAATACCAACTAGCGTAACTAATTTTTTCCAATTTGGTCCACGTTTTGAATTTGCTGCACCCTCGTAGATATATGAGATATGTTTCTAAATTTAACACAACTTGATGGTGGGTATATAAGATTCGTCACAGCCGAATATAATACTCTTACTTGTTAAAAGTCTGCTTGTATCTTTACCTTAGTTTCCTAAGGATATCATTCTTTGTTGACAAAAATTTTAGTCCTTCTTCCAGCCAACACCTAAACATTGAAGGCCATTTTATAAAACTTATGAATGTTTTATTTTCTTTAAACAACCTTGCAAGGATAATGCTAAATATTATTACTTTTAAACTTTGTTTCATATATTTTTTTAATATTTTTCCTTTTTGAATATTTCTTAAAGAAAAAATTAAATTATACCCAGCAAAACTTTGGTAATGGCAAGTACTCTGATAACTGGTTACCTTGTAACGACTACAGCATACCATCCGAATAAATAATAAGTTATTACAGAAGTACTTATTTGTAATTAAGATGGTAATTTAAACTGATTGGCCCCGGTTCAAATCCCACCACGGGCAACAATTTTTTTTAGCTTTTTTTATTAAAAGAGTCTTTTTAAATGATTTTTGAATTTTAAGAACTTAAATATTATCTTCTGTAAAAAAAAATTTGTAAAACTAACTCACGTTAATGAAAAAATACAATCATGAGTCAATTTTGATTATGTAGGGGATGTTGAATACCAAACACGATTCTAATTGGTCTTAACTTGGTAAGCCCAACTTATCTGGGTCATCCTTCATCTCAACTGTGGACACACACCTCCTCATGGTATCACCCGGGGAGCTAGTTTAACACCCATTAATATTGTGAGTTAAAATGTTCCGAGAGTTGTCCCATAAGATCGATAAAAATGGGTTAGGATTACGGGCTAGTAACCCTCTCTTGAAAAAAAAAAAAAAAAATACAATGAAGAGGATAAAATTAGAATTGAAATGTCCCACTACCTAATATTGGCCTATATAATTGGAGAATATTCGCACAAGATCGAAATCCATGGAATTCTAAAATATGCTCGGACTTTGACCTTAACAGGTTGTAACATTTAAGTAAGTAAGAGTCAATCTTATGTAAAAACTTATACAAAAAAGAAGATTTAAATTGTTAAAGATTTAAAATAATTTTAAAAAAGTTTTAAAATAATTACAAAAAATCGTATAAAAATATTTTTCCAAAAATTACAACATAACAAAAAAAAAGCAGGGAAAAACAAAGTTATTTTCACATGATTTTGGATCTGAAAATAAAAATTGTTTATATTAATTATAAGCTGCTAAGTTTTCAACATATGAAGTAGCTCAGTGGAAGAGTCTCTGCCTAGCAGTCGGAGGGTCTGGGTTCGAGCCCCCATGGGATCATAAAAAAAATTTTGTATTTCGTTTAAAAATATATGTTTTTAATAAAACAACAACAAAAATGTTGTTGCTGTTGTTGTTGTTGCTTTCAAATTGCTTACCCAAGTCATTACTTTTCTGCAATTGGTAAGTACTTGCCTTCAATGACATCCCCATGTTAATGTAATGACTTAAACAGCGAATGAGTAAGTAGTTCGTGTTCAATAGTTTAACTGTTTAACTCATTATTTGGTAATGAAAAGTTTTACTGGGATATTTTAACTACTTACTTATTTGTTAAAACTTTTTCTTAAAAAAAAAAATTGTTAACGAAACAGAAAATATTCAAAAACTGCTGTTTTTTAGATTTAATTTTTTGTTCTTTTTGAAAACTTCAAATAAGAAAATAAAATTTTGTTAAAAACTTTTTCCCTTATAAAACTGGAAAAAAAAATAAAGTTTTAAGTGTTTAGAAACTGGTGGTGGTCCAAAAGTTTTTATGTCAATGGCAAGTGTTAGCATAAATAGGAAAATAAGAATTCGTTTATCATAATGTTTAGAGTTTGCTGGTAGCAGCATCTGAAAAAAAACTGATTATTTATTACAAAACAATTAGACCAACATTGAAATTTATGTTCAGTTTTTTTTTACCGTTCACTTGCTATTTACATTGGTCCTTTTTTACCTTTTTCTGATTTTGAATCCCTAAATCACTGTCATCAGAGCTGTTATAATCATGACATATAGTGGCGGTTGGTTGGGTCTTTGAATAATTTAAAACAATGTCATTCATTTTACTAAATTTGGTTGTTGTCTGTGGTTTTTTTCCGACTGCATTTGGTCTTTCTTTTTTTTTGCTTAGTCAGAGGTGCAATGAACTGGAGGATATCATTTAATGGGTTTTTGGTGTTTTTAGCTCAGGGTAGTTGTTACAAAAAATGCAGTGTGAATTACAAATAAATATCGGGTGTTTTTTTATAGAGTGACACAAGTTTAAATCATAATAAAACAAGGAAATATAAAGCCGCAACGGCTGGCTCAAAGAAGCGCAATCTGAAACACTTTTCGCAGCATTTGCAGCTGTATTTCACCGATAACTCTTCGAATGTGGATTTCAATTGTTTATGGCTTATCGACGAGGACAAGTGACTTAACATAACTCCAAAAAAAGAAATAATCAAAAACATATAAAAAAAGATAAAGGGTATCTTTTTTGCTAAGGTCAAATGTAGACCAACAATTAAACAAGTTTTCCTTAAGACTTAGGAACATACATACCCAGTAAAACTTTTCATTACCAAATAATGAGTTAAACAGTTAAACTATTGAACACGAACTACTTACTCATTCGCTGTTTAAGTCATTACATTAACATGGGGATGTCATTGGAGGCAAGTACTTACCAATTGCAGAAAAGTAATGACTTGGGTAAGCAATTTTAAAGCAACAACAACAACAGCAACAACTTTTTTGTTGTTGTTTTATTAAAAACATATATTTTTAAACGAAATACAAAATTTTTTTTATGATCTCATGGGGGCTCGAATCCAGACCCTCCGACTGCTAGGCAGAGACTCTTCCACTGAGCTACTTCATATGTTGAAAACTTAGCAGCTTATAATTAATATAAACAATTTGTATTTTTAGATCCAAAATCATGTGAAAATAACTTTGTTTTTCCCTGCTTTTTTTTTTGCTTTGTTGTAATTTTTGGAAAAATATTTTTATACGATTTTTTGTAATTATTTTAAAACTTTTTTAAAATTATTTCAAAACTTAAACAATTTAAATCTTCTTTTATGTATAAGTTTTTACATAAGATTGACTCTTACTTACTTAAATGTTACAACCTGTTAAGGTCAAAGTCCGAGCATATTTTAGAATTCCATGGATTTCGATCTTGAGCGAATATTCTCCAATTTTATAGGCCAAGCTTTGAAAAATGTTCCACTACTTGGTCTTTCTATCGAAGTTTCGGACATCCTCCTCTAACATTAGGTAGTGGGACATTTCAATTCTAATTTTATCCTCTTCATTGTATTTTTTTTTTCAAGAGAGGGTTACTAGCCCGTAATCCTAACCCATTTTTATCGATCTTATGGGACAACTCTCGGAACATGTTAACTCACAATATTAATGGGTGTTAAACTAGCTCCCCGGGTGATACCATGAGGAGGTGTGTGTCCACAGTTGAGATAAAGGATGACCCAGATAAGTTGGGCTTACCAAGTTAAGACCAATTAGAATCGTGTTTGGTATTCAACATCATAACATAACATAACATAACATAACATAACATAATCAAAATTGACTCATGATGGTATTTTTTCATTAACGTGAGTTAGTTTTACAAATTTTTTTTACAGAAGATAATATTTAAGTTCTTAAAATTCAAAAATCATTTAAAAAAAAAACTAAAAAAAATTGTTACCCTTGGTGGGATTTGAACCGGGGCCATTCAGTTTAAATTACCATCTTAATTACAAATAAGTACTTCTGTAATAACTTATTATTTATTCGGATGGTATGTTGTAGTCGTTACAAGGTAACCAGTTATCAGAGTACTTGCCATTACCAAAGTTTTGCTGGGTATACTCGTATCTGCTATTTTTTTCAAAATTTCAAGATTAAATTAGTGTTATTTCCGGCTGAGGGAATGATATGATAGCTAGGGTCAATAGGGGATAGATTGTTACTAAATTTCGGTTAAAGGTTATATACAAAATTTGCATCTGTGCAAAGTTTTAGTAATAAAATGCAATTATCTTTAGATTTGTAAACGTTTTTGTGCTTCTCTGGCCATTTGAAAGATTTTTGAGAATGTCTCTTGTATGGGAGGTATGGTCAAATATGGGCCGATTACCAAAAGCAATATTTGTGCTGAATATTACATATTAAAATACACTTCAATTTGTGGATGTAATAGACCAAAAACTCCATTCCGGGAAGATATCCCTATAGGAAGTGCCCGAATAAGTAATCCGCCCATAAAAAAGGTGAATCTGAGATCAATATTTCTATGTGTTACAAACCTGATGGTTGGTGAAGGGTATAAAAATGGTCCAATGGTCTCAAAGATCGTGTGTCATGTTATCATTATTGAGTAAATTAATGGTAACGCCCGCTGTATGGCATGTGGCTAGTCCTACTGAAGTACGAAACAATTTCGAATCATGTTTGTATGACTCCAACTAAACCTCATGGACTCTTTTCACTCCAATTGCGTTAAGTCTGCTTATTGACGAACCTAGTTAACCGAAAATTGGCTTCATCGGAAAATGAAATTTTGAATGGAAATTCAAAATCAATAAGAATTTATGCTTCAGCCCATTCGCGAATTGGTTCTGTGGTGTGAGTCGATTGAAATTTTAAATCAATATAAAAACAAGTAAGAAACTGCTATAGTCGGTCAAGCCCGACCCTACAATACCCTTCACCACTAAGGTCAAAGGTCTTCTTTTTCGTGTATAAAGACAGATATTTGATAAATTTTGTCATCATGCAAATATTTTTCCAAGTCTTATATATAAAAGCTGTTTCTGTGAATTGTACTTATATGAGAGCAAAGGTCAAATGTGGACCGATTATCTCGAATGCAAAAAATAAACTTAAAATTGTCATTATCTTCAGATTTACGAGCATTTTAGTGCTTTTTGTCTCATTTAGTGTTTTTTTTACCAATTTCAATAGCCGTGGTCCCACTAACAAAAAAATTATCTGTGCCAAATTTTATTAAATTATCTTTAGAATTGCGACCTGTACTTTGATTACATGGTTTACATGGGGGTCCAGCCAGACGGACAGACGGACGGACGGATTGACTAACATCGCTAAATCGACTCAGAAAGTGATTCTAAGTCTATTGGTATACTTAGCAATATATCAAAAACGGCTTTTTGCGAAAAAGAACTTTTTTATTGTAGAAAATGAATCTCTGGGATTATAAAAATAATGTTTATTTTACAACTTTTTTGTTTCTAAATTATGTTAAAAGATGGCGCTATTTTTAGGTTACATATGAAAAACGCATTTTTAATAATTAAAAGTTAAAAATTTGGTTTGACAATGTTCCATGACTTTGTTCAGGAGTATTTGGTCTAACTTTTTTCTGAATGTACCAACATCGAAAAATATCCAAATAATATGTATTTGATACATTTGTAAGAAACATGTCAATACCGCCGCCTTGCGGCAATCTTTTGTAGCATTTTTAAAAACATAAAAACAGATGCTTTCAAAAACTTTCAAAAGAGATATCTGCGATAAAATTCCGACAAAAAATAAGAGTTCTAGGGGCAAAAGTAGTTAACAGTATACCAATTCTGATACTTTTTTGAACGATTATTTTAAAATTTTGTGTAAAATTTAGCCACTGTTTACAATATTAGAAGTAAAAATAATGTTTTTATAATAAGAAAGGGTATGGCTAAAACTCCATATAAAAATGAAAGTTTTTAACTTTTCTTTAACTTCAACATCCATATGCAAAAATCTTGTTAGCCAGATTTTTTTTTATCGCGAAATTGGTTAGTTTCTCAATATGTTAATTTGTTTTTTAAGTCCATTTCATTTTCCATCTCTACTTTAAAAAAATATAATCGCTGTAAATCGATGAGGTATTAAATACATTTTTTTCGTCGGACTTTTGTTTGGTGGCAAGTTTTCATATTACGAAATATTTAATTTTTAGATTCCTAGAACACAAAATGATCAGAAGCCACTGTTGTCTAGTTACATTTACGCATTTAAGAGGTTCAATGTATTCTGTATACACACTTTAAGATGTAGAAGAAAATCAATGGTCGCGATTTAATCGCGTATTATTTTTGCTTCACTGTAGGCCTCAGGATATTTGTTCGTGAATTTGAGCAATATACCTTTAAGTACCACATTGTTATCATACGTCAATGTGTCTTTCGAAGGTGAACAAGTGAAAAATGACACAAATAGGCTTGCTTGTTTTTTAAATGGCACAAAAATGGCTACATATTTTTCTCGAAAAATTTGCACACATATTAAGAACATGTTTATCTAAAATTTTGATATGGCGCTTCTCGATGCGTTTTTTAGTTAATGAGTTATAGGAAGACAAATATTAAAAATGCAGAATTTTTACCCTTTTTTCATTTTTTTTGTTAGTTTTTCCCAATTTGTCGAAGAACCAAACATTTAATCGGGAAGCGCCATATCAAATTTTTAGATATCGATAGTAGCTATCTGTACGTAAAATTTGGTCTCAAAATCTTTATCCGCTTTTGTGCCATTTTAAATGCAAATTGTATACTTTTTTCACTCCTGCATTATCTTTTATACATATCTTTTCTCTAAGTGTACTGATGTTTTTTTTTATGATGATGAAATCTTTTACACTTATCTAACTATACAAATTTAAAAAAGTATTATTTATGACCTATTAAGAAAGTTACAGCGCAAAATTTGCTTCTAGTTTAAAAGCCAAAATTATAGAAAACACCCTTTATTTCAGGAACCAAAATAGCTTGGGCCATTTTATGTAGCACCAAGGATAGCTGAATATGTGTCTGAAAAAATGTATATAAATTCATGTGATTATCTTGAAATTTAAAAACCTACTTTTTTTGATATATTGCTAGGTATACTTAAAGGTGGACAAATATTTCTATGCGTTACATACATCAGCACAAACTTATAATATCCTTTCCACCTATGGTGATGAAAGGTATGAAAAGGCAACTATCAGCTGCTTAATGGGCAGTCAAATAAATCAGTGATGTCAACTCAAACTTATGATACTTTAAACAAAAAAAAAAAAAAACCCGATACATTTGCCTAATACATCTGACGTTGGGCTTTGTCTGTTATCTGAAAATTTTTGTTAACATTTACGTACGCAAAAAATCCCAAAAGATAGTATTTTTTAGCTATTTTATTTCTGACAAGAAAGTTTTAAGTTTGGTCTTTATTTTATTCTTTAGTTGACTAACGAAAGATTTTGATAATTTTATCCAAAATTTTAGCCTATGGGTGACTGAGACCATACTCCAGTAGTGCTTAGCAGAAGAGCTATTTGCCGAGTAACTATTTCGGCCAGGAGCCAGTTAAGCACAACAATATTTAGTTTTGGAAGATGTGGTCCTAATGGCAACGATAATTATAAAAGTAGTTGAGTTAAGGCCACCAAATGAGTTTTCCATACATTAGTATATACTTGATGGCCATCTCGAAGAGCCAGCCTGTATTTGTTGGATTCAAGCCAAAACAAGTAAGAAAGTGCTATAGTCGGTCAAGCCCGACCATACAATACCCTTCAGCACTCAGGCTATTCTTTTTCCTGTACAAAGACAAATATTTGCTAAATTTTGCTAACATACAAACATTTTCATAAAACTTATATATTTAAGCTGTTTCCGTCATTTGGACTTATATGAGAGCTAGGGTCAAATGTGGACCGATTATCTCGAAATTTGGCAAATTAATTATACTTGTTACAAAAATTATGTTTAAATTCTTATTATCTTCAGATTTAAGAGCGTTTTAGTGATTTTTGTCCCATTTAGTGCGTTTGGACACATAAGTTTGTATGGGAGCTATGGTCAAATGTGGACCGATTTCAACGAAATTTGGTACAGTGATTTTAGTTTACATAAGCAGTATTTTTTTTGAAATTTTATGAACAAATATTGATATTTGTTTCGAATATATATTAATTCCAGGAAGTGGGACCTATGGAAGGTACCATAAATAATGGACCGATTTTGACGAATTTCAATAGCCATGGTCCCACTAACAAAATTATTTGTATCAAATTTCATCAAATTATCTTTAGAACTGCGACCTGTACTTTGATTACAAGGTTTACATGGGGGTCCATACATCTGCCATCTGACTAACATCGCAAAATCGACTTAGAAAGTAATTCTAAGCCTATTGGTATACTAAAAGATGAGTCAAAGACAAATATTTCTATGCGTTACATACATCAGCACAAACTTATAATACCCTTTCCACCTATGGTAGTGAAGGGTATAAATATTGCCTAAGGCTCTTCTGTATGTATAAAGTGCAATGGTTGCTATAGACATCATAGATTGAGTGTTTAGGCTCCAGGACAGTTTTGAGTCCGGAATAACCCATGTTGGTATTTTGTATTTCCTAAAGAACAAAACAAGTTTTACTTTGGCGGGACTTACTTTCAGATCATTAGAAGCGGTTCATCGATTCAATATATCAAGAGCTATTTCTATGAACTGTGACGTGAAATTTACCTGAGACTGCTACCGCAATATCGTCTGAAAATGCGATGGTGTTGAATCTCAGGGAAAAAAGGTCCATGAACAATTTGTTAATAGCAGGGTTACACAGAAGAAGAAATAAGACTTAAGGGATACCATGGGATACAAGCCACCTTGCGAACTATGACAGAGCCTTAAGTCGAGATAATAACCCTGTAAGTAGTTTCCCGACTAAGAAGATTATTGATTTGTCAATTCCTAAGTCTTCCAAGTACAGTGGTAACAGATTTTTCATTGTTGCAGACATGGTGTGAACTGATAGGAGGGCTTGAATGAAGAAGAGCCTAAAGTCGAGATAATAACCCTGTAAGTAGTTTCTCGACTAAGAAGATTATTGATTTGTCAATTCCTAAGTCTTCCAAGTGCAGTGTTAACAGATTTTTCATTGTTGCAGACATGGTGTGAACTGATAGGAGGGCTTGAATGAAGAAGATGCGCATAAGTGAAACGTTAAAAGTTTTAAGAAAGAAGAAACTAAAATTTAAAGTTATAATGCCTTTCGGTTTCGTATAAGTAGCATTGCCAGTTTTTATAATAAAGACTACCTTGCACGTGGTTTGGTTATTTCTAGTATATTAAATAACTTTAGGCATCCCGTGTATATCACAATTAACCAGGGCATTATGTGACACGCCGCTTTGTACGGATTGAAACTGTCTAAAGCCAATTTTCTCTTCTTCTGTTAATGAGATCAGAAAATATTCATATAAAGTTATCAACTCAGTTTTGACAACATTACAGACTGGATTCACTAATCGTCTGTCAGCCGCAATTTGTTTAAAAGTAGGCTGCAACAGAGGGCAAGGTTGCCATTATTTTCCAAAGTCTGCTAGTTTCATAAGAACCTTCTACGCCGCTACAAAGTTTATCCAACACTGCCAATCCAGACAAGGCTTTATAAGGGGCCAGTTTGTATTTCTTTTTGGAGGCCAGTTTGTATTTCTAATGTGTAGTCTATAACGTGTCTTCAATAGAAATGCACAAGGTCATTGCTCAATCGTCAAAGAATTACATAATTTTTAGTCTATTTACTCGTTAATGACTTGAGATGGTTAGAACGTCAACTACTGAGCATAACATATCATATACACCCTAGGTTCGAACCCCAATCTCGACAACATCAATTTCTGTAATTATTAATTTCTATTAATATTAAAAATTACCATATCATCCTCCATCGACGGTAAGACTATAGCGCTAACATTGCGCTAAATGATATTTGACATGAACTTTTATCATAGTTTGATCAAGTTGTCATCCAATTTTGAGACTTGGACGGACGGATATTAATAAATCGACTCAGAAATTTATTTTGAGTTGATATTTATACCCTAAAGCTGGTGTTACAACCAAATTTCTAAGCGCTACAAGCATTTGAATAAACTTATAATACCTTTCCCACTTAGAATAGTATAAGATGCAACAAAAGAAAAATATTTAACAGAATGTCAAGTGCAGGTTGCAGCAGATAACATTGATTAATCTGCTGTCCACTCTTTGAAATCTTATCATCTAAAGTTGGGTTAAAATTATTGCAGGCGACACTTGACAAGCCAAGCGCTTTCCTTTTGGTCAGAAGAAAAAACTTTAGTAGTGGTAACCAACAAAAAAAAAAGAGTTTACAGCAGTGATGCACCATCACCAACATCATAATCATAGTGATTCAAGAATGTTCAACAATATCCGATGAATGTTTAGAAAAAAAAAATTAACATTGAATTTTGAATATTTCCAGGGGTTTTCAAAATCTAACGAACAATAACAAGCAGCAGTAGTAGCAACATCGCTGAAGTACTTGTGCTAACAAATCTTTTGAGGTGTAAGTAATGGCATCTATTGTTTGCCTTCAACTAACGACCACAAACCGACTTTTAGGGTACAAATTTCTGTGAAAACCAAACAAATATTCAATTTACCGAAAAATGCTTTGTTTATTCAAACAAATACTTCCCCCTAATGTCTTGTTTGGAAATATACAATTTTTTCTTATTTATAAGGGGATAAAAGATTTTTGCTTGAATTCCAGTTACCAGTTACACGCCATACACTGCTGGTCTAGTTAGTACCACAAATTTCATTAGAGCCAAAAAACAGGGGCAAATTTAACGGGAAAAAGTCTTAGAGCTGAAATTGTAAAGGGGTTCGTTAGCCAAACTCTTGGACAGACCAACTCTTTTCCTAACAATAACAACGTCCTGGTATTGTAGTAAATTTTTAAATGAAAAGAAAGTTATAAATTTTGTTGGCTCTAAGTGACATTGGCAAATACAAATACACATATTTACAGACATTTTTAGTTCGTTTCTAAAAAATTTAGTGGTCTCTGGTGGGTAGTTAAAGTTGTTGATTTTATTTCGACTTTAAATAGAAACGAGATTTTATTGTTCGAATTTTATTTAAGGGAAAATAGAAGAAAAAAAACGAGTGAAAAATAAACACAATTTCTAATTCAAGTTTTAAATAGAAAACTACAGCTCAATTTTTTTTTATGGCAAATAAATTTATTTCAGTTTTGATTGAAATTGTATTTTATTGCACATAAAATTTTTTATAATTTCTTACACAGAAGACCCACGAAATAATATTTTTTTTTAGGTTCATGTGATTTTCTTTTCCTATCAAAGTTTATAATTTAGTGTTGTCATAAAAGATCTAAATTAAATGAGTTTATCATTAAATTGTTAAAAAAAAACATATTGATAATCGGGGATTTTTAAAACTATATTAAATTCTAACTATATTAAATTCTACTACTTTCATCTAAATACCGCACTACACTCTTTTTCTGAACACCCTGTTTTTCATTTTTGCTACTTCCTTAGTATATCTAAATATATATTAATAAATAAAAACCAGAACCTAAACATAATTCTCATTTAGTTGATAACCATACCAGCATAAATATTCCTATTTTTAACACAGAGGGGGCCAGAACTTAGAGTTCTTTCTAGTAGTTAACATCGTAGTTAGTTGATCCGATTCTTGTATTATAAAACCGTAGTTAGCCGATTGAGAGCCGAAGTTTTTATCTCATCGGAGTATTCTTTAATTCCGTAGATAGCCGATCGGATCAATAGTAGCTGAAGCACTAGCTATTAAAACGTAGTTAGCCAACTGAGAGCTGAAGCATTTATCTCGTTGGATGGTAGGCTCATAGTTAATCAATCGGATTATTATTTCCTAATATCTCGTATATAGCTGAAGCCCCATCCGATATTTCATAAAACCCTGTAGGTAGTCATCAAAAAACGTTTGTACTTTAAATCGAGCCGAAGTTCCAAAAGAACTCGGTAAATATACCATTGTGTAGTCCGGATCGTAAGATCAAAACTCGTATTGTACAAACACAGAAGTTTCTTATTATTTAACCCATATAAGCATAGCTTTTGCCCAACGACTCACGAAGATACCAAGCCACCCTGTGGAAGCAAAATATATTAAAGGAAGCAGACCTTTGATGAACCTGGACAGACTAGGCATACCTCAGCTGGAAAATAAGACTGCATTACAAACTTCCTTAACCCTACAAGGCTTCCATACATACATTTTTCGTGTAGTGTATACATTGTCATAGAGTAAAGCGTCACGACTAATATGGGGAAAAAATAAAGTTCACCGTACACCATCGAATATAAAGCATTGATAATTTTCTGATATTAGGGTGGTAGGAACAGGGGTCTGATAGATAAATACTAGAACCGGATACCTGAGTATAATGACTATTAAAGAATAAATTAAAATGTTGGCCTCCTCGAGACAAAAACATCGACATATCGCACTTCAAGATCCGACTGTAAATGCCAAAGATATAACGAAAAATGTACGACGAAAAAAATTAAAAAAAAATTTCGAAAATTTTTGTACGGTGAACTTTATATTTTCGAGACGCCCTAATGTACATATGAGATATGTTTCTAAATTTAACACAATGATTTATTTGGTCTAAAGCATTGATTGTTTGCGTCTTAGCTGTGGTTCGACAAAGGACACTATTCGACTGTGCAGAACATAGACTATGACTTTATTGACAATGTTAAGAAAAATTCCCTTTTGTGCAACTTTTATAATAACAGCTTATCTGAGAACATTTGGCAGACATTCGTCTGACTAATATGTTATTATGAGAGACTTTAACAGTTTTGTGAATAGATTTGTATTAGCTTTTAATGATTCGGGTAGCATTTCATCAGAATCTGCTGACTATCCAAACTTTTGGTATGTACTTGTAATTTCTTGAGATGTTGGTGGTGATGTGTCAAAATCGTTATAAATGTATAATCGTTATTTTTGTGATAGACCACATATTTTAAACTATTCATCCGTATTGACTGACTGTATTTTTTTGTAGTATCCCTTTCCTAATTCCATATTGCCCCACTCATTCATTAGTGGCTTAGAATTGTAATGGTTATGACCAGCTATTTTCTTTAATTAGTAAACATTACAAAAAGTTATTTGAGCCATCCTGTATTTTTTTAATATGTATTTTTGTAAAGAAATATTAGTAATATGCTTCAATTATTTTTGATGTAGCAAAATTCATTAGCCACCCTATGCCTTAACAAACATCTGAGTGTACACACTCACTAGATATAAAATGAATTACGGGCAGCTCCCGGTATAGTGAAAGGTATAATGTCAGTCTCATTCGTAGTACGGATAGATATATTGGTCTGAGTTCACCTTTAAGTGTACTGATCTACTCATAATCAATAACTGAGTTGATTTAATGATGTGAGTCCATTGGTCTGCCTGAAAAGTTAGCTTTTCATTTCATGACTTCAGGTACCTATCATAGGTCTGGCTTCCCGGAATTAGGAGTTTGGCCTCAAATTTTAATATATATACGAAATTTTCATTGGAATCGATCAAAAACAACATCAATACGTGAAAATCGCAAAGCAACTAGTAAATCTAACAATAATGACAAAAAACAAAAACTTATTTATATTACCTTTAAATTTATGAAAATTTTCTTTAGCTTTTTTATACCCACCATCAAAAAGAAAGAGGGGGTATATTGAGATTGTCATTCCGTTTGTAATTTTCTTAATATTGGCTCAAAAATCAAAAACGATATATATTCTGAATCCTTATGAAATTCTAAGACGATGTCTGTCTGTCCGTCCGTCTGTCTGTCCGTTTGTTGAAATCACGTTAACGCCTAAACGAAAGGACCTAGCTCACTGAAACTTAGTAAAAACACTTCTTACCTATGAGAAATTTTTGGTATTGAAATTGGGCACTAGGCAGCAGATAAAATTTCATCGAAATCGGTTCACATTTAACCATAGCTCCCATATAAAAAACTTACGAAAACAGCAAAAATTCTACCTGAAATTCACCTAAATGCCAATAAATGAAAAACTGTAACAACTTTGGTCACTAAATTTAGCACAAGGATGTCTTATGTGAATGGCAGCCAGTGTGCTAAATTTTGTCACAATCGGTCCCATTTGACCATAGCTCCCATATAAAAAACGGAAACACAAAAATACAAAAAGAAATGGGGGTTTATGTCCGTCTGTCCGTTAGATTAAAACGCGACAGCTCCTTACTACAAAAGCTAGAGAAACAAAATTTTACAAAAGTATTTTTGATATGTAACAGAAGTTGTGTACTGAAAATGGGCGTAATCGGTTAACATTTAGTTAGAGCTCCCATATAACCCCGCCCTGGGAAACACATGAATGCCGATAAATTGAGTACAATTGTAATAGCTATGACGACTTAATTTAGAATAGAGAAGTTTTATGCAACTATTGGTCAGTATTTCAAATTTTATAGGAATCGGTCCATATTTGACTGTAGCTTTCATATAAAAAACACTCGCGGAAACCAAAAATATTTAGCAATTACCAGTGAAAAGCTATTAAATAAGTAACTGTGACAGCTATGGCCACTTAATTTTGCAAGAATAAGCTTTGTATAAATACCAGCCAGTGTGTAAAAGTTTGTTACAATCGGTCAACATTTGGCTATAATTCTTATATACATATACTTATAAAGGGTGGTTAAATTGTAAGGGCCGATGTTGAATGTGAACCACACCTAAACGCCACGTTTTTTTTTCCGAATTTTATTTGACATTTCTCAATCTCAGACTTACTCAATTTTAACCATGGAGAGATACACAATCCAACAACGGGTTAAAGTTATCCAGACTTATTATGAAAATGGGCCTTCAAATCAAAATGCATATCGGTACATTTTCACCTCAGTGGATTCGTCAATAAACAGTATCGCCGCATTTGGGCGAATGAGAATCCAAGAGTGATTGTCGAAAAACCAATGTACCCACTAAGAGTGACTGTTTGGTGCTGTTTATGGGCTGAGGACATCATCGAGCCGTATTTTTTCCAAAATGAGGCCGGTCAGGCAGTTACTGTGAATGGTGTTCGCTATCGTGAGATGATAACGAACTTTTTATGGCCCGAATTGGAAGATATGGATGTGGACGATATGTGGTTTCAGCAGGACGGTGCCACTTGCCACACAGCTAACGAAACAATGGCTCTTTTGCGCAACAAATTCGATGGCCGTGTTATCTCACGTAATGGCGATGTCAATTGGCCGCCAAGATCATGTGATTTGACACCGTTGGACTTTTTTCTTTGGGGTTATTTGAAAGAAAAGGTTCCATACATAATTGAGTAATACCAATATATCATAATAAAATAAAATTACAATAAGTTCCTAAATAGTTTGTGTGTTATTCAAAATCAACATCGGCCCTTGAAATTTAACCACCCGATATTTGCGGACAAAATACCAATTTAATGAAGTGAGATCTATGTGAGGTACCCTAAATAATGGACCGATTTGGACGAATTTTAATAACCATCAAATATTTTTATGAAATTATATTTAGAATTGCGACCTGTTCTTTGATTACAAGGTTTACATGGGGGTCCAGACGGACGGATAGACTGACATCGTTAAATCGATTTAGGGAGTGGTTATAAGTTTATTGTCATACTAAAAGGTGGGTCTAAGACCAATATTTCTATGCGTTACATACATCAGCACAGACTTATAATACCCTTTCCATCTAAGGTGGTGAAGGGTACATAAATACGGAAAAAGAAACCTAAAAAGATGTTTTAAAGTTTCATATTACCAATTCCTACTATAAACCTACACGCACCACATATTTTAATATTTGCAGGAATATCACTCATTTCACACCGTCAACTCAAAAATAGACATGCACGCTCATGTCATTCGTGTTTTAGTTAAAAAAAAAAAAAACAAAAAATTAAAATACAAATAAAACCATGTTCGCGACGGATGTGTAATTTTACAATTACATTCTTTTAGTCTTGTTTGTGAAATTTGAAAATGTTCTTCTTCTTCTAAACGCTGTCATTTCAAATAGAAAATTTCAAAACTAATGGTTTTGCATTAGTGCATCCTTGTCTCGTGTCATTTTTCATTTCTTCACATATGTTTGTGGAAATGGAAAAGTATTTTTTGATTGTAGTGTTTCATTAAAAGTTAGGTTTGAGTGTCGTAAGTTTTAGAATTTCAAATTAGAGAAGTAAAATTTTCTGCTAATAAATATATAATTGGCGGGAATAGAATAAAAAAGTTTAAGGGAATTTAAACTTATAAGGCATTTACATTACCTCGAAATCTAGTACTTACGAGATTTTGTTCAAAATCTAGTTGATTTTGATTAGATTTCCTATACAAAAATAAATCTAGTTATGAATTAGATCTTGGCAAAATCTACTTGAAATCTAGTAGTACTTAATAATGCAGCTTTGTTTTTCTTCTAAAAAGTACTAACAAATACAACGCTGAGTAAATCAAAATGACATTTCAATTGAAAAGAAATCAAAACAAAAGAAAAAAGTGAGCCAAAATTAATAAAATAAATTAAATTTTGAATTAAATTTGAATCAAAAATGAAAAAATAAATGAGAAAGGAAAATAACCCAGTAAAACTTTTCATTACCAAATAATGAGTTAAACAGTTAAACTATTGAACACGAACTACTTACTCATTCGCTGTTTATGTCATTACATTAACATGGGGATGTCATTGGAGGCAAGTACTTACCAATTACAGAAAAGTAATGACTTAGGTAGGCAATTTGAAAGCAACAACAACAACAGCAACAACTTTTTTGTTGTTGTTTTATTAAAAACATATATTTTTAAACGAAATACAAAATTTTTTTTATGATCCCATGCGGGCTCGAACCCAGACCCTCCGACTGCTAGGCAGAGACTCTTCCACTGAGCTACTTCATATATTGAAAACTTAGCAGCTTATAATTAATATAAACAATTTTTATTTTTAGATCCAAAATCATGTAAAAATAACTTTGTTTTTCCCTGCTTTTTTTTGCTTTGTTGTAATTTTTGGAAAAATATTTTTATACGATTTTTTGTAATTATTTTAAAACTTTTTTAAAATTATTTTAAAACTTAAACAATTTAAATCTTCTTGTTTGTATAAGTTTTTACATAAGATTGACTCTTACTTACTTAAATGTTACAACCTGTTAAGGTCAAAGTCCGAGCATATTTTAGAATTCCATGGATTTCGATCTTGTGCGAATATTCTCCAATTTTATAGGCCAAGCTTTGAAAAATGTTCCTCTACTTGGTCTTTCTATCGAAGTTTCGGACATCCTCCTCTAATATTAGGTAGTGGGACATTTCAATTCTAATTTTATCCTCTTCATTGTATTTTTTTTTCAAGAGAGGGTTACTAGCCCGTAATCCTAACCCATTTTTACCGATCTTATGGGACAACTCTCGGAACATGTTAACTCACAATATTAATGGGTGTTAAACTAGCTCCCCGGGTGATACCATGAGGAGGTGTGTGTCCACAGTTGAGATGAAGGATGACCCAGATAAGTTGGGCTTACCATGTTAAGACCAATTAGAATCGTGTTTGGTATTCAACATCCCCTACATAATCAAAATTGACTCATGATGGTATTTTTTCATTAACGTGAGTTAGTTTTACAAATTTTTTTCCAGAAGATAATATTTAAGTTCTAAAAATTCAAAAATCATTTAAAAAAAATTCAAAAATCATTTCTAAAAATTCAAAAATCATTTAATAAAAAAAATCTTAAAAAATTGTTGCCCTTGGTGGGATTTGAACCGGGGCCATTCAGTTTAAATTACCATCTTAATTACAAATAAGTACTTCTGTAATAACTTATTATTTATTCGGATGGTATGTTATAGTCGTTACAAGGTAACCAGTTATCAGAGTACTTGCCATTACCAAAGTTTTGCTGGGTATTTAGAAAAGGTATTCGCTGTCTTCATTTCAGCTCTTGTTGTATGAAATACATATGTAAAAGGTGGTTAAATTGTAAGGGCCGATGTTGAATGTGAACCACACCCAAACGCCAAGTTTCTTTCCGAATTTTATTTGACATTTCTCTATTTCAGACTTATTCAATTTGAACCATAGAGTGATACACAATCCAACAACGTGTTAAAGTTATCCAGACTTATTATGAAAATGGGTGTTCAAATCAAAATGCATATCGTGCATTTCGTGATTTTTTTGGTCAATTTGATCCTCCAAGTGTGCGTACAATCGCAAAAATCGTGGAAAAATTCGAGCAAACCGGGTCTGTAGAAGATGTGAGAACACCAGTGCATGCTCGTACAGCTCGTACTGCAGAAAATATTGCTGTTGTTCGCGATAGTGTGGCTGAAGAGCCGTCCACCTCAACTCGTCGTCGTGCCCAACAATTGCACCTCTCACGCTCGTCGTTGATGAACATTATGCATAAAGACTTGCATTTACACGCTTACAAGGTGTAATTGGCTCAAGAACTAAAGCCTCTTGACCATTCCAAACGTCGTGAATGGGCAGAATGGTAGCAAGAAATGGCAACATTTCCACCTCAGTGGATTCGTCAATAAACAGAACTGCCGCATTTGGGCGAATGAGAATCCAAGAGTGATGATTGACAAACCAATGCATCCACAAAGAGTGACTGTTTGGTGCGGTTCATTGGCTGGCGGCATCATAGGGCCGTATTTTTTTCAAAATGAGTCCGGTCAGGCAGTTACTGTGAATGGTGTTCGCTATCGTGAGATGATAACGAACTTTTAATGGCCCGAATTGGAAGATATAGATGTGGACGATATGTGGTTTCAGCAGGACGGTGCCACTTGCCACACAGCTAACGAAACAATAGCTCTTTTGTGCAACAAATTCAATGGCCGTGCTATCTCTCGTAATGGCGATGTCAATTGGCCGCCAAGATCATGTGATTTGACACCGTTGGACTTTTTTTCTGTGGGGTTATTTGAAAGAAAAGGTGTATGTCGATAAGCCAGCAACAAATCAAGAGCTAAAGGATGAGATAATTCGGCACATTAGCGGCATAGAACCTCCATTATGCCTCAGGGTCATCGAAAATTTGGACCATCGGATGGAGGTGTGCCGCCGTGGTCGCGGCGCCCATTTGGCCGATATTTTGTTCCATTCATAAATGAGTAATACCAATATATCATAATAAATATAAATAGTTTGTGTTTTATTCAAAATCAACATCGGCCCTTGAAATTTAACCACAATACAAAATCGTGACAACATCCATGAATAACATTAACGCCCAAAAAATTAATCATGTTGTAGTGGTTCTAGATGTAGAGCTTATTCGGTTAATTTTACATATGGGCAAATCCTGTGTGACAGACGATACATTTGTACGGATTTTGTTTTTCTTAAATGAATCCCATTGTCATTTTACATGAGTTATCTTTGCAGAGATTTCGGAGAATTATAGCCCATCGATTGTGCTCTGGAATGGCATTTGTAAATTTATATACTTGTTTTGGAGGAAAAAGATATTCGCTTTTAAATTACTGTGACGGACGCTACAAATGTAAGTGACGTTTTTGTCAATACATGTTTCTGTAATTTCCATCAAATTGGTCATAGTAATAAAATAATTGTAAATACATTAAAGATAGAGAAAAATCTGAGGATTACAAACCAGCTTTAATAAAATATCTTAAAGTTTCCAGTTTCACCAAAAAATCCATAAATGAACTACTGCGGACGCTATGTGACGGACGATACAGTTTTTACTTGAATGTTTTTTCTTAGGAAAAATTCATATTTTTTTAAAAGTTCGTAAATCAGCGAAAATAATGGTGTTATTTGTTCGCGAATTTCATCTTCTTCCTCTTTTATTTCGCGATTTTTGGGCACAATTTAATATTTCACAAAACGGCTACATACATATCGCACTTGATTAACAAGAGGGTATTAACTCAGAATTTTAAAATTTTCAGTAGATTAAAAAAACTATTTTATTTTACTACTACTTTCATATAAATAAAGAAGAGGGGTAAAACTGTAGTTTTTTGGCGAAATTATAGTGAAAATGATGTTAGATTTTTACAATGGGTAGATAAGACCACTACACATCAATTTCTTCTAAAAAGTGAAAATTTAAAATATTTGAGATAATACCCTCTTGTTGAATAAGTGCGATATATTTATTTAAAGTTTTGCACTTTTTATATCGTATTTTTCGTCTTAAGAATGCTGCGGCTAACTGTCAGAGTGCCCCAAAAATCAAAATTTTTTTTTCAATATCATCAAATTTGCCCCAATGTATGCATTTTTAACACCTAATACCTTAAATTTAATCTGTGGATAAAGACAGTGTTATTGCTTTATGAATAAGACAGACATGTGTTCGTAAATTTTGTATATAATAAATATCATTTTGGTAAAAATATATACTGTGGCGGACGCTACACACTTTCCTATACTATTTTTCTATATATTTTTAGCCTAATGTAAAGCATACTATAAGTTCTCTTTACAAACCAGGTTCAATTAGAAAAAAATTAAAAATTGTACTAGTCAAATTAAAGAAACCTTTATTTCTGTGACGGACGTTACACACTGTGAGAACTTTTTTACTTGACGTTATTTATATAACTCCAATTACTTTTGATAGGGTCTTTTACATCTAATTGTATAAAATTAAGCAGACTTTGAGCCTCTACTGGAACTTCATACCTAAATGGATGTTTTTGGGATTTTTATTAATTTTTAAAAAACCTATTATTTGAAAAAATTTATAATAATTCGAGTTGGGTGCAAATAAAGACCTGCCATTTACGAAGAGACCAAAAAAAAATTGGATTCATTATATATTCTAAAGGATCAATATATGGTGAATTTTTCCATAAACACAAATAAGTGATTTTGACAGTTTAAAAATGTTGTCCTTGATTTAATGTTTTTCGGATTTGCCCATATGGAGAGTGAATGTCATCATTTTGAAAGCCTCGTCACTGAATAAGATGTCATGTAAACAAGTCATAAATTCTTCAACTATTTAAAGATATTTCTCTTAGGAAATTAATTCTTAAAAGCTTTCTTATAAAATTCCTTCGTCTTCTTTAGAATTCCTACATCTTCTTTAGAAAAGATCTTTGAAAGGCACATATAATGGAATTCCCAAAAAATGAAATTCAAAAAAAAACATTTTTTGACATTTTTTTCGAAATTATAAGAAAATATTATACAATACATTAATGATATTATTAGGTCATTGTAGTTATGCATATTCAAGAGAAAGTGATAATTTGTGTAATTCATAAATATTTTATTACAGATGAATAACATTTTATGTAAATTTCAAAAATATTTACAATATTTTTGCAGCTTTTAATGTTTCAACAAATTATAATGTTAATATCTACCCAGTAAGAACAGTGTCAAACGTTTGAAATATGATGACTTTTACATTTGATATCAAACGTTTTTTTCAAACTTTTTTCAAACCTGAACAGATGTTTGAGATTCACATTCATTTTCAAGTGAGGGTTCATTCGAGAATAAACGTTTGAAAAATTAAAGTTTATCAAATTGAGAATAAAGATTATTCTCAAATCATTATCAAACCCTAAGATGATATGAGAATAATTTGAAAAAACGTGTTTTTCAAACTTTTTTCAAACCTGTACAGATGTTTGAGATTCACATTCATTTTCAAATGAGGGTTCATTTGAGAATAAAAATTAAAAATTAAAGTTTATCAAATTGAGAATAAAGGTTATTCTCAAATCATTATCAAACCCTAAGATGATTTGAGAATAATTTGAAAAATTGTGTTATATAAATTTGATATCAAACCTTATTTCAAATTTTTTTTCAAACATTAAAAAAATAATTTATGTTAAATAAAATGAATGTTTAAGATATTTTAATGGCATTGCATTTCAAAGAAATTCGTTATTTCTTTCGGATTTTTTCAAATTTATCCATATTTGACCATAAAATCTTGCTTAAAAAATGTCAAGATTAAAAATTCAATAATATTTTAAAATGTTTTCTTTGTTTCTTAAAAATTTTTTACCTAACAATAAAGCAAAAGAATTCAAATATGATCCAACGTTTTCAAAAACAATATCAAAAATACAACGCCATTTTATTTATGTTCCACATGTAGATGATATCCACATTTGAAAAACGTTTGAGAATGAGGTTTGATAATGATTTGAGAATAAAGACATTTCTCAATTTGAGAATGTCCCCTTTTTGTTGAGAACGCTATTATTCTCAAATAAATATCAAATCAGTATCAAACGTTTGACCTTTGAAAAAAGATATATTTTCAAATCATCCTCAATTTGAGAAACAACCTTTTTTCTTACTGGGCTAACGCATGGCACTTTGAAGTAATGTATGTATGTATGTATGTAGATATGTGTATAAGTTGTTATGAAATCAAATAATTTGAAGTGGGTAGATACAATGAATATTTCATTTAATAACATTGTAATAGCATTAAAATAATAATAAATATATAATATATATATGAATTTATTACACATACAGTCACATTAATAACATAATAAGGTAAACGTGTAGTGTAAAGTATGTTAAGGTAAATTGAAGTGTGTAACTAACGTAATGTGTGTACTTGGATTTTACACCCACCATCAGAAATAACAAGTAAGAAAGTTTTATAGTCTGTCAAGCCCGACTATATGATGCACTTCACCACTAAAGTCAAATGTGTTCGCTTTTTCTTGTACATATAAAGACAAATATTTCCTTTGTCATCATATAAACATTTTCTTAAGATTTGTATATACATATAAGCTATTTCCATCACTGGGACTTATCTGAGAGCTAGGGTCAAATGTAAACCGATTATCTGGGAATTTAGCAGTTTGATAACTGTTTTTATAGAAATTATGTCATTATCTTCAGACTTGCGACCGTTTTAGTGATTTTTGAACGGACCGCAAACAAAAATTCACAAAATAAGTGAGACAGAAAAGCTGGTAGGGCTGAAAATAAATATAGCCAAAATATAGTCGCTATGCGTATAGTCTGTTTGCTACCTGGGAAGTACAAATATCACATCTGGTGGCTCTACAGCTGAAATATCCAATCACGTAAATAAAACAAGACGCCCATTTGGCCAGTTAAATTCGTCATGGAAGTTAACTTTCAACATAAAATCTGTTTATGTTTAATGTTTTAGGGCTGCAAAACTTAGAACATGGCACCACGTTATATACAATGCCTTCAAGTATTTTGGCAACAACTGCCTCTAAAAGATCTTGGGCATTAAACAACTTTGGATTGAGGCAAACAATAGTCAATTCAAATTGAAATAAGGAAGCGGAAGTAGAGTTGGATAGGTCATACTCTCCATAAATCAGATGAAGAAATCTCCAAGCTTAGACTGGAATCAGCAAGGAAGCAGGCGAGTTGAAACAACAGCTCACAGCTAGAAGCTACAACTTGCAATAGAACTGTCGACAGTGCGAAAGCAGTTGAACCGAGTCAAACATCGAGAATACCTTCGATGTTATTGAAATCATCTTGTTATGGCTTTAAGAGTAGTTTGCCACATCAAAACTATTTAGTCGGTTTACGGCTGCTGATTGCCATTTGTCCATGCCATTTTTCGCTTGAGGTGGTAGCAAGTGATCTATTTTCTATCACCAGTTATAATCCTCTAAAAATATTGATAGATTTCTTTTAGATTCTGTAGCTATAGCTATAGAATATAACACATTAATTGAATATATTTATAGATATAAAATACTACCAAAATACCGGAAGTGAATTAAATATAACCTATAATATCTATAGCAATGAAATTTTCGGTCACCATATAAAAATCCTCATTCCAAGGAATCCTTGATACTGTGCAGTTCCTGTAAGTCCTCTTTTTAAATCTCAATTTTTATGTCGATACTACCGATATTTTTATTAATCCGGAATCTAATTTAAGGTTATCCGAGTAGACAGAACGCGATAAACCTGCTCTTAATCATGTAATGGGTGATTTATCGAATATCTTAACAAGTAAGAGTATTATATTCGGCTATGTCGAATCAAATTAAAGACATATGTAGTTGTTTGTCCGTCAAAAAATTAAAATCTCGCAAATCAATTTAGTTTTTTTTTTTTCAACCGTACAATGCATCTCGGCACACCCCCTAAGAGTCCCAGAAACTTGTTTTAACAGACAGACAGACGGACATAGCTAAATCGATTAAATTTCGATCGATATAAATTTTAGAATAAAAAGGAACCCCTTATGTTAGAAGATTACGTCGATGGAAAGACCAAGTAGAACAAAATCTATCTAAGCTTTGCCCACGAAATTGGAGAATATGCTTACAAGATCGAGTTCACGAAATTCTGAAATATGCTCAGCCTTTAACCTAAACAGATTGTTATACAGGCCATTTAAGTGAATAGGGAATACATTTTATATGATCTTTGGCGAATAATAAAAATATGAAAAATCTTCAATAGCAATTATTACATTGGGTTATTTGTTTGCGTTTGAGGAAAAATTAATAAGTTTTCTATAAAAAATTGCAGTGTCACATATTAAAAATTAAAAAGTTAAATTTATTTTTGTAGTACCCTATATATGCACATGTATTGCTAGAAACACAATCACGGCTACAGGCTACAACCTATCAAAATTATGTTACACGCATTGAAATGGGAATACATTTTTTAGCGTCGGCACAGCTACACGACTACCGACCACCGTTGTAGCTGTAGCCAAGATTAAACTAATTTCTATTTTTATTGGCGACAATAACAGATTTAGTGCTGTCAACATCATAGAATACTGAAATAAATGAGCGATTTAATCCACTTTACTTTATTTACAATAATTTCGATAAAGAAGATTTAAATAAACAATTAAATATTTATCAAATATTTATATATATAATGTATATAATAATATCTGATATAAATATGATGTAAGAATTTATATTTATATAACTCTACCTCAATAAAAGTATATTTTAAGAAGTAAATTTTTAAACTGTCATAACTTACACGCTCCATGTGCTAGAGCACATGTATCCTGTCCCTTATTATTTAAAAGAGCATACTTATATCTATGTTGTTTGAAAAATAAATGTCAGTTGTAAAAATAAGTTTTTAGGATATGGACTCTTAATCCACTCTTCCAATCGGAAGAATATATTATTTGAGAACCATTTTTAGTAGCTTTTGTTTGATACCAAAAAAATTAATATCGGATAAGCTTACAAGCTTCAATATTTAAAAAGCTCATAACTCTCAAAGTGATTCCACTAAAATCTTTATATTACAATTGTCTTTGTTTATATGTACTATCAGGGCCCTATTTCACTAAACTACAATTCTACAAGTTTACAAGTTACAATTACAAGTCTAATTCTAACAAGTGCTGTTCAATTGTGTTTCATTAAAATTTTCACAACAATTGTAGCTTTTTGGACTTGTAAACTACAATTTCTACAATTACAATTTCTAAAATTACAATTATAATAAAATAAAATATTTTGATAAATATTATATATGCAGTCAAATAAAAAATACGATTTTTATGAAATTTTATATATATGTACATTCTCCTAGCCTAGACAATTTTTACACTTCTTCAATATTTTTAATTTAGCTTTGGTTCAGATTTTATGGCGGTTCAAAGTTCGTTTTTTTCAATATTTTTTCAGAAACATACCCTCTTTATATGCCTATAACTTTTGATACGGTTGTCAGATTTTTATAAGCGTATGCCCTTTACTTTTATGCTCTTTTAGTTAAAAAGTTTAGAAAAAGTTTTTTGTCTTCCGATCCACCATGAGCCCATTTTTTGGTTTTCGTATTTTGTTGTCTATACTATTATTCACATTTAAGAGAATGATAAAGAAAATGGAAGATATGCTCCTTGAGTCAAGGACATCATTGATCTCCCTTGTTCTGCATACGCTTCATCACTATAGGTGGAAAGGGTATTATAAGTTTGGGCTGATATATAAAACGCATAGAAATATTGGTCTTAGTTAGACCACCTTTTAGTATAACAACGGATTTAGAATTACTTCCTGAGCCGATTAAACGATGTCAGTCCGTCCGTTCATCTGGCTGGACGGCTGGCTGGACCCCCATGTAAACCTTGTAATCAAAGTACATTTCGCAATTCTCAAGATAGTTTGATTAAATTTGGCACAAACAATTATTTTGGTAGTGTGCTATTAAAATTCGTCAAAGTAAACTAAATTCGTCAAGATACACTAAGTAATGGACTATTATTAATCGAAACATATTTAAAAACAAATAAAATAAATAAATGGTAATTAATATTAATTTGATTTTGTGTTAATTTTAACTATTTTTTATTAAAAAATAGTTAAAAACCAAATTTGAATTCAATTTATCATTCACTTGTAACTTGTAAAATTTTTTTGAGAGTCTCCGTCGACCCTATGCTTTTTTTCTACAAGTGTACAAGTACAAATTTAGATTAGTGAAACAAAACCACTTGTAGAAGTTCGACTTGTAAACTTGTGAATTGTCAAAATCACTTGCAGCTACAAACTTATTTTAATGAAACACAATTATTTACAAGTTCACAATTTTACAGGCAAAAACACTTGTAATTGTAAACTTGTAGCTTAGTGAAATAGGGCCCAGGTTGATTACTAAAAAGGATTTATGTAATTTCTGTCAAGATATAAATCGTTATTTTGCCCATCTTATAAATGCGATATTGGCATTACTCGTAAGCAGTAGATTCTATTGTAGACATTTTGATTTCATTTTTTTATTTTTTCTATCTGTTGGCTTTTGTTTTATTTGGTAAGTTTATCATAACTTATTCTTTATTATTGTTAATAATAGTTCTTAATATATTTCAGGTATTTGTATGGACTTGGATGAAATAATAATAGAGGAAATTTACTTAAAATCATACCATAATTTAAACATGCCTCAGTCATTGCATTTTTACAAAACGCATTGAGGTAGAGCATCCTAATCAATTCATTTATAACATTAACGTAGAAATATTTATTACTTCCACGCAATAAATTTTCCAGCAATTTTTATTCTATGCCGTTTACTTTTTGTAATAGTTATTTCTTTGTCGGTAACTGTTGTGCAGCGCTATTTGATTTCCTTTACAGCTCTTTTAAATCTTATTACCACCTTCTGGAAGTTTTGGTAGTTTTCTAGCATAAATTTGTTATTTGTAATTCAGTGAAAAGTATTCACAATTTAACAAACCAGAGAAACTAAAATATATAGCGGAGGTGTCCACGTGTGATGACAATGGGAGCCATTTTTTTATCTCCCATTGTCTTAGAAACTCCGATCATTGAACCATTTCCGTGGTTCTCGTTGTCTTCCCTTTCATAAAAATACAGCCACGAAACTTTTATCTTTCTTGTACGAAGAAGGTCGTTAGTCTCAGGTTAACAAATTTTATAGACAATCTAACTGAAAACTATGGTTGCTTGACAACACTGTTAGTTCTTCGGCTGCAGTGGTTTCTATTGAAAATCAATCCGTGTTAACAACGAAGCTTTCAGTTACTGGCGTAATAACCAGTTTCCACATTGAAAAGCCGCATGCGGCTCTAATATCGACATTTGCCCACCTTTGATATAGACATTGGTATAGTTTTAGCAAACTAAAGGTACAGGGCCAATGCACGCGGCAAGCGGCTGCGGGCGGCAATCAGCTGTTTTTTTGATTTGTCAAATTTCAAGCGGCAATGGAAAAAAGTACAACTTTGTTCTACTTTTCCGCGCGGCAGATTTTTTCAGTGCTGCCAGATTTAATTATATCCTACTCAAATATTTCTTTATATGAACATTTTTGTAAACAAGCGCACATTTTATGTACTGGCAATACTACGACCGCCCGCAGCCGCATGCCGCGTGTATTGGCCATGTACCTTAAGATGGAATGTGATTCACGTAGACTCAAAAAAATTATTGTTTTATTATACCCACCATCAAAAAGAATAATAGGGGGTATATTGAGATTGTCATTTCGTTTGTAATTTCCTTAATATTGGCTCAAAAACCAATATTGAAGTATATTCTGAATCCTTATGAAATACTAAGACGATTGAGCGATGTCCTTCTGTATGTCTGTCTGTTTGTCTGCCTGTCTGTCTGTCTGTCTGTTTGTCTGTCTGTATGTCTGTCTGTCTGTCTGTCTGTCTGTCTGTCTGTCTGTCTGTCTGTCTGTCTGTCTGTCTGTCTGTCTGTCTGTCTGTCTGTCTGTCTTTCTGTCTGTCTGTCTGTCTGTCCGTCATTCTGTTGTCGACACGATAAAACCTTAACGAAAGGATATATGTCACTGAAATTTAGCACAAATATTTTTCATTTCTTGAAAAATCTTGGTATTGAAATCGGCCGAAATCGGTTCACATTTGATCATAGCTCCCGTATAACCGTGTTTCGGCTAATCGCTTATTTGCTAATAAATGACAAATCATAATAGCTATGATAACAAAATTTGGTATCTAGAAGTTCTACATAAGCACTAGGCAGCATATAAAATTTCATCGAAATCGGTTCACATTTAACCATAGCTCCCATACAAAAAACTTACGGAAACAGCCTTAATTTGACCTGAAATACACTTAAATGCCAATAAATGATAAACTGTAATAGCTTTGACCACTAATTTAGCACAAGGAAGTCTTATGTGAATCCCAGCAAGTGTGCAAAATTTTGATACAATCGCTCACAATTCGACCATAGCTCCCATATAAGAAACTTACGGAAACACGAAAATACAAAAAGAAAAGGGGGTTTATGTCAGTCTGCCCGTCAGATAAAAGCGATAGCGATAGCTCCTTAACTACAAGAGCTAAAGAGACAAAATTGTACAAAAGTATTTTTGATGTGTAACAGAAGTTGGGCGAAATCGGTTCACATTTAGTTAGAGCTTCCATATAACCCCGGCTCGGGAAACACATGAATGCTAAAAAATTGAATACAATTGTAATAGCAATGACGACTAAATTTAGAATAGAGCGGTTTTATGCAACTATTGGTCAGCATATCAATTTTTTTAGGAATCGGTCCATATTTGACTATTGCTTTCATATAAAAAACACTCCCGGAAACCAAAAAAAAAAAAATGAACTTTAAAGCTCCTGCAACCGAATTTAGTCCGAATATTTTGCTAACAATACCAACTAGCGTAACAACTTTTTTCGAATTTGGTCTACATTTGGAATTAGAGGAGATATATTTCTAAATTTAACGCAACTTGATTTTGGGTATATAAGATTCGGTACCGCCGAATATAACACTCTTACTTGTTTTACATGAAATTCTTAAAAAAATATTGTTTTATAGTTTCTTGCTCTGTTTGTTGCACGTTGTAAATATTTTAAGTTACCGTTTTTTTTTTGCTACTGCTAACTTACAACATTCTTTTTCAGACAGACTTCTAGCCATCCTTAAGGATACATCCTCTATAAACACACAGCTGTTTCTTACCAAAATAAATACAATAAAATAAAGAATATTGTGGCAAATTACAGAATGCAGTTAACATAATTTTCCACTAAATTCACAAGTGTATAAATGTGTATTTTACAAGAAATAGGAATGATATACTAAATATACGTATTTAAGCTTTTTTCTTTTTATTTTACTAAAGCAAATGTTACAACTGAACTATTCTCACGTTCTAAAATTAAAGTAAAACAAGTAAGAGTTATATTCGGCTGTGCCGAATCTTGTATACCCACCATCAAATTGTACGAGAGTGCAGCTAATTCAAAATTTTGACCAAATGTGGTATTGTTGGTTTCCCTAGTATTTACCTTGGACAAAATGCAGTTCCATAACCGAATATAGTTTTACATAAATAAGCTGTTTCGTTGTGCCATAAACATGTTGATAGCAACACGACAGGTTCATATATTTTGTTAGGAGTTCCTAATGCATATACCTTGTATAAAGTCTAGACCTAACATTGATTGATAGCTATCTAATTTCGTAGATGCAATCTTAATATACTGAATGTACCTCCAAATCTTTTTGATTGAAGATGTAAAAAGGGGATGTTTATATATCTTTTATATTCTTAAACGAGCATTAATTGTATATATATATATATATATATATATATATATAGAATGGCTATCTCGAAAACGGCTCTAACGATTTTGATAAAATTTGGACAGTGGGTATCTTTTTTGATGTATAGGTCGAAGAAGAAGGGACTTTTGGAACTTTTACCTCTAAGAGGGTAAAAACGGGTAAAAAGGGGAAAAAATCGAAAACGCTATGTCTCCTAAAGTAATAGGTATAGAAACAAAATTAAAATTACGTTTTAAACAGCTTTGAAAATAAGCGGACAGGTGTTTGGTACTTTTTTGAAACTATGTCCGATAGGGGGTAAAAAAGGGTGAAAATAGTTTTTTTGGCACCTTTTTAACCCACTCTTATATTTTAAACTAAAGAATATAGAAAGAAACTTGGTACTGCAATCAATAGATGTAAAAAAAACATGAAACACGTATTTGGTACTTTTTTGATTTTGGAGCCAAAATGGGTAAAAAAGGGATAAAATGATAACTTAACATCTCCAAAGTAATATGAATAGGAACATTATACATTATGTTAAATGCGTTTTAAAAAAATGTACCGAATTCAATTGGCACCAAAAAAGTACCAAATATACATATGGAACTTTTAGAAATTAGGGAATAAAAAGGGGGAAAAATTAGTATTATTTTAAACAAATGAATGTTTGTCTGTATGTATGTTCTTTATAGAATAGTAAACTGTGAATTTGATTGTGTTATGCTCTTTAGCGAAGATGTTGCGGATAAGCCGGCGAAGGTTTTAAAGTTGATAAGACTAATTTCCGACAGATGGCGCCACTGAAAATTACTAAAAATTAATTAAATCGTAAACTGTACATTTGATCATGCTATGATCTTTAGCAAAGTTGTAGCGCATGAGCCGACGAAGGCTTTTTAGTTGGTATGAATAATTTCCGACAGGTGGCGCTACAGAAACTTACTCAAAGTCAATTTAATCGTAATCTGTACATTTAATCATGCTACAATCTTTAGCAAAGTTGTTGCACATGAGCCGACGAAGGTTTCTTAGTTGGTATGAAGAAATTTCGACAGGTGGCGCTACTGAAATTTACTCAAAGTCAATTTAATCGTATGCTGTACATTTAATCATGCTATAATCTTCAGCAAAGTTGTTACGGATAAGCCGAAGAAGGTTTATGAATTGGAATAAGCAAAGTCCGACAGGTGGCGCCACAGAAAACTACTCAAAATGAATTAAATCGTAAACTGTGCATTTGATCAGACTATAATCTTTAGCAAAGTTGTTGCGCATGAGTCGACAGAGGTTTCTGTTGATATGAATAATTTCCAAAATTATTAAAAATGAGTTAAACTGTAAACTATGCAAACTATGTGTTGGTCGGACAAAATAAATCAAAGAATTCAAAATTAACTGAATATTTCTACAATGTCTTTCCTCTAAATTTATTTTAGCACTTTATAATATAAAATATATAAAAACTTTAAAATTTTCCTCAAAATGCTTATCATAAAGCTCCGAGCAAGGCTCGGTCTA
Organism: Stomorhina lunata; assembly: GCA_933228675.1. Classification (NCBI taxonomy): domain Eukaryota; kingdom Metazoa; phylum Arthropoda; class Insecta; order Diptera; family Rhiniidae; genus Stomorhina; species Stomorhina lunata. Next base: position 26,985,039 of record OW121741.1, on the reverse strand, counting down.
CCAGGTACTAAGAACTACAGCCAAATGTTGACCGATTGTTATAAAATTTAATATACATGGCTGGTTTAATATAAACTTTATATATTTATATTTGTGCAAAATTTAGTGGCCATAGCTGATGTAAATAGTTTATAATTTAATAGCTTTTAACTGGCGTTTGTGGCATTTTAGTGGTTATCGGGAGCGGTTTTTATATGAAAGCTATGGTCAAAAATATACCGATTCCTATAAAATTTGACATACTGACTGAAAGTTACATAAAACTTCTCTGTTCTAAATTTAGTAGTCATAGATTTTACAATTTTATTCAATTTATCAGCATAAATGTGATTCCCGGGGCAGGGTTATATGGGAGCTCTAACTAAATATGAACCGATTTTACCCATTTTTAGCACACAATTTGTATAACATATCGAAAATACTTTTGCTAAATTTTGTCTCTCTAGCTCTAGTAGTTAAGGAACTATCGCGCTTTTCTCTGACGAAAAGACGGACATAAACCCCCTTTTCTTTTTGTATTTTTGTATTTCCGTAAGTTTTTTATATGGGAGCTATGGTCAAATAATAACCGATTGTAACAAAATTTTGCACACTGGCTGGCATTTAGATAAGACTCCCTTTTGTAAATTTTTTTTGCTGTAGCCGTTTAAGTTAAGGCGCTATCGCGCTAAACCCCCTTTTCTTTTTGTATTTTTGTGTTTCCGTAAGTTTTTTATATGGGAGCTATGGTCAAATGGTGACCGATTGTGACAAATTTTTTAGTGGTAATATCTGTTATTTATTGGCTTTTAAGTGTATTTTAGGTGAAATGTTGGCTGTTTCCGTAAGTTTTTTGTATGGGAGCTATGACTAAATGTGAACCGATTTTGAGGAAATTTCATATGCTGCCTAGGGCTTATGCAAAACTTTTATGTACCAAATTTTATCATCATAGCTGTTATAGTTTCTTATTTATTAGCAAATAAGCGATAAGCGTAGGCTAGGTTATACGGGAGCTATGGTCAAATGGTAACCGATTTTGGCCAGTTTCAATACCAAAATTTTCATAGATGAAGAATGTTTTTACTAAGTTTCAGTGAGCTAGCGCCTTTCGTTTAGGCGTTATCATGATTTCAACAGACAGACAGACGGACAGCGCTCAATTGTCTTAGAATTTCATAAGGATTCAGAATATATTCTTCTTCTTCTGTTATCCTTGACTTCCAGTGGAGCATGGGGCCTTAGAATATATATCGTTTTTGATTTTTGAGCCAATATTAAGGAAATTACAAACGGAATGACAATCTCAAGATACCCCCTATTCTTTTTTCTCAGACTTGTCTGACTCCAGTTTTTTTCCGCTATTTCGTTGCTTAGCTGCTTTTCATGTAACACGCGGTAAGTAGCTTTCTCGTACAGTGATTTTATAAAACCTGTTATTTTTTTTTTTTGGAAACATTCCATGAGTGCGTCTAAAGCCTTCTCAAGATCTAAAAAACGAGGTATAGAGTGGATCTCCATTTAAGTGAGTACTTGAAGGTAATCACGTCTTCTCATAGGCAGCCCATACAACCAGAAGCCGAAGACTTTTTGTAATTTTCGTAAATATCTATAGAAACATTTTTGATAAATAAATTTTGTATAGAAAAATTGTGGATAAAAAACTTTTTATAGAAAAATTTGTAAAATTTTCTATAGAAACATTTCTTAGAAAAATTTTAGCTACAGAAAGTTTTCTGTAGAAATATTTTTAATAAAAATATTTTCTATAAAAAAATTTTTGATAAAAATACTTTCTATCGAAAAATTTTAGACAAAAAAATGTTTGATAAAAATTCTTCTAAAGAAAAATTTCTGATAATAAAATTTTCTGTAGAAAAATTAAAAAAAAAATTCTTGGAAAAATTTCTGATACAAAAATTTTTCTATAGAAATACACAAATATATAGAAATATACAAAAATTTTTCTGTAGAAAAATTTTTAATAAAAAAATTTTCTATAGAAAATTTTTTGAAAAAATATCTATATTTTTAATAAACAAATTTCGGTAGAAAAATTTTTCATAAAAAAATTTTCTATATAAAATTTGTATAGAAAAACTTTCTATGGAAAAATTTGTGACAAAAAAATTTTCCATACAAAAGTTTTTGATAAAAAAAATTTTAATTATTTGGGAATTAATTATTCGAACTTTAGAATTAATTGAAAAATTACCCAGCAAAACTTTGGTAATGGCAAGTACTCTGATAACTGGTTACCTTGTAACGACTACAACATACCATCCGAATAAATAATAAGTTATTACAGAAGTACTTATTTGTAATTAAGATGGTAATTTAAACTGAATGGCCCCGGTTCAAATCCCACCAAGGGCAACAATTTTTTTTACTTTTTTTTTTATTACAAGAGTCTTTTTTAATGATTTTTGAATTTTAAGAACTTAAATATTATCTTCTGTAAAAAAAATTTGTAAAACTAACTCACGTTAATGAAAAATACGATCATGAGTCAATTTTGATTATCTAGGAGATGTTGAATACCAAACACGATTCTAATTGGTCTTAACTTGGTAAGCCCAACTTATCTGGGTCATCCTTCATCTCAACTGTGGACACACACCTCCTCATGGTATCACCCGGGGAGCTAGCTTAACACCCATTAATATTGTGAGTTAACATGTTCCGAGAGTTGTTCCATAAGATCGATAAAAATGGGTTAGGATTACGGGCTAGTAACCCTCTCTTGAAAAAAAATACAATGAAGAGGATAAAATTAGAATTGAAATGTCCCACTACCTAATTTTAGAGGAGGATGTCCGAAACTTCGATAGAAAGACAAAGTAGAGGAACTTTTTTCAAAGCTTGGACTATAAAATTGGAGAATAGTCGAACAAGATCGAAATCCGTGGAATTCTAAAATATGCTCGGACTTTGACATTAACAGGTTGTAACATTTAAATAAGTAAGAGCCAATCTAATGTAAAAACTTATACAAAAAAGAAGATTTAAATTGTTTAAGTTTTAAAATAATTTTAAAAAAGTTTTAAAATAATTACAAAAAATCGTATAAAAATATTTTTCCAAAAATTACAACAAAGCAAAAAAAAGCAGGGAAAAACAAAGTTATTTTCACATGATTTTGAATCTAAAAATAAAAATTGTTTATATTAATTATAAGCTGCTAAGTTTTCAACATATGAAGTAGCTCAGTGGAAGAGTCTCTGCCTAGCAGTCGGAGGGTCTGGGTTCGAGCCCCCATGGGACCATAAAAAAAAATTTTGTATTTCGTTTAAAAATATATGTTTTTAATAAAACAACAACAAAAAAGTTGTTGCTGTTGTTGTTGTTGTTTTCAAATTGCTTACCCAAGTCATTAATTTTCTGCAATTGGTAAGTACTTGCCTCCAATGACATTCCCATGTTAATGTAATGACTTAAACAGCGAATGAGTAAGTAGTTCGTGTTCAATAGTTTAACTGTTTAACTCATTATTTGGTAATGAAAAGTTTTACTGGGTAGGTTCATTTAATTTTCAAAATTATTAATTTTGAAAATTGGAAAGTAAATTATGGAGAAAAACTGAAAAAATTATTTTTGAATTAAATGAACTCAAGCTTGATGAAACCTAATTTTTCAAAAAAAATTTTGTATAGAAAAATTTCTGATAATAAAAATTTAATAAAAAAAAATATCTATATTTTTGAATTTTCGATAGAAAAATTTTTTATAAAAAAATTATCTATAGAAACATTTTTGATAAAAAAAATTTGTATAAAAAAATTTCCTATCGAAAATTTTTGACAAAAAAGTGTTTGGTAAAAAAATTTTCTATAGAAAAATTTCAAAAAAAATGTTTAATAAAAAAATTGTCTATCAGGTATGTGATGGACTTTTTCGTTTTCAAATCGATCGATTTCAGACATATTTTTTAGCTAATTTTTCGGTTATTTCCCCCCAAAAAAATGAAAATTTTGGCTTCAATCCTTTTGACTGATATTTTATCTTTCATTTGGTTTGAATTTTTTGGGAAAATTACCGAAAATTATCTCAAAAATATATCTGAAATCGATCGATTTGAAAACGATCGTTTTCCATCACATACCTGTATATATATTTTCTATAGAAAAATTTCAGATAATAAAATTTTCTATAGAAAAATTTTTTATAAAAAAAATTCTTAGAAAAATTTTTTATAAAAAAAATTTCTTAGACAAAATTTTTGATAAAAAAAATTTCTATAGAAAAATTTTTGATAAAAAAAAATTTCTATAGAAAAATTCTTTATAAAAAAAATTTCTTAGAAAAATTTTTGATACAAAAAGTTTTCAACAGAAAAATTTCTGATAGTAAAATTTTCGACAGAAAAATTTCTGATAGTAAAATTTTCTATAGAAACATTTTTGATAAAAATAATTTTCTATAAAAAAAAATTTTACTACTATCATTTGGGTACATCAACAAACTGACAGCTTGATTGTCTTACAATTTCATAAGGAATCAGAATATGTGCACTTTTTGGGATTTTGCTTTAATATTATGAGAATTACAAACGGAAATAACAAACTATTATTCTGATAGTGGATAGTTTTGAACCTACAGCATTTTTTAGGGTGTTGAGTCGGGTTATGGTGCACACATAACAATACTTTCTTAATATATTGAATATAAATTTAATATCCATTAAAAGTCAATTCACGATAAAATTGTATTTGTAACAACAAATACCCGGTTTTTATTTTAGAATTCATATTAACAACGACAAGGGACCATAAATTTAAAATAAATAGCGTCAACCAAAATGCAAAGTTATTTAAAATATTAACTAAAAAAATTTTAATCGAGTTTTAAGTATATTTTCCCTAATTTTCTTAAAAGTTTTTTTTTTAACTCTGTAAAATTTTCAAAATTTCACATACCTAAGTAGATAGACTTTTGCCCTTAAGACAACCAAATATTTTTAAATTGCCCGAAACCATTAATATTTTTTTTTATATTGTATATATCCATTTTAATTTTGTTTTATTTCACTTTATTTCAGAGTTTGCCTTTTCCAATGAAGCGAAAAAATATTCCATTGAAATTAATTAAATACATATTGTAGCCAATAACAAAAAAAAAAAAAACAAAAAATTGAAAAAATTAAAAATACAATAAAAAATAATACAATTTCATAAAATTGATTAAAAAACATTTTTTGTTGCAAAAACATTTAAAAACAATAATATTATTGCTTTAATGACACTTGATATTCAAAGCACACAAACATAACCTCAGTCAGACCAACGAAATTTGTTTGTGCTAGGATTCAGGGGGTGACTTGGATATCATATCATTTATTTAATATGTTTTTCATAGAAGATGAATAATTGGCGGTACATGTGCTCTATATGAGGCTGTTTGGCATTAAACTGCTATTAACATAGTTTAGTTTGCCAAACGAAAGAATTCAATATGTAGGGATTTATTTTTGTCTTTCATCAGCAATAAAAAATGTAAAAGAAATTAATTCGTGTGATATTTTTATATCACAAAGCCAATATGTTTATGTAGCAAATTTGTCACTCAAATAACAAACTGCAAAAAGTGATATTTATAACCTACAGCACAAGTTGACTCAGAAAAAGAAACTTTCTGAGTTGATCATGATCAACAATCAAAAGTTACCTAAATATCTCAAAAATGACTAAAGATGACTGAAATTATCATCGGCATAAACAATAGATTGAAATCTAATGGAATCGATTTTCTTAAGATATTAAGGTTAGCTTAAGCAAGTGGCTACCGAAATAATCCGCGTCACTTAGGTTCTACAAGGTCCATTTGTGTTACCTGCTGGGGGTAGAGTGGAATAAATTCTTGACTTAGTTAATAATTTTTTTCAAATCGGAGAAAATCTTTATTAGCATCTGTTGAAGTGTGTACAGGGACTCTAGAGTGAAAACCGTGGCGATACTTCGTAGAGAATCCCTAGGGTCAGAAACCTTCATTAACTTCCAATCATCTACGGGTAGATTGTAATTAGTAAACAGAAGGAGTTCCAGAAACTTCTCTGTAAATGACACGCCGTGGGCGTAGGTCTACATGGAATCACTTCTAGAGAAACCTCATTCTTCTTCTTCTTCTGTTGTGGAGCATAGGGCCTCAATAGTGTTTAACTTCTTTCTATATACAGTCGATGACTCTGACTGTCCCCCTTGTAGAAAGTATCTGTCATTATGGTATGCCATCAATTTCACACGGAACTGGCATCAGCCAGCGACATCGCAGTTTGACATCAAAAGTTTTCTTGAAGACTACCCCCACCAGTTTCATTGACTCCAGAGTCAAAACCGTAGTGATACTTTGTAGAGAATCCCTAGGGTCAGAAACCTTCGTAACCTTTCAATCATGTACGGGTAGATTGCGATTAGTAAACAGAAGGAGTTCTCGAAACTTCTCTTTAGATGACACGCCGTGGGCGTAGGTCTACGAGGAATCACTTCTAGAGAAATCTCATAGTGTTTAACTTCTTTCCATATACAGTCGATGACTCTGACTGTCCCCCTTATAGAAAATATCTGTCATTATGGTATGCCATCAATTTCACACGAAACTGGTACCAGCTAGCGACATCGCAATTTGACATCAACGATTTTCTTGAAGACTACCCCAACCAGTTTCATCTGGATAATAACCCTGCTTCCGGTAGATACAGATCACTTAAGATTGCTCTTCTCAATAATAGCTTTCACTATCTGACCTTTGGCAATTTCGCTGTAGGGTCTATCCATTTTGACAGGCGGCTTCGGGAGCTTTGTCCAGGCTGCTGATTTTATGAGATGTTTGCCTCAGATCCCTTTTACATTGGAAGCACTGGGTTTCTACACGAAACAGGGAATTTAACTATTGCGGTTTTAGAAGTGATTGGGGCAGATTTCAAAGGCACTTTTGAAGTTCTAGCACCTTTTATTGGTTGAGTCTTTTGACAAGAGGAGAATCTGAACTTGGCAGACTTTCTCCCTGTGGTTTTGGCACCTGTAGTTTGTCAAAGGGCTTGGTTTCTGGGACTCCTAGCAAAAGGTACAGGAAGTTAACCCATACAAACGTTGGCAGTTTTCTTTTACACTGGATGCACTGGTTTTCTACCCGAAGTATGGGATTTGGACATTAGAGCTTCAGAAGTTCTTGGAGCGGAACTTCTTGCGAAGTATTACCACCTTTAAGGGTTGAGTTTTATGGCAAGAGGATGGTCTGAACTTGGCAGACTTTCTCACTGTGGTTTTAACATTTGAGTTGGTCAAATGGTTTTGCTAGATGCCCTCGCCAAACCAACCATGGAACCTGTGTCGGCATACTAATCTGGCCAGGTGTCTTCAAAAAACTAGTTGAAGTTGCGGGCTTTGCCTTTGTTGTAGTCTCAGTCACACATCACGGTCCGAGACTTGTACCGAGGAAGCTATGTCTCCGGAGATTATTAAAGGCTCGACTGGATACATGGGCCATGAAATTTTTGATATTGGGTAGTGTTTTTTTTAGGATTTCAAGATTTTGAGAGGTTGCTTTATATTGTAACTGCCAAGTCCATAATAACACTGCCACCCCTCTGGGGAGTAGATACAAATCACATGACCGCCCAACATGAAAAACAGACGTCATGTGAGTTTTTTTGTTATCAGACGGACCTAAAATCGGATATCAGAGACCCAACTGGAGAAAGTACCATCTACAGGTCAATTTTGCCAGCATTGAAAGAGACATAGAGTTCAACTGGCCGCGCAATATGGGAAACAGATGCTAGTTAAAGGGGAGGAGTGTTATTCTTTTTAGAACACTCTCTCTAAGCCTGTATGGTATTTGTAACAATACCGGAGATAGCAATGATATCAACTCCCCCTGCATAGCCTTAGATTTCCTAGCGAGTAAGCCCTTTTATCACTTTATGATGACAACCCGTCGCAGAGGAAAGAAGTAAGAAGCTTATTAATGTCAAAGTTTCATAGTAGATAGAGCGTCTTATAGTGTACTGACATGCTACCTTTTAGACTTAGCATACGTAAGAATATAGTAAAGAGATAGGTCTTATAGATCTGAGGACCTTTGGTTTAATATGGGTATTTTTACCAGCATTTGCGATTCTCGATTTAGTTATCTGGAATAAACATAGGCAGTTCATATAGATCAGAATCGGACATAGTATAATTAAACCAGCATTAGATTGCAAATCTGCTACAATAATGTCATTATGTTACGCAGCTTAGTTGTGCTTCCATAAGGATCCGTAGAGTTTTTGATCCACTGGTAATCCAACTAACACGTGTTTTTTAAGTAAATATAACCTGCAATAGAGGTTGAAGTCGTACTTATTGGCTAAGTTAAACTTTCTTCACAACTGCCTTTATTGCATTTCTGAGGAGATATCAGGTTTGGTGAAGATTTATAAAGCCCATTTTGGAATATCGTAATGTTGCACAGTGGGTTGAAAAAAAAAAAAATTAGGGAAATAATTCAAGAACTTTTTAACGGTAAGTTCGATTATTATAAAATTTCACATGGCTATTAAGGAGAAGAATTCAAGCTTGGAGTCTGTAGACTTATCAGAAGGGGAGCTGTATGCCCTGAATACAAGACTTGCAATCTTTTCATTTGGGAAATGAACAATATTTGGGAAATGATTTCAAATGATGGCAGGTATCCGGAAATTCTAAAAATTTTTTTGTGAACTTTGGATCCGATATTAGCAAAACTCTAGACCTAAGTGGGCAAAAAGTTGAAAATTTTAAACCATACGTTTCGCAATGTTTTTTGAAGATCGTTCATTCGAAAATTTTTAATATCGGATAAAAAATGTGACATCTAATTTGAGGGCATATTAGATAAGTCTACAGAATCCAAATTTTAAACTTCAGTTCAAATACTCCTCCTCAATAGCTATGATATCTAAGTTGCCCTTTTAAAGTTCTTGATTTTTTTTTAACCCACTAAATGTTGGGTCCCCTGTTTCCTAGTCGTAGATTAACAAGCTTGAAGGGTTATTTGATTCTGGTTAACATATCTACCGAAAATGACAAATATATACTTAAATCACAAAATATTTATTGTTGCTTACTTATTACATGAATATTTGTGGATTGGCTCTTAATTTTCTCCTTTTCCAAATTTTTTGTGCATAAAAAAACTTGCCCTATTAATTACTTAGAAGCTTATGTGGAACGTATTTGTTGCTTCATTCTAAAACTTAAAGTCTTTAACTTTTACACGCACACACTTTGTTGTCCTTGTTAAGCATTCGGGTTTATTTTCAAATTCGTCCTTTATTGCTTTGGAATTTTCTCGCTTAAAAACTGTCACGATAAATTATTATCAAAGATTATAAAGTCGACTGTCAATGTGTTAAATGGAAAATAAATCGAAATTCCGTTTTATTGTGCTAAAAAGTTTGTATGAGTTGGCAATTTTGTTTTTGGTATTTGTTAGTACTGGAAGTCCTGTAACTGGTAAAAGTATTTGTAAATATTTTGAAGGCATTTAAGGTGGTTTCGGTTTGAGTGCGTCTGACTCTTAGTCATGAAAACTTTATTAAACCAAAATTTTCTTTGCTTTAGAAAAAAAAGAATTTAAATTTGTGTTCACATTTTTAAAGAATTCTTAAAAGATTAATACATACCCAGCAAAACTTTGGTAATGGCAAGTACTCTGATAACTGGTTAAGTTGTAACGACTACAACATACCATCCGAATAAATAATAAGTTATTACAGAAGTACTTATTTGTAATTAAGACTTGTAATTTAAACTGAATGGCCCCGGTTCAATTCCCACCAAGGGCAACAATTTTTTTTATTTTTTTTTTTATTAAAAGAGTCTTTTTAAATGATTTTTGAATTTTAAGAACTTAAATATTATCTTCTGTAAAAAAAATTTGTAAAACTAACTCACTTAATGAAAAAATACCATCATGAGTCAATTTTGATTATGTAGGGGATGTTGAATACCAAACACGATTCTAATTGGTCTTAACTTGGTAAGCCCAACTTATCTGGGTCATCCTTCATCTCAACTGTGGACACACACCTCCTCATGGTATTACCCGGGGATCAAGTTTAACACCCATTAATATTGTGAGTTAACATGTTCCGAGAGTTGTCCCATAAGATCGATAAAAATGGGTTAGGATTACGGGCTAGTAACCCTCTCTTGAAAAAAAAAAATACAATGAAGAGGATAAAATTAGAATTGCAATGTCCCACTACCTAATGTTAGAGAGGAACGTTTTCCAAAGCTTGGCCTATAAAATTGGAAAATATTCGCACAAGATCGAAATCCATGGAATTCTAAAATATGCTCGGACTTTGACCTTAACAGGTTGTAACATTTAAGTAAGAAACAAAAAAGAAGATTTAAATTGTTTAAGTTTTAAAATAATTTTAAAAAAGTTTTAAAATAATTACAAAAAAACGTATAAAAATATTTTTCCAAAAATTACAACAAAGCAAAAAAAAGCAGGGAAAAACAAAGTTATTTTCACATGATTTTGGATCTAAAAATAAAAATTGTTTATATTAAGTATAAGCTGCAAAGTTTTCAACATATGAAGTAGCTCAGTGGAAGAGTCTCTGCCTAGTAGTCGGAGGGTCTGGTTTCGAGCCCCCATGGGATCATAAAAAAAATTTTGTATTTCGTTTAAAAATATATGTTTTTAATAAAACAACAACAAAAAAGTTGTTGCTGTTGTTGTTGTTGCTTTAAAATTGCTTACCCAAGTCATTACTTTTCTGCAATTGGTAAGTACTTGCCTCCAATGACATCCCCATGTTAATGTAATGACTTAAACAGCGAATGAGTAAGTAGTTCGTGTTCAATAGTTTAACTGTTTAACTCATTATTTGGTAATGAAAAGTTTTACTGGGTATGTTTGTATTAAAATATGTTATAAAATTTGTTTAAATTTAAAAATTGAAACTGGGAAATTTGTCTCTAAATAAACAGAGGGATGAAAATGTTTAAATTATGTAAATTCCATAATTGGACAAATTTAATTTTTATATATTTTATTTATTTATTTTTTTTTAACAAAGTCCATTGGAAACTTAATATAGCGCATATGTATATATTTCTGTATATATTTGATTTGATATGATTCCATATACATGTATGTACATTAGGGCATCTCGAAAAAAAAAGTTCGCAGTTCACCGCCGAATATAAGGTATTGCTTTGAGGGAGTTTCGAAAAAATATTTTTTATTTTTATACCCTTCACCACCATAGGTGGAAAGGGTATTATAAGTTTGTGCTGATATATGTAACGCATAGAAATATTTGTCTTAGACCCACCTTTTAGTATACCAATAGGCTTAGAATCACTTCCTGAGTCGATTTAGCGATGTCCGTCCGTCTAGCTAGCTGGCTGGCTGGACCCCCATGTAAACCTTGTAATCAAACTACAGGTCGTAATTCTAAAGATAATTTGATGAAATTATGGCACCATGGCTATTGAAATTGGTTAAAATCGGTCCATTATTTATGGTACCTCCTATAGGTCGCACTTCCCGTAATTAACATATTTGCCACAAATATCAATAGTTTTTCATGAAATTTAAAACAAATACTGCTTATATAAAATCACTGTACCAAATTTCGTTGAAATCGGTCCACATTTGACCATAGCTCCAATACAAACTCTTCTGTAAAAACGCACTAAATGAGACAAAAACTCACTAAAACGCTCGTAAATCTAAAGATAATGAAAATTTTGAGTTTAGTTTTTGCATACATAATTTTTGTAACAACTGTATTCGATTTGCCAAATTTCGGTCCACATTTGACCCTAGCTCTCATATAAGTCCAAATGACAGAAAGAGGTGAAATATATAAGTTTTGAGAAAATGTTTGTATGATGGCAAAATTTAGCAAATTTTTACAGGAAAAATAACACCTTTGACCTTAGTAGTAAAGGGTATCGTATGGTCGGGCTTGACCGCCTATAGCGCTTTCTTACTTGTTTTTTGATACGCATTGGGGTCCAAAATACATTTTTCGTTATATTTTTCGGCAAATTATTGGACTCCTCGAGAAAAAAAGCATCGATATATCACACTTTAAGATCCGACTGTAAATGCCGAAGATATAACGAAAAATGTATTTTGGCGATCCCAGGTGCGGCGAAAGAAAATTAAATAAAAAAAATTTGAAACTGTCTTACAAGAATACTTTATATTCGGTGGTGTACGCCGAACTTTTTTTTTCTTCCATATAAGTCGAGACGCTCTAATGTACATACTTTAATTAAATGGGCATTAAAAATTTACTTTCATAAGGATTTAAAATACAATCGATATATATTTTATACAACATATAATCTCTTAAATCCATATATAGCATACACATTTAACTATACCCTACACCACACAATTTGCAGTCATGATCTAACATCAACTTTTAGGGATATCAATAGATTCAGATTCGCTTTTTGAAGTCCATTGGTCTATTTGGACATAAAAAAGACTCGTCACAATCAAATAGAATAGAATATATCCTTCACCACCATAGGTGGAAAGTTTGTGCTGATGTATGTAACGCATAGAAATATTTGTCTTAGACCCATCTTTTAGTATACCAATAGGCTTAGAATCACTTTCTGAGTCGATTTAGCGATGTCCGTCCGTCCGTCCGTCTGGCTGGCTGGCTGGACCCCCATGTAAACCTTGTAATCAAACTACAGGTCGCAATTCTAAAGATAATTTGATGAAATTTGGCGCAGATCATTTTTTTGATAATGGGACCATGGCTATTGAAATTCGTCAAAATCGGTCCATTATTTATGATACCTCCCATAGGTCCCACTTCCCGGAATTGATATATTGGCCACAAAAATTAATATTTTTCATGAAATTTTAAACAAATACTGCTTATGTAAACTTTAATTACTGTATCAAATTTCGTTGAAATCGGTCCACATTTGACCATAGCTCCCATACAAACTCTTTTCTCAAAACGCAATAAATGAGACAAAATTCACTAAAACGCTCCTAAATCCGAAGACAATGAGAAGTTTATTTTTTGCATACATAATTTTTGTAATAACTGTAATCAATTTACCAAATTTTGGAATAATCGGTCCACATTTGACCCTAGCTCTCATATAAGTAAAATGACGGAAACAGCTTAAATGTATAAGTATTGAGAATATGTTTGTATAATGGCAAAATTTAGCAAATATTTGTCTTTATAGAGGAAAAAAAACACCTTTGACATTAGTGGTGAAGGGTATCGTATTGTCGGGCTTGACCGACTATAGCACTTTCGTACTTGTTTTTTTATTATTTAGTTTTCCTTTCACTTTTCGACGGCAATTGAAACATTGCTAAGATCTACTTTCAGATTTTTTAACATCTGATGCAGTGAAGTAGGGAATGATCAAGTCAGGCTTGACCTTTTTGAGATTTGTATATTTTGTTTATATGCATATATGTATACAAGTATACATGTTTATATATATGTATGGCTTTGATGTATTCAAACATTTGAAATACTATATTAATCCCACCATTGCCACATTATTATTGTTGGTTTTTCATTATGCGTATAGCCCCATTAAAGCTTAATTCAGTCAATTAAGTGAAAAAGTGGAAAATATCTTAATGCACATTGTCTTAATTCCTTTAAGCATTGACTCTATAATATACAAATGTTGCATTTCTATACATTGACTTGCCTTATGGTCGTTTTAAAAAGTCCCAATACCTTTTATATATGTTTAAAACATCAACAAAAAGGAAAACATGTCTTAATTAGTACATTGTTCATTTTTTTAATAATATTCAAAACATTCTTGAACATTTCTGGGAAAAAAGTATAAAAAAAACTAAAAAGTATATTTTGTGCAAAATCATTTCTGTAATTTCACTTTAAATTTCTGAGAAACTGTACAAGGTATCTAAACATTTTTTGCAGTAATAAAGCTTATTTTATTGTTAATGTAAACTAATTTAAATAATTTAAAAAAAGGAAACCCAACTGACAGTTTTTTGCAATTAAAATTTTGGTGTATGAAATTTTGCCATTTTTTATAAAATTTGATTTTCTGGATTCGTTTATGAATTAGCGCTACCTTTTATTTTTTAAATCTAAAGAGAATATATGGGACTATATAACTGCATTTCAGAAAATTGCAAAATCGGCTCGACTTTTTCGTTATATGTTCGATAATACAAAAATTTTCTTAAAAGTTAGACAAATTTCGTTAAATGCTGTACGTAAAGGTACAAGGGCAATACACGCGGCATGCGGCTGCGGGCGGTCGTAGTATTGCCAGTACATAAAATGTGCGTTTGTTTACAAAAAATTTCATATAAAAAAAATATTTGAGTAGGATATAATTAAATCTGGTAGCACTGAAAAAATCTGAAGCGCGGAAAAGTAGATCAAAGTTTTACTTTTTTCCATTGCAGCTTCAAATTTGACAAATCAAAAAAAAAACTGATTGCCGCCCGCAGCCGCTTGCCGCGAGCATTGGCCTTCTACTTTAAAGGGAATTTCGCACTGACTTAAATTTGGGTTTGTTATCAGCCTAGAACCCATTATCTACGAAAATATAATAAAACATTAACTTTAATAAAAACTTCTTAGTAAACAGTAAAAAATTGATACTATCTTTTTAGGAAAAAATTCACTTTTTCGATCAGCGAACAATATTAGACTTTAGAAATTTCTCAACATAAAACGGGTCGACATATTTAAAAACGGCTTTCAGTGTTTTATTTTCTAGCTGTTGGCTATATATCAGAAGTTTAAAAAAATTATCGATTTAATATCAAATGCACAATCGGCCAAAAACTAAAAAAAAAGTTGAAGAGAAAATTTATTTTTTTAATTTTTGATATGAAATAATTTAAAAGCCATAAGAGTAATTATAGTGAAGTGAATATGTCTTTTTTTCGTTTCCTCAAGCTCATTTCAAAATGTTAAAAATCAACCATATTTGACGATAATTAAAAGAGCTACATGATCCAAAAGCTTTTTTACTTCTGAGGTGGTCTTCTTTGGAGACCAATAATTCACCCTGTGTAAACTCAGGGCAACCATACATCCAAAATTCAGAAAGCTTGGGTACTCCTTAATAATTCTCTTTTACGTACTGATGCAATAAGATTTACAGGTTAGAAGATACAGATGTATTACTACTTTATTTGTTTCAGACCCCTGTGCGATCGAAGTTCAAAAAAATAGAAGGAATGACCCTACAACGATGAAATTTTGCACACTTGTTTAGTTTTATATTTATAAGAAAAATTAAAAAAATTTCAAAATCCGTCGACTCCTTGGTGTACCTGCATTGGTCTCCTATTTCTTCGCCTATTTTTCTTCTCAATGTACAAGTCGCAATTATCAACAAAAATTTATGAAATGTCACACACGTCTATTCAAACAAAAGATCTGATAATTTTAGTTGCAATTAGTCGCCTCTTTGGGATACCTGTCTTTTTTGTATAAGCCGCAATTTTCATCAGAATTAAAAAAAGTTCGACACACATATATTAATAGATCCAAGAAAGTGTTATACTAATTTCGTTTCAGATTCCTTTACTCTTTAAGGTACCTGCCTTAGACCCCCCATTTTTAACTTATTATTTTTCTCAGTGTGTAAGACGGAATTCTCAACAGACTTTGAAAAAAATGGGCCACTTCTATTAATTTATCCAACAAAGATCTCAAGCACATTTGGTTAAAATCCGCCCACTCCTTGTGTACCAGCCACTTTCCACTCATTTTTCTTCTCAACATAAGCCGCAATTCTCAACAGAATTTGATGAAATTCGGCACACATCTATTGGTTGACCCAAAAAAAGAGCTTTACTAATTTTTTTTTAATCCGTTGACTACGGACTTACACTTAAATTTAATTTGTTTGAAAGGTACGCCTAAATGACTGCAACACTTTTTGCTTAAATTATACATAACAATTTACGTGACTTTTTTCAGAAAATTTTAAACTTTGTTCTACTATCGGTAAATTTCGGTGAATTTTAGTCGATTAATCTAAAGAAGAGACTTTCACCTTTCACATGGTTATGGTCGGAGCACGGAGCAAAAGCGATCCAACTTAGTTTTTGTCCAAAGAAAAACGAAAACACTAAATTTTCTAGAGCTTTATTGATATTCTGATATCTCCTAAACTATATACGGAATTAAGTTATTTTCTTCTGCAGACTAAAAGTAAGGTTCTGTACCTGAAATAAACGGACATCAAGATTAATGCTGTGAAACTATATTCGAAGCATGAGCTACTGAGTTTGATGAAAAATTTCTTCACTTTGCGTTTTAGAACATTAAGCACATTTCAGTACCTTTTTTATAACACATTATATAACTTTTCTTGAAAACAATTATTGATCCTCAATATCTAGACTCTTCTCTAAAGAACTTCATCATTAGATTTTTCAAAAGCGGTGTAGCAGAAGTAACATAGAGCAGCTCACTGTGCGACATAGCCACCAAAAGCAATAAAAGGTGTTGGTTCAGAATGGGTTAATATATATTTTAACAAAGTAGTGAAAAAAAAGCCTTTAATTTTCCAAAAAAATATCTTTCCAAAGAAGAAAATTTTTTAAATCTTTTTAGAATTTAAATAGATTAAATTGTCTTTACGTTTATTCACATTATGAAGATTTCCTTTTTTAATTAATTAAATCCTTCCTGCTTTAAATAGGTTTAAGGATTCTGCATAAGTTTAATTTTAGCAAATTTTTTTTTGTCTTAAAAAATAAAATTTATGACCTTTTCGTTAGTCCTGTTTTCGTTTTTACTTCAAAACTTAACAAAAAACGTCTGCTGGCTTTCTTTTCGTTTATTTTTCTTGTGTCCTTCAATGTAATTAAAATTTAATATTTTAGCAAAATTAAAAATGTACTAAGATATTTAAGCATTCAAATATTTGTCCGAAAAACAAATAACATAAGGATAATTTATTATAATTTTTAGAGTTAGCAGATGCGCGAAGGCTGTGAAAAAGAAACCCTAACCATTTTTGGTTTATTTTTTTGAGACCATATTTAAAGCAAAAGGTTTCTAAACTTGAAATATGACTTTAGCAATTAGCATGAGGTCATTATATTTTAGAAAACAATTTAATTAAATAATTTGTCCAACACATGGGAACTAAACCCCTTTCAGAGAATTATTAATCTTTGATATATGTAGTTTTAACCGCAATAACTTTATAACTTATCCTGTTTTTAAAATCCTTACAAAAACAACAAATTTACTCTGCTTTGTCAATAATTCTCATCTGCTTTAATGGCATTAAATATTTTATCTAAATAAGGCTAAGCCTAAAAATATGCAATATTTGTATACCCACCATCAAAACAAATGGGGGTATATTGAGATTGTCATTCCTTTTGTAATTTCCTTAATATTGGCTCCAAAACCAAAAGCGATATATATTCGGAATCCTTATGAAATTCTAAGACGATTGCGCGATGTCCGTCTGTCTGTCTGCCTGTCTGTCCGTTGAAATCACGATAACGCCTAAACGAAAGCAGCTAGCTCACTGAAAAACATTCTTCATATCTGAAAAAATGGTATTGAAATTGGGCAAAATCGGTTAACATTTGACCATAGCTCCCGTATGACCTCACCTATTCCAATCGCTTATTTGCAAATAAATTACAAACTATAATAACTATGATGATAAAATTTGGTATATAAAAGTTTCGCCTTGGGCAGCATATAAAATTTCATCAAAATCGGTTCACATTTTGTCATAGCTCCCATACAAAAAACTTACGGAAACAGCCAAAATTTCACCTAAAATACACTTAAATGCCAATAAATCTAAAACTATAGCAGATATAACCACTAAATTTAGCAAAAGGAAAATCTATGTCAATGCCAGCGAGTGTGCAAAATTTTGTCACAATCGGTCACCATATGACCATAGCTCCCATATAAAAAACTTACGGAAACACAAAAATACAAAAAGAAAATGGGTTTATGTCCGTCTGTCCGTCAGATAAAAGCGCGATAGCTCCTTTACTACAAGAGCTATAGAGGCAAAATTTTACAAAAGTAATTTTAATATGTTATAGAAGTTGTGTACTAAAATGGGCGAAATCGTTTCACATTTAGTTAGAGCTCCCATATAACCCCGCCCCGGGAAACACATTAATGCTGATAAATTTAATACAGTTGTAATAGCTATGACGACTAAATTTAGAATAGAGAAGTTTCATGCAACTATCGGTCAGTATATCAAATTTTATAGGAATCGGTTCATATTTGACTATAGCTTTCATGTAAAAAACACTCTCGGAAACCAAAAAAATGTAGCAAAGGCCAGTTAAAAGCTATTAAATTAGAAACTATGACATCTATGGCCGCTCAATTTTGCACAAATAAGCTTTATAGTACCTGGGCGACCGAGCCTTGCTCGTAGCTTTATGATAAGTATTTCGAGGCGAATTTTAAAGTTTTCGTATATTTTATTTTATAAAGTACTAAAAAATTAAAATAAATTTAGAGAAAAGACGGTATACAAATATCCAATTATTTTTGAATCGTTTTATTAATTTTGTCTTATCAAAACATGAACAAATGCATAGTTTAATGTGAATAATTTTGGAAATTGGTCATACAGACTTAAAAACCTTCATCGACTTGAGGCACAATTTAAGATTTAATTCATTTTGAGTAATTTTTAGTGGCGCCACCTATCTGAAATTATTGATACCAACTAAGAAACCTTCGTCGACTCATGTGCAACAACTTTGCTAAAGATTATTGCATAATCAAATGCACAGCTTAAGATTTAATTCACTTTGAGTAATTTTCAGTGACGCCACCTATCGGAAACTGTTCATACCAAATAAGAAACCTTCGTCGGCTCATGAGTAACAACTTTGCTAAAGATCATAGAATGATCAAATGCACAGTTTATGATTTAATTCATTTTGAGTAATTTTCAGTGGCGCCACCTGTTGGATAGTGATATTAACTTAAAAACCTCCGTCGTCTCATGCGCAACAACTTTAGCTTAAGATCATTGCATGAGCATAACATGGTTAAATGCATAGTTTACTATTCTATAAAGGACATAAAGACAGAAAAATATTAATTTGTTTAAAAGTTATAACTTTACCAATTTTTTTCCCTTTTTATCTCCTTATTTCTAAAAAGTTACACATGCATATTTGGTACTTGGTACCAATTGAATTCAGTACTTTTTATAAAAACGCAGCTCAAATATTGTTCCTATTCATATTATTTCATGAGGTGTTATGTTATCATTTTATCCCCTTTTGAACCATTTTGGCAACCGAAATCAAAAAAGTACCAAATACGTATATAATATTTTTCTCACATTTATTGATGGCATTCCAAAATTATTTTCTATATTGTTTGGCTCAAAAGATAAGATTGGCTTAAAAATGGTACCAAAAAACTATTTTCACCCTTTTTTACCTCTTATCGGGCATAGGTTGAAAAAAGTACCAAACACCTGTCCGCTTATTTAAATAGTTATTCAAAACATAATTAAAATTTTGTTTCTTTGCCTATTACTTAAGTAGATATAGCATTTTCGATTCGATATCTAACACAACTTGATGGTAGGTATATAAGATTCGGCACAGCCGAATATAACGCTCCTACTTGTTGTTATACCCTTCACCACCATTGGAGGAAAGGGTATTATAAGTTTATGCTGATATATGTAACGCATAGAAATATTTGTCTTAGACCCACCTTTTGGTATACCAATAGACTTAGAATCACTTTCTGAGTCGATTTAGCGATGTCCGTCCGTCCGTCCGTCCGTCTGGCTGGCTGGACCCCCATGTAAACCTTGTAATCAAACTACAGGTCGCAATTGTAAAGATAATTTGATGAAATTTGAAACAGATCATTTTTTTTTGATAATGGGACCATGACTATTGAAATTTGTCAAAATCGGTCCATTATTTATGGTACCTGTCATAGGTCCCACTTCCCGGAATTGATATATTGGTCACAAATATAAATATTTTTTGATGATATCTAAAACAAATACTGCTTATGTGAACTAAAATCACTGTACCAAATTTGGTTGAAATCGGTCCACATTTGACCACAGCACCCATACAAAATCTTCTTTAAAAACGCACTAAATAAGACAAAAATCTCTAAAACGCATAATTTGTGTAACAACTGTAATCAAGTTGCCAAATTTAGAGATAATCGGTCCACATTTGACTCTAGCTCTCATATAAGTCCAAATGACAGAAGCAGTTTAAATATATAAGTTTTAAGAAAATGTTTGTATGATGGCAAAATTTCGCAAATATTTGACTTTATACAGGAAAACTAACACCTTTGACCTTAGTGGTGAAGGGTATCGTATGATCGGGCTTGACCGACTATAGCACTTTCTTACTTGTTTTTAAATCTTAACAAAATAGCCTGACTCTGTTAAAACAATAATATTTGTGGGGGTCAATGGCATTAATTTCTAAATTCTTATAAAACCATAAACTTGTTTTCCTTAACAAAATTTTTTATTAGTTTTTATTTTTCTCCCTCCTAAATCTACCCCTTCCCCTGTCTTTACACTCTTAATTTAATTACTTAAAGAATTTGTTGTAATTATGATTAATGTTTTCAAAAGGATTTCTTTGTCATATTTAAAAAAAAATTTCTCCCTTTTCTTCTAATAAGGTCCTTCATGAAAGCCAGTAGGACGAGCTTTTTGCCACTGCTTATACAGATATTAAACAGGATCACTATAGGATTTGTTTTATTAAATTTTAAGCATTTTTATTTTCATTACGAAATACTGCTCACAAAATAAAAATAAAATAAATTTATATCTATGCTTGTGTGTGTTTGTTTGTGTGTCGGCAATAATAAAAATAACAATAAATAAATATTTTTTTCATAAATCCCACAAAAAAAATTGTTGACTTTCATTTAGCCATGGAATATGTATATAACACACATGCCACACTCATACAATTTTTGTATGAGTGTGTAAATAAATTTTATATTAATGCGTAAATATGGGTGTATGTATGCATTCCTCAGAGCCTGTGTGGAAATTTGTGGTAATGACCCAGAAACAGTTAAGTAAACCCCATGAGTAAAATATTTTTTGACTTGCATAGTCCACAAATATGCAAGTATATGCTTATGTGGTATGCTGTTATTATCCTTAGATACAATATTATGAAACGAGGTCAGTAGAAAAATTAACTTTATGTATACATATTGGAGTTCATAAGAGTATTATAATTATACTGGTCAACTATCAAAACTACATTCAAGTTAAACTATTTTTTTCTTATGTGTTACAAGTACATCAGTGTATAGTTCCTCAACTACTCTTTCATATCGAACTATATTTTTGACGCACTATTTATTGTATAGTGAGTGATTCGAAGAAAAAGGGACCTTAGCTGATACACCTGACCATGGACCACAACGTCCTGCAAGATCGGCTGAAAACATTACTGCTGCTCAAAAACAATCCATCAACCTCGATTCGACACCGTGATCGGGAGCTTCGAAGAACTGGCCTTCAAATAACAGTGTTGGCCATAATTTTGCACAAAGATTTGCACTTGTTTAGATTTCAGATTTAGTTGATACAAGAGCTTCTTACAGAAGCCCATATACTCCGTTATATAAAGAGTGGTTAAATTGTAAGGGCCGATGTTAAATGTGAACCACACCTAAACGCCAAGTTTTTTTCCGAATTTTATTTGACATTTCTCTATTTCAGACTTACTCAATTTGAACCATGGAGAGATACACAATCCAATAACTTGTTAAAGTTATCCAGACTTATTATGAAAATGGGCGTTCAAATCAAAATGCATATCGTGCACTTCGTGATTTTTTTGGTCAATTTAATCGTCCAAATGTGCGTACAATCGCAAAAATCGTGGAAAAATTCGAGCAAACCGGGTTTGTAGAAGATGTGAGAACACCATTGCATGCTTGTACAGCTTGTATTGCAGAAAATATTGCTGCTGTTAGCGATAGTGTGGCTGAAGAGCCGTCCACCTCAACTCGTCGTCGTGCCCAACAATTGCACCTCTCACCCTCGTCGTTGATGAACATTATGCATAAAGACTTGCATTTACACGCTAACAAGGTTCAATTTGCTCAAGAACTAAAGCCTCTTGACCATTCCAAAGGTCGTGAATGGGCAGAATGGAGGCTAGAAATGGTAACAGTGGATGATCAATTTTTGAAGAAAATCATCTTCAGTGATGAGGCACATTTTCACCTCAGTGGATTCGTCAATAAACAGAATTGCCGCACTTGGACGAATGAGAATCCAAGAGTGATTGTCGAAAAACCAATACACCCACAAAGAGTGACTGTTTCGTGCGGTTTATGGGCTGGCGGCATCATCGGGCCGTATTTTTTCCAAAATGAGGCGGGTCAGGCAGTTACTGTGAATGTTGTTCGCTATCGTGAGATAATAACGAACTTTTTATGGCCCGAATTGGAAGATATGGATGTGGACGATATGTGGTTTCAGCAGAACGGTGCCACTTGCTACACAGCTAACGAAACAATGGCTCTTTTGCGCAACAAATTCAATGGCCGTGTTATCTCACGTAATGGCGATGTCAATTGGCCGTCAAGATCATGTGATTTGATACCGTTGGACTTTTTTCTTTGGGCTTATTTGAAAGAAAAGGTGTACGTCGATAAGCCAGCAACAATTCAAGAGCTAAAGGATGAGATAATTCGGCACATTAACGGCATAGAACATCCATTATGCCTCAGGGTCATCGAAAATTTGGACCATCGGATGGAGGTGTGCCGCCGTGGTCGCGGCGCCCCTTTGGCCAATATTTTATTCCACACATAATTGAGTAATACTAATATATTATAATAAAATACAATTACAATGATTTCCTAAATAGTTTGTGCTTTATTCAAAATCAACATCGGTCCTTGAAATTTAACCACCCGATAGATTCTATTGGAAACTGCATCGGATTTTTTATTTATAATTACTCGACTTAGTATTTACTCGGTATTTGAAGATGTGTTATACCCCTGTAGTCATTGCAGTTTTTGGTGTCACGCGTTTTTGGTATTTTAACTAGTATAACTTCATTCCAGGAGTTTGGTAGATCTTCTTTCTCCATATTTTACTTACAAACATCACACAAAGGCACCTCTGCTGAGATATTGTCATTGCTCGGAGCTTTGTGGTACTTAAGACTTTTAGTGCGTTCTTCACTTCTTGTATTGTTGGTGGATTGTCTGAATTTCCATTGAATATACTGTAAGGGTTGGATTCATTATGCACTTCCGTCAGCTAATTCAATAGGATTGTATGATGTCGACTTGAAGTGTTCCATCATGTATATTAATTTTTCATCCGGAGTAGAGAGAAGTGTACCACTACTACTCAAAATGGGACTGTTGGTGTTAGCGGGTTTGCAATGTCCTTAATGTATTATATAAGGTCTTAATGTTGCCTTTACTTGCTGCAGATTCAGCTTGGCTGGTTTGCCCGTCTATCCATATTCTCTTGTCCCTCCTTGCAGACTTTTTTTTTATAGGATAGATCACGATATGTTGCACTGAGGACTTCATCATCTCCGTTTTCATTTAACATTGCATTTTTTAAGGTCCTACATTGTTCCACTAAGTCCCATGTTGCCTGTGGTATCCAAGTTCTCCTTTTGTGATCTTAAAATCCCAGAGTTTGTTGACCAACTTCATTGTACGTTAGTGTGACACACCTAGAAGTTCCATTAATACAGGCGCCGTTGTTGTTTATTACATCTGGAAGCCTTATGGAAAAATTAAAGGCACTCCGATGACTTGCTGATTCCAGTTTTCCTACATCTATTTTTCGATCTGCTTTCGCCGTATCAGACCTCAGAGCAGCAACCTTTGGTCGAATTTTGCACATAACTAAATGGTGGTCGCTATTTATATCTGCTCCGCGCCTCGAGCGTACATCAAGTTAAGATTATCGCCACTTAGAGTTTATTAAAATATGGTCCATTTGGTTCTTAGTAATTTCATTTGGCGAAATCCAGGTTATTTTATGTTTTAATTTATGAGGGAAAATAATGCTTTCCACAAGCTTCATTTCGGAGCATAGCTCGATCAGCCTTTCTCCATTATCGTTTCGAACTCTGACTCCGTGTTTACCAATATAACGTTCCAAACCGGTATAATTTGAGCCTACCTTGGCGTTAAAGTCGCCAAGTATCATAGTAATATCACAGTTATATACATTGCTGTTCATCCAACTGCTAAGTACATCATAAGATTAAATTTTTTTCATTTTCAGATTGGATTTCAGTCGGAGCGTAGACATTGATAATTAACATAATTCGAGCTTTAGATTTGATTTCTATTGCCATGAGCCTCTCACTGATAGTATACCACGCTACCATGGTCTTAGCTATTTTATTTGATATTAGGAATCCCACACTTCTACTATGCTCATCGTCTCCCGGGCGACCGAAGTAAAGAAATACAGTTTTTTCATTTGCATCGCCAACAAATCAATTTTATAACGCAACATTTCTCATCTTAGTTGTTCTAATTTCCCCTTTTTGTATAGCGTGCGTACGTTTCATTTCGCAAACTTCAAAGTTTCTTTCATGCATATATTAGGTTTTATAGTCCAATTTCTTCAGATAGAATTGGTGTCATTCATCAGGATGTTCTTGCATAGATTAGGCACCTCCAAAATCCTTGTGCCAGCTGCAGTAGTATGGGGATTTCTCTCATGATTCCATTTGGAGTAGTATATTCTGTAATGTTATCTCTTTCCATGCTTAAAACATCTAAAGAGCATCGTAAGTCGATGGATGATGAGTCCAAAGACAAGAGCCACTTTTGTAAAGCAAGCCGAGACAGACGCCCGCTTTCAGCCGCAACTAACATATTGAGCAGACGCTACAGTTTCGTGCCTTACCAAGTACAATTATCTTAGACCCTTAGACCAAATACGTCGGAATGGCTCCAAGATAACTCCATCTCACGTTAGCCCTGACCTAGAATCTCATTCCGGTTTAATACCGCATCTTCAAATAGGTTGCTCACGTTTTCAAGATGTACTACGAGGAGGTGCGAGTATTAATTGAATACAGTTATTACCTGTTTGTAGGTAACCCAGGCAACAAAAGCATCCCATTTGCATCTTGTATATGTGACTAGATATATCCTTTCCTTATTCCCGTATAAAATTCTTTCGGATTTAACAATTTAGCCATCCGTACGACTCTACATTTAAAATTCATGTAGAATGCCCGAATTAGGTTCAGAATTTTATTTAGCATTTTAAGTTTTTCTAAAATTCTCCACTGGTAGCTCTTATTGACACTTCAAAGGCCTTCATAAAGTCGACGATGCATTGGTCCAATACTTTCCTCACACACAAGAGCTGTTTTCTTTGAACCCAAACTGATTTTGGTGGATATTCTGATCAAAATTACTCGACATAGTATCTTTCTCTGTACTGTGTTTCTGTGCAAAGAAACGCAGTATTTTAGCTTGGTACCTTCCCTTGCCCTAACCACCTTGATTTTTGCACCGCCAGCAAATCAATTTTTCAACTCATTACCAGTTTCGTATACTGTGCACACGTTCCATGTCGCAAACTTCAAACATTCCGTCTTACCTGTAATAGGTTCTATAGTCCGATATCTTTGCATAAATAGCTTAAGTTCAGATTTATTTTTTTTTTTCTTTTTCCAAATCCATTTTCATACTTTACCCCGAAAATCTAAAAATCTACACCTACATACTACATCTGCATAATCCGTATCTTAGCGTATTAGTTTTGTGCCAGGGTGCGTTTATATCTTTTATTTCATAAATATAAATTTCTGAATTTTTGATGATGTTGCAAAGGGGTTGTGAAATTTTATTGCTGGGCGTTTGCACTTTGGGGTTATTTTTATTTTATTTTCATATCTCAGTTTTGTGTACGCATATTGATGTGTATTTTTTCTCTAGATTATTATTTTTTATTGCATTAATAAAGTTTTATCATCAATATGAAAACCTGGTCTATATGTATTAAATAAAGCTTTGTAAGAGATGTTTGTATGGCCAAGGATTTTAGTAAGAAATAATTTAATTTTGTTTACAAAAGCATTACGATTTTTGTGGGAAAATTTATTTTTGATGATTTGTCGTTTCAAACGAGACTTGCATTAGGCAAATTCGAGTTTTAAGAATATTTTATAAAGTTAAGTGAGTTTATGGCTCAATAGATATATTTATACCCTTCACCACCATAGGAGGAAAGGGTATTATAAGTTTGTGCTGATGTTTGTAACACATAGAAATATTTGTCTTAGACCCACCTTTTAGTATACCAATAGGCTTAGAATCACTTTCTGAGTCGATTTAGCGATGTCCGTCCGTCCGTCTGGCTGGCTGGCTGGACCCCCATGTAAACCTTGTAATCAAACTACAGGTCGCAGTTCTAAAGATAATTTAATGAAATCTGGCACAGATCATTTTTTTGATAATGGGACCATGGCTATTGAAATTGGTCAAAATCGGTACATTATTTATGGTACCTCCCATAGGTCACATTTTCCGGAATTAATATATTGGCCACAGATGTCAATATTTTTTCATGAAATTTAAAACGGATACTGAATATGTAATCTCAAATCACTGTGCCAAATTTCATTAAAATCGGTGCACATTTGACCATAGCTCCCATACAAACTCTTCTTTAAAAACGCACTAAATGAGACAAAAATCACTAAAACGCTCATAAATCCCAAAATTATGACAATTTTCACTCTATTTTTTGCACACATAATTTTTGTAAAAACTGTAATCAATTTGCTAAATTTCAAGATGATAGGTTCACATTTGACCCTAGCCCCCATGTAAGTCTAAATTACGAAAACAGCTTAAATTTATAAGCCTTAAGAAAATGTTCGTATTTTGACAAAATTTAGTAAATATTTGTTTAATAGATGAAAAAGTACAACTTTGACTTTAGTGGTGAAGTATCGTATCGTATTGTCGGGCTTGACCGACTATAGCACTTTCTTACTTGTTTTCTATATTTTCTATATTTACTTACAAGCAATGTATAAGTAAGTATAAGCAAAATCGCCACAAACATTTGTGTAGTAAACTTTTAGGATAACCTATATAATTTATAATGTATTTACAATTCAGGAGCCTTGCAAGAGAATAAGTCGATTCAATGATCAAATTGTAAAGATTTTGGCCATACTAGAACTCGTTGCAGACTACCTCTGCAAGATTCCGAACAATGTAAAAAAGGAATGACTATCTCAATTTAATAATAATTTTGAACATCCTTAAAGTATGCTACAAAGTATTTTCTTTGTTTTCGATCGATATCAAATGTTGTTGTTTTTATATTTATTCATTTATTTTTTTCAAATAAAGGTTCAAAAATCACCTCGACCAGGGCCCAAATGACCGCATTCGATATCGATCGAAATCTTAGAAGTTTTCAAAACATTTGTATAGCATACTTTAAGGATAATCAAAATTATTTAAAAGATGCTCAGTTTACTTTATTTTTTGGTAGTTATTTGCCGAAAGATGACCAATAGTAAAAGTATTTTAATTGAACTTTATGTTTTTAAAAAAGAATCAAAATGGATACCAAATTTCAATAAATCTTTTGCATCGAAGTAACTTTGAACATCCCTAAAGTATACTTCAAAATATTTGCTCAAAAGTCTGAGTTTTCGATGGATATCAAATGCGGTAATTTGGCGCCAGGTTTTTGACACTTAAACCCACGAATATTATGAGGTTATATTCAAATTTTGTTTATACACTAATTCGATTTTTAACAAATTTAAAATTTCTTCATTTCACAGTTAAGCATTTATTTAAAGGATTTTATATAAATTTAATTCAATAATAATTTAAATTGCTTTTAAATATCATTTATATTCATAAAATATTATATGTGTTTGATTAATATTGTTATACGTTTGTCATCATTATTTTTCGAATAGACATGTATCATTATTTAACTGAAAATGCAAATGATTGACAGTTGACAGTTTTGTTGGAAAATTTAATTGTTATGGATTTCACGTGCAGGTTTGGCGAATACATTTTTTTTTTTTCAATACAATATACAAGGATATAATATTTAAAGGAAATTCTTAAATTTAAAAAGTTAATTTAAATATTTTATTTAATATATTTTAACATGAATATCGTCAACAAAAGGTGTAAAATATAAATAAAAAATGGCAACCGCTGTTGCCTTTCATTTCCCTTTTTATACCCACCATCAACAAGAATCTGGAGGTATATTGAGATTGTCATTCCGTTTGTAATTAACTTAATATTACCTCAAAAACCAAAATTCAAGTATATTCTGAAATTCTAAGACGATTGAGCGATGTCCGACTGTCTGTCCGTATGTTTGTCTGTCTGTTGTCGGCACGATAAAACCTTAAAGAAAGGATATAGGTCACTGAAATTTAGCACAAATGTTCTTCATTTCTTGGAAAATTTTGGTATTGAAATCGAGCCAAATCGGTTCACATTTGACCATAGCTCCCGCATAACCTCGCCTAGGCTAATCGCTTATTTGCTAATAAATAACAAACTATAACAGCTATGATGATAAGATTTAGAATATATAAGTTGTACATAAGCCCTAGGCAGCATATAAAATTTCATCGAAATCGGTTTACATTTAACCATAGCTCCCATACAAAAAATTTACGAAAACAGCCAAAATTCCACCTAAAATACACTTAAATGCCAATAAATGATAAACTGTAATATTAAGCTTTGTCCACTAAATTTACGACAAAGAAGTCTTATGCTAATGCTAGCCAATGTGTAAAATTGTGTTACAATCGGTCTCCATTTGATCATAGCTTCCATATAAAAGACTTACGGAAACACAAAAATACAAATAACGTATCCACTCCACTTTTTTAAAAAATCCTATATGAAGTTACTAGCACACAATATCAGCGCCTAAAGTAACCATGCATTTAATAAATCCAATTTGATATGAGCTTTGTGGAACGTAGCGGCATCTTCTTTAAGCCATATGTAGTTGGTGTATACATAACTAATGCCCCGTCTGATTCTGATATACACAGAATGACATATCTCATAAACTAGAAGTTTGAACGAGATGCTGGTTTTTATTCCAAAAGCTGGTAATGCTACTCATACGAAATCAAAGAACTTTAGACCTATTAGTTGCTTCCGTTTTGAAACTCTGGAACGTAACATTGATGCGCATCTTCGTTTATTCCCTTATTCAGTTCACAGCGAAACTGCGCTCCTATCACTCGTTACATATATTCAAAAGTCTCTTGAGTAGATTGGATTTACATTTGGTGCTATCCTTGATGCATTACATTAAACAAAAGTCATTATATCGGCAAAGGAAGAATTAGAAGCTGACAAATCAATCATCTTCTTTGTAGATAAACTACTTAACTACAGAGTCATTAGCTCGACTGTGGGCACAACTTCGGTTTTCGAGGAGGAATGTCGATGAACTCTACAAGGAGGAGTTATATCTCCTCTAATGATTAACCTTGATATCGGGTGTTTTTTATTGAGGTATAGAACTTTAAGTTGGCATCACTTTTTTAACTGGCGGCCATTTTGTCAGCTGTCAAGTGATTAATATTTAGTTTGGTTTGCCATTTCATCATGAACAGGTTGACAAAAGAACAACGCTTGCAAATCGTGTAAATTTATTTCGAAAATAATGGTTCAGTTCGCGAAGTTTACCGCAAGCTCCGTCCATTTTATGGTCGACATAAGCGTCCATCAGAGCAATTAATTCGGTTAACCATGGATCGTTTTCGCACTACGTTTACTCTATGTGATAATACGCATCCGCAGCGACGTCGAACAGTGCGCACCGAAGAAACAATTGCCGCTGTAGACCAAATTGTTGAAGAGGACCCGAATGAATCGATTCGCCACCGTGCACAGCAATTGGAGATTTGTCCATCAACTTTATGGAAGATTTTGCGCAAAGATCTAGGCTTGCGACCTTACAAGATCCAGCTTGTGCAAGAATTAAAGCCGCAAGACCATGCAATGCGTCGTGATTTTGGTGTATGGGCCGAAAATGAGATTTATCTCGATGCTGATTTTCATCGCATAATTTTGTTCAGTAATGAGGCTCATTTTTGGTGAATGGCTACGTCAACAAGCAAAATTGCCGCATTTGGAGTGAAGAGAATCCACATGAGACCCTTGAGACGCCATTACATCCACAAAACCTGACTGTTTGGTGTGCTCTATGGGCTGGTGGAGTCATTGGGCCATACTTCTTCCGAAATAATGCTGGAGAGTCAGTTACCATAAATGGAGACCGGTATAGAGCCATGATAACCGACTATTTTGTTCCCCAATTGGATGGCATGAATGTGGATGGGTTGTGGTTCCAACAAGACGGCGCTACATGCCACACAGCGCACGTCACAATTGATTTATTGAAGGAAACATTCGATGAGCGCATAATTTCGCGGAATGGACCACAATGCACCACTGGATTATTTTCTTTGGGGATATGTGAAGTCGCTCGTCTGCGCCAACAAACCAGAAACGTTAGGGGACTTGGAAGCCAACATTCGTGGCATTATTGCCAACATACGGCCCCATATGCTCGAAAAAGTAGTTGAAAATTGGACCTGTAGAATTGGCTTTATTCGAGCCAGCCGCGGCGGCCACATGCCCGAAATCATATTTAAACATTAATGGCATAAAATCATCCTTCCAATAAAGCCAAATTGATGGACATTAAAACGATTTTCTTGTGTTTTATTTCAATTCGAAGTTTTATACCTCTAAAGAAAAACACCCATTATTAACAAACTGATCATGGAATTTGATTCCATGAGATTCAACGTCGCTGATGCAGATGATGTTGCGGTAGAATCCTCAGGTTAATTTCCTGTCACAGTCTATGAAAAAAATATCTCTTGATATATTACATCGATGGAGCGTTTCCAATGATCTAGCAGTAAGTCCCGTCAAAACGGGAAAATACAAAATACCAACATTTACAAGTACCATACCATATATTTTGGGGTCAATATATGGGTCTCAAGCATCTATTGCACTCTACTCATGTAGAAGAGCCCTAGGCAATATTTGGGGCTTTAAGTACTGGCTTACTCTTAGAAATGGCCGTCAAGCCTATACTAATGTTTGATGTGTATTTGTTGGTGGCCTGAACTAAACAAAGCAAATCAGAGAAGTTATTTTGCTAAACTACTTAGATCCCATGTTTACCGGCGCCATTAGGATCTTGTTCGAATTATTGACTCAGCAAATAGTTCCTAATTTATCTAAGCACTAATGTTCTGACTCCCGAATTCCGATCATCTTTCAAAGGGATGGCAAGACATTGCAATATTTAAGTTTCTGGGTACCTGGTCATAATAATATAACCTGCAATATGACTGAAGATAAACTTACAAAATCTGGTGCTCTTTAGTAGGGAAGATGTTGACTATCTTATGAGTTTGCCGTTGTCTCTTTCAAATCGCATAAGATTTGGGTAAATAAAAGCACTTGTTCAGTTTCAAAGCTAACATGGCCCATTTACGATTACAAACCTTCAAAATGTTTGGTATCTCTACCTCCCCGCCATCCTCACAACTTGATTTCAATCTTCCTAAGTCACTGTAGTTTTGGTTTACATGCCAGAAGACTTAATCTTTAGACCAAAGACTACTGTCGCAGTTGTCATAAAATCGATGAGGAAGAGACAATCACTCATCTTTTTTGTTACTACCCCGTCCTAGCTAATTTAATGGCTATTCATCTGGGCTCATCTGTTATGAATGATTTGTCTGATCTACCACCATAGGTGGAAGGGTATTACAACTTTGTGCTGCTGTATGTAATGCATAGAGATATTGATCTTACTCTCACCTTTTAGTATACCAATAGAGCTAGGATCACTTCCTGATTTAACGATGTCAGTCTGTCCGTCCATCTGGCTGCACGACTAGACACCCATATAAACCATATAATCAAAGTACAGGTCGCAATTCTAAAGACAATATGATCAAATTTGGCACATACAATTTGTTTGTTAGTGGGACCATGGCTGTTGAAACTAGTTCATTAGATTATTTATGGTACCTCCCATAGGTTTCACTTGCCGGAATTGATATTTTTGCCACAAATATCATCATTGAAATCATGAAATTTAATGAAAATACTGCTTACATAAACAAAAACCAATGTACCAAATTTCGTTGAAATCGGTCCACATTTGACCATAGCTCTCATATGAACTCTTCTGTCAAAATGCACTAAATGAGACAAAAATCACTTAAATACTCGTCAATTTGAAGCAAATGACAATTTAGTGTTTATTTTTTGCCTACATAATTTTTGTAAAAACAGTAACAATCTTAAATTCGAGATAATCGTTTGACCCTAACTCTCTTACAAGTCCAAATGACGGAAATAGCCTAGTCTTGAGAAAATGTTTTTATGTTAACAGAATTAAGCAAATATTTTTCTTTACACAATAAATTTAACAGACCTTTGACCTTAATGATCAAGGGTATCATATAGTCGGGCTTGACTCACTATAGCACTTTCTTACTTGTTTTTCAATAAAATTAGATAAGTCCTATTCAATATATGAAAAAAAATATATAAAATCGATAAACCAAAAAAGAATATTTGTGAGTAAACTTAACATAACGAATAAAAAAAAAGCTTAATTAAAATATAATTTTGACTTTTGATCAGTTTGATCTCAGTGATATAGGGCATCATAGGGTCAGTCCTTACCTCTCTCTTACTTGCTTTTTCTTTGACATATTTGATATTCACATTTTAGAAACATATACTTTCCTTACCTTTAATTGTAATATTTCTTATTTAACGCTGCAAATAGAGAATATTTAATAATTTTCGCCAGATAAGCAGAAATTAAACTTAACTACAACTGGTATTTGTTGTTGTCATCTCTAGTCATAATAAAAAATGATCCATCTCCTTTTTTAGCTAAAAGCCACAACAATTACAACAAAAGCAATAGTAACATCTATACAAAAATTAAGTATCATTTTTAAAATTTTTTTGTCAGTTCATTAAACATTTTGTTATGTTATTTTTATTTTCTTTTCGAACTTTGTTTCATTTTAATCTACTCCTCATTCTTGCCTTAACAAAAAAAAATCTTACCAGTCCCCTTCAATTTCTCGATGATATTCTTTCATTTATCAAATTTTTGTATGCCTTTCAGAGTCCTGATTATCAGGCGCTGTTGCTATTATATCCTTACAGCTTTTAGTTGTCAATACTCGTAGGGGTTGTTGGTGTAAGTCGGTTAGTCTGTCGTTGTGGTTTAGTTAAGTCGGAATAACGTTTTTTTGTTTATAGCCTCTTTCGATTGTTGAATGACACATTTTGATATATAAATGTCAAATCTAGATTAAATATTTTCCTTTCTTTATATTTATTTGAACTTTTGTAGATGTGTGAAATATTGTATTTAGGAACAAGTTATTTCTGATTTATTTGCTTTTGTTATATCAGCAAAATTTTTCTATAGAAAAATTTTTTTATCGAAAAATTTGCTTATCTATAATTTTCCATAGAAAATTTTTAACTAAATTTTTCTACAGAAAATTTTTTTTTAACTAAATTTTTGAATAGAAACATTTTTTTATCGAAAATTTTTCTATAGAAAATTTTTTTTTGTCGAAAATTTTTCTATAGAATTTTTTTTTCGTCGAAAATTTTTCTTATCGAAAAATTTCTATAAAAAAATTTTTTCATCGAAATTTCTCGATAGAAAAATTTTTTTATCGAAAATTTTTCTATACAAAAATTTTTTTATCGAAAATTTTTCTATAGAAAATTTTTTTTTATCGAAAATTTTTCTAAAGAAAAATTTTTTATCGAAAATTTTTGTATAGAAAAATTTTTTATCGAAAAATTTTCTATAGAAAAATTTTTTTTTCGAAAAATTTTCTATAGAAAAATTTTTTATCGAAAATTTTGCTATAGAAAAATTTTTTTATCGAAAATTTTTCTATAGAAAAATTTTTTTATCGCAAATTTTTCTGTAGAAAAATTGAAAAGTTTTCTATAGAAAGATTTTTTTATTGAAATTTTTTCTATAGAAAAATTTTTTATTGAAAATTTTTCTATAGAAAAATTTTCGATAAAAAAATTTTTCTATAGAAAAATTTTCGATAAAAAAATGTTTCAATAGAAAAATTTTCGATAAAGAAACTTTTCTATAGAAAAATTTTCGATAAAAAAATTTTTCTATAGAAAAATTTGCGATAAAAAAATTATTCTATAGAACAATTTGCGATAAAAAAATTTTTCTACAGAAAAATTTTCGATAAAAAAATTTTTCTATAGAAAAATTTTCAATAAAAAAATTTTTCTATAAAAAAGTTTTCAATAAAAAAATTTTTCTTTAGAAAAATTTTCAATAAAAAAACTTTTCTATACAACAATTTTCAATAAAAAAATTTTTCTATAGAAAAATGTTCAATAAAAAACTTTTTCTATAGAAAAATTTTCAATAAAAAAATTTTCAATAAAAAAATTTTTCTATAGAAAAATTTTCAATAAAAAATTTTTTCTATAAAAAAATTTTCAATAAAAAAATTTTTCTATAGAAAAAATTTCAATAAAAAAATCTTTCTATAGAAAAAATTTCAATAAAAAAATCTTTCTATAGAAAACTTTTCAATAAAAAAATTTTTCTATAGAAAATTTTTCAATAAAAAAATTTTTCTATAGAAAAATTTTCAATAAAAAAATTTTTCTATAGAAAAATTTTCAATAAAAAAATTTTTCTAAAGAAAAATTTTCAATAAAAAAATTTTTCTATAGAAAAATTTTCAATAAAAAAATTTTTCTAAAGAAAAATTTTCAATAAAAAAATTTTTCTATAGAAAAATTTTCAATAAAAAAATTTTTCTGTAGAAAAATTTTCAATACAAAAATGTTTCTATAGAAAAATTTTCAATAAAAAATGTTTCTATAGAAAAATTTTCGATAAAAAAATTTTTCTTTAGAAAAACTTTCGATAACTTTATCGAAAATGTTTCTTTAGAAAATTTTTTTTATCGAAAGTTTTTCTATAGAAAAATTTTTTTTATAGAAAATTTTTCTATAAAAAATTTTTTTTATAGAAAAAAATTTTTCATCGAAAATTTTTCTATAGAAAAAATTTTTCATCGAAAATTTTTCTATAGAAAAATTTTTTCATCGAAAATTTTTCTATAGAAAAATTTTTTCATAGAAAATTTTTCTATAGAAAAATTTTTTGTATAGAAAAATTTTTATATTGAAAATTTTTCTATAGAAAAATTTTTTTATCGAAAATTTTTCTATAGAAAAATTTTTTTATCGAAAATTTTTCTATAGAAAAATTTTTTTATCGAAAATTTTTCTATAGAAAAATTTTTTTATCGAAAATTTTTCTATAGAAAAATTTTTTTATCGAAAATTTTTTTATAGAAAAATTTTTTTATCGAAAATTTTTCTATAGAAAAATTTTTTTATCGAAAATTTTTCTATAGAAAATTGTTTTTATCGAAAATTTTTCTATAGAAAAATTTTTTTATCGAAAAATTTTCAAATATAACAGCAGGACATTAGCTTTCATACACAAGCAATCAAAAGAAATCCTTTGTCAAGCAAACGAAATAACTTTTTCCCTTACCCAAACAAAGAAATTAATCCACTGTAAATTGTAACAATATCATATACAAATGTTTAGAATTTTATCTATAGACAAAAATATAAATTGCAAACTTTGCAAAACAATCAAATCCACAATTAAACATACAATTTATTTAAATTTGCTGTCAATAAAATTTTCAAAGATTTTCTTATTGACAAAAACAAAAGAATAATTATTATGATTTTCTGTTTACTTTGGATTTTTATCAATTACAAATACGGGATATGACAAAAAATTGAGTATTATATTCGGCTGTGACGAATCTTATATACCCACTATAAAATTGTTTTGAATTTACGAACATATCTCACAAATCTCCTAGGGAACGGCCAATTTCATATGTGGACCAAACGAGTTAAAATTTGTTACGATAGTTGGAATTGTTGCTTAAAATTAGGTTCACTATCTGGTAATTATATACCGGGGCTGGGCTCTAGACTATCTTGCATTTTTATAGCGAGTTTTTTTTATCGAATTTAGATACCCATACGCTCCAGGTTTGAAAACCCTTCGTCAATCAGTGATAGGGTATTATAAGTTTGTAATTGTGTTATTAGTGATCGTAGAACCCAAAGTTATACCGATCAACTCAGAATCGTCAGGAGAATCGATCAATCGATGTCATTCTGTCTGTTCGTCTGTCTGTCTAAATCAACTTTCTGGAGCTCCTGGAGAATAAACCTACAAATTTAAACATACCTCTCATTCCTTTTGATAGTATGTATAAAAATTAATTTTTGCGTTTTGGTGTGGTCGTCTACATATGTTATTTTTTATTTTGGTTTAATCTGTAGCGTTATTAGTAGCAACAACAAATACTATAGCTCTGCTTTGGTGTTTTCTCAGTATTCTCGAATTTATTAAGTATTTGATTCTATTGAATTATTAAAGTTCATTTAAATCCCTTTTTTTCTGTCTGGCCTTTTCAACAATAACAAAACAAATACTAACCAAAACTGGCACAACAAATTTCAAGGATACAAACCAACAACCAGACAGACAACACGAGTTTGGAATTACTTTCAAGAAAAGGGGTTTTAAAATTGTTTAAATAAACGGAATAACATAAAGAAAATGCGATTTGAATAAACACCACGTGTATTTAAAAATTTATTTAAACACTTCCAAGAATATGAATAAGTTTATTCAAAGGCTTTAAATTTTTATAAAGATGTACTTTTTATGCTTTATTACATTATATATTTATATTATATTTTAAGAAAATATTATTAAAATTGGTTAACTTTCTTTCCTTTCCCTTTTTCCGAGTATGTTTTTATTTATTAAAAAAAAAAAAATTTCTATTTAAATTATCAATTACTACAGCATCCCCAATCGTCGGCAAGCCTATGTCGGTAACACGCTGTCGATGTAAAAGAAATAAAATTTGCTGTAGATCAAAAAGCTTAAACAATATCATTATAACGACAACGCATATATCATTATAGCGTAATCATTTGAGATCATATTACTTACAGATATAAATCATAAGAAAAACTCTCAAAAATCATTTAAGTACCAAGAAAATCACAAGAAAATCAAAAAGTTTTCTATAGAAATTATTTATTTTTTTTTTTTTTTAATTTTCTAAAGTAAATTTTTTTACTTTAGCATTGAGGCCCTATGTTCCACTGAGAGTCAAGGATAACAGAAGAAGAATAAATTTTTTTATCAAAAATTTTTTATAGAATATTTCTTTTGTAAAAATTTTCAATAGAAAATTTTTTTATCAAAAATTTTTCTATAGCTAATTTTTTTTTCGTCAAAAATTTTATTTATCTAAATGTTTTTTTATCAAAACATTTTTTATCAAAAATTTTTCTATAGAGAATTTTTTTTATCAAAAATTTTTCTATAGAAAATTTTTTTATCAAAAATTTTTCTATAAAAAAAAATTTTTTTATCAAAAATTTTTTTATAGAATATATTTTATCTACAATTTTTCAATAGAAAATTTGTTTATAAAAAATTTTTCTATAGAAAATTGTTCTATCAAAAATTTTTTCTATAGAAAATTTTATTACCAAATTTTTTCTATTAAAAATTTTTTTATCAAAAATTTTTCTATAGAAACTTTTTTTTACCAAAATTTTTCTATTAAAATTTTTTTTTATCAATAATTTTTCTATAGAAAATTTTTTTATCAAAAATTTTTCTAGAGAAAATTTTTTTATCAAAAATTTTTCTATAAAAAAAAATTTTTATCAAAAAATTTTTTATAGAATATAGAATTTGTTTATAAAAAATTTTTCTATAGAATATTTTTTTTTATCAAAAATTTTTATATAGAAACTTTTTTATCAAAAATTTTTCTATAGAAATTTTTTTTACTAAAATTTTTCTATTAAAAATTTTTTTAACAAAAATTTTTCTATAGAAAATTTTTTTTATCAAAAATTTTTCTAAAGAAAATTTTTTTATCGAAAAAAAATTTTGTCATAGAAAAATTTTTGATAAAAAAATATCCTATATTTTATCAAAAATTTTTCTATGGAAATGTTTCTCTAGAAAATTTTTTTATCAAAAATTTTTCTATAGAAAATTTTCTTATAAAAAATTTTTCTTTAGATTTTTTTTTATTAAAAATTTTCCTCTAGAAAATTTCATTATCAAAAATTTTTCTCCAGAAAATGTTTTATCAAAAATTTTTATATAGAAAATTTTATTATCAAAAATTTTTCTTTAGAAAAATTCATTATCAAAACTTTTTCCATAGATTTTTTTTTTTAAATTTTTCTGTAGAAAATATTTTTTGTTTAAAATTTTTTTTATCAAAACTTTTTCTATCAAACATTTTTTTACAGAAAATTTTTCTATTTTCTTCAAAAATTTTTCTTTACAAAATTTTCTTATCAAAAATTTTTCTATACAAAATTTTCTTAACAAAATTTTTTTTCTACAAAATTTTTTTATCAAAAATTTTTCTCTAGAAAATTTTTTATCAAAAATTTTTATATAGAAAATTTTATTATAAAAAATTTTTCTTTAGAAAAATTCATTATCAAAACTTTTTCCATAGAATTTTTTTTTTCAAAAATTTTTCCATAGAATTTTTTTTTTCAAAAATTTTTCTATAGAAAATAATTTTTATTTAAATTTTTTTTTATCAAAACTTTTTCTGCTAAAATTTTTCTACAGAAAATTTTTCTATTTTCATCAAAAATTTTTCTTAACAAATGTTTCTTATTAAAATTTTTCTATGCAAAATTTTCCTATCAAACATTTTTCTTTACAAAATTTTCTTAACAAAATTTTTTTATCAAAAATTTTTCTATAGGAAAATTTCTTATCAAAAATTTTTCTATAGATTTTTTTTTTTATCAAAAATTTTTCTATAGAAAAATTCATTATCGAAACCTTTTTCATAGAACATTTTTTTTTCAAAAATTTTTCTATAGAAAATATTTTTTATTTAAAATTTTTTTTATCAAAACTTTTTCTATCAAAAATTTGTTTACAAAAAATTTTTCTATTTTCTTCAAAAATTTTTCTATTTTCTTCAAAAATTTTTCTATTTTCTTCAAAAATTTTTCTTTACAAAATTTTTTTATCAAAAATTTTTCTATACAAAATTTTCTTAACAAAATTTTTTTATCAAAAATTTTTCTCTAGAAAATTTTTTATCAAAAATTTTTATATAGAAAATTGTATTATCAAAAATTTTTCTTTAGAAAAATTCATTATCAAAACTTTTTACATAGATTTTTTTTTTTTAAAAATTTTCTATAGAAAATATTTTTTATTTAAATTTTTTTTTATCAAAACTTTTTCTATCAAACATTTTTTTAAAGAAAATTTTTCTATTTTCATCAACAATTTTTCTATACAAAAGTTTCTTATCAAAAATTTTTCTTTACAAAATTTTGTTATCAAACATTTTTTTATACAAAATTTTCTTAAAAAAAATTTTTCTGTACAAAATTTTTTTATCAAAAATGTTTCTATAGGATATTTTCAAAAATTTTTCTATAGAATTTTTTTTTATCAAAAATTTTTCTTTGGAAAAATTCATTATCAAAACTTTTTCCATAGATTTTTTTTTTAATTTTTCTATAGAAAATATTTTTTAATTAAAAATTTTTTTTATCAAGACTTTTTCTATCGAAAATTTTTCTATAGAAAATTTTTCTATTTTCATC
This sequence comes from Stomorhina lunata, assembly GCA_933228675.1. Taxonomy (NCBI): domain Eukaryota; kingdom Metazoa; phylum Arthropoda; class Insecta; order Diptera; family Rhiniidae; genus Stomorhina; species Stomorhina lunata. The sequence continues at coordinate 26,945,234 of OW121741.1, read as the reverse complement.
AAAAATTTTTCTTTACAAAATTTTGTTATCAAACATTTTTCTATACAAAATTTTCTTAACAAAATTTTTTCTATAGGTAATTTTCTTATCAAAAATATTTCTATAGAAAATTTTTTATCAACAACTTTTCTATAGAAAAATTCATTATCAAAACTTTTTCCATAGAAAATTTTTTTTCAAAAAATTTTTCTATAGAAAATATTTTTTATTTAAATTTTTTTTATCAAAACTGTTTCTATCAAAAATTTTTCTATTTTCATCAAAAATTTTTCCATACAAAATTTTCTTATTAAACATTTTTCTATACAAAATTTTCTTATCAAACATTTTTTTATACAAAATTTTTTGTACAAAATTTTTTTATAAAAAATTTTTCTATAGGAAATTTTCTTATCAAAAATTTATCTATAGAAAATTTTCTTATCAAAAATTTATCTATAGAATTTTTTTTTTATCAAAAATTTTTCTATAGGAAATTTTCTTATAAAAAATTTTTCTATACAAAATTTTCTTACCAGAAATTTGTCTATAAAAAATTTTCTCATCAAAAATTTTTCTATACAAAATTTTCTTTTTAAAACTTTTTCTATGCAAAATTTTCTTATCAAAAATTTTTCTATATAAAATTTTTTTTATCAAAAATGTTTCTATAGAAAATATTTTTATCAAAAATTTTTCGGTAGGCAATTTTGTTATCAAAAATTTTTCTATAGAAAATTTTTTTATAAAATTTTTTTATTGGAAATTTCTTTTTAAAAAAAATTTTTCTTTAGAAATTTTTTTATCTAAAATTTTTCTATAGAACATTTTTTTTTACCAGAAATTTTCTACAGAACATTTTTTTTTAAATTTTCTATAAAAAATTTTTTATGAAAAATTTTCTATAGAACATTTTTTAGTAAAAAATTTTCTATAGAAATTTTTTTATCAAAAATTTTTTTATAGAAAATTTTTTTTTTATCAAAAATTTTCTATGGAATTTTTTTTATTAATAATTTTTCTATAGAAAATTTTTTATCAAACATTTTTTATCAAAAATTTTTCTGTAGAAAATTTTTTATAAAAAATTTTTCGATAGAAAGTTTTATTATCAAAATTTTTAAATTTCTTTATCAAAAATTTTTCTATAGAAAATTTTTTTATCAAAACTTTTTCTATAGAAAATTTTTTTATCAAAAATTTTTCTATGGAAAATTTCTTTATCAAAAATGTTTCTTAAGAAAAATTTTTTATCAAAAATATTTCCATAACAAAAATTTTTCCATAGAACTTTTTTTTAGCAAAATTTTTTTCTATATAAAATTTTTCTATAGAAAACTTTTTAATTAACATTTTTTCTATAGAAAATTTTTTTATCAAAAATTTTTCGATAGAAAGTTTTTTCATCAAAAAAGTCAGATAAGTCTTTTATAATCATAAATCGATAACCGAAATTTTGCAAGATTTTGTCCACATATGACCCTAGCTCAGTACCTCTGAAATGACATAAATATACTAAAATCTCGATGTTAAGAAATTATGTTTCTAACTAATTAAGAAAAAGTTTTAAAGTTGTTTGTCGATGAATGTGACTTAAGTAGTGAAGGGTATCAAATAGTTCAGCATTTGTTTTTCGTATGTAGTCGACCAATTATTTGCAGGCTTTTTCATTTCCTTCCTTTACACAGATCCTAACTAACCCTCAGCGACTGCCGTCCAGTCTGGCAGAACCAATTTAGTCAAAGTTTTAAACAGTAAATAAACTGTATTTTTAAGTTTTTCAAAATGGCTCTTGGAAGATTTGAGCTGTGGAAATTATGTCTGGTAGTCTACCATGTCGTGTAAACTATATCACGACAGTCGCAGAGGGTTAAAGCTGAGACAACAAAAAATTGAAGTGGTGGGTGAGAAATTTTTAAAAAGGTAAAAATGGTAATGAATTTTTAAAATTACATTTTTGTTTTAAGTATAACATTTTTTTTAACTAAATAAAATATATTATATTGACTTGTAAATATTTTACGTGTAATATTTATATTATAATTGTGGACTAACAATAAATAAAATCCACTATCAAGCGTTGACTTAATCGGGATTATTCCCAACCGGTATAAAAATTACTTTAAAAAAAACTCAATTTAACTTTGTAGCCTTTTTCTCTGTAGGGGAGAAAGGCCAGTATTCGAAATGTGAAGTAAGTAGATTCCTCCAAAATGTCCTGCAATACAAAATAAATCTAGCCAGGACTCACAAAAAAAATATGTAAAATTTACAAAGTTGATGCGTAAAAGTTAATGTTAACAAAATGTCAGCATGCCAATTGTAAAATGAAATACAAATTTTTAAACTTATATGGAAAAAACATGACTACAGAGGAGAAGGAGTAGGCGATAAACGAATGTGATATGGGCTGGTGGCTAACAGGCTCTTGTTTTTAGACTTAACACAAAAATGTATTCGTTAAGCCAGTGGTAATGGTTATGATGTTGGACAGGTAATGCCAATACCCGTATGCCTATACACCAAAAGGATTAACATTTTGTCGTAGTTTTTGCCAGTCCTTCGGCCTGAACAAAATTCAAATAAAACAGAGAAAATAATGAAATAAAAACAATTTTTAAGAATAAATGAAAAAAAAAACTTGTTCGACGTTGAACATCATGGGCCCATAAATTATTGCCTCTAATAGGTTTGACACACAAACATTTACGTACTCCTACTCCTGCATGAGTACATATCAACAAAAAGTCCTTTTTCATTAAATATCATGCGTTAGTGTATGTGTATGTGCAGTTTTTTTCTCCTGATTTTATTTGAAGTCAGCAAAATTACCATGGAGGTACTTTATTGATTTAAACGATAAAGAAGGATTGTCAGACACAACCAATTTACGTAAAATTGTACCTACCAAATAAAAAATACTTTTTATTTGACAATATTTTTTTTTTCGTCCATTTTAATTTGCGTTTATATTGGTCGTACGTTTTTCCATTTATTGAAATAAAATATTTTAACGATTCGTTAAAGGCTAAATGTGAGTGAAACGGTAAAGCCAAATGAACAACATGATTCGTTAGTTTTTTTTTTTTTCAAAATTGTAAAAAAATATATATACCTACATCAAAGCTGCTTTAACCCCATACGAAAGAAGTTCAAATTTAAGATCACATCACCTAAAGCTAAAGTTTGATACATTTTAAGGTATCATGATGAACTTTTTTAAGTACTTTCTCTAAAAAAATAATATTGGTCTAAAAACTACCTTTAAGTATACCTAAAGGCCCCAAATCACTCCCTAAGTTGATTTAACGATGTCCGTCCGTCTGGCAAGCTAGGCGGATATCCATGTAAGCTTGTTATCAAAGTAACTTTAAAGATAATTTACTGAAATTTACAGATTCATACTATGGTCCAGTGATGATTCTTATACTTTTCTCCTAAAATCGGATTACTATTCCGCGTACCTTCCAAAAGTATGCCTTCCTGGAATACAGGTTTTGGCCCTTTACAGTCACAAATCTAATGGTATTTTCATAATATTCAGCATAAATATTGCTTATGGTAACCGAAATCAGTGTACCTAATTTTGTAGGAAACGGTCCATATTTGACCATACCTCCCATACAAGGCCCATTCTCAAAAATCTTGAAAATGACCAGAAAATCACAAAAAAAAAACTTATAACAACAGATAAATATTTCGTAAATATAAACCGATATCTGAAATTTGGTAACAATCGATCAACAATTGACCCTGGCTCTCATATCAGGTCCTCAGCCGGAAATGACAAAAAACTACTAAAATTTTAAAATGTTTTTAAAATAGCACAAAAACGAGTATATGGGCAAATCCGAAAAACATTAAACCAAGAACAAAATTTTTAAACTGTCAAAATCGCCTACTCGTGTTTATGGAAAAATTTACCATATATTAACCCTTTAGAATATATAATGGATACAAATTTTGATTGTTCTCTTCGTGAATGGCAGGTCTTTATTTGCACCCGTCTCGAATTTTTATATATTTTTTTAAAGTTCATAAAAATCGCAAAAACATCCATTTAGGTATCAAGTTTCAGTAGGGGCTCAAAGTCTAATTAATTTTATACAATTAGATGCAAAAGACCCCATCAAAAGTAATTGGAGTTATATAAATAACGTCAAGTAAAAAAGGGCTCACAATGTGTAGCGTCCGTCACAGAAATAAAGGTTTTTTCAATTTGACTAGTGCAATTTTTCTTTTTTCTTCAATTGAACTTGGTTCGTAAAGAGAACTTATAGTATGCTTTACATTAGGTCAAAACAAGTAAAGTCGGTCAAGCCCGACTATACGATACCCTACACCACTAAGGTCAAAGATGGTCTTTTTCTGTAAATAGACAAATATTTGCGAAATTTTGCTTTTATACAAATATTTTCTCAAAACTTATATATTTAAGCTGTCTCCGTCATTTGGACTTACATGTGAGCTAGGGTCAAATGTGGACCGATTATCTTTGGCAAATTGATTACAGTTGTTACAAAAATTATGTGTGCAAAAAATAAACTTAAAATTCTCATTATCTTCAGACTTACGAGCGTTTTAGTGATTTTTGTCTCATTTAGTGCAGAAGATTTTGTATGCGAGCTATGGTCAAATGTAGACCGATTTCAACGAAATTTGGTACAGTGATTAAGTTTACATAGGCAGTATCTGTTTTAAATTTCATGAAAAAATATTGATATTTGTGGCCAATATATCAATTCCGGGAAGTGGGACCTATAGGAGGTACCATAAATAATAGACCGATTTTGACCCATTATTAAAAAAATGATCTATGTCAAATTTCATCAAATTATCTTTAGAATTGCGACATGTAGTTTGATTACAAGGTTTACATGGGGGTCCAGCCAGCCAGACGGACGGACGGACGGACATCGCTAAATCGACTCAGAAAGTGTTCTAAGCCTATTGGTATACTAAAAGGTGGGTCTAAGACAAATATTTCTATGCGTTACATACATCAGCACAAACTTATAATACCCTTTCCACCTATAGTGGTGAAGGGTATAAATATAAAGATGTTAATATAGCATTTTACAGAATAATATATATAGAAAAGTGTGTAGCGTCCGTCATAGTATATATTTTTTTAACAAAACAATATTTATTAAATACAAAATTTATGAACACATGTCTGTCTTATTCATAAAGCAATAAGACTATATATATCCACAGATTAAATTTAAGGTATTATGTGTTAAAAAAAAACATACAGTGGGGCAAATTTGATGCTTTTGAAAAAAAAATTTTTTTGACATTTGGGACACTCTAACATCTAGCCTCAGCATTATTGGGACGAAAAATAAGATGTAAAAAGTGTAAAACTTTAAATAAATATATGTATTTAGCCGTTTTGTGATATATAAAATTGTGCCCAAAAATTGCATTTTTACCGCAAACATGAAATAGAAGGAGATGAAATTCCGGAACAAATAAAACCATTATTTTCACTGATTAATGAGTCCTTAAAAAAAAAATGAAATATGAACTTTTTTCTAATAAAAAACATTCAAGTAAAAACTGTATTGTCCGTCACGTAGCGCCCGCAATAGTACATTCATGAATTTTTGGTGTAACTGGAAACTTTAAAATATTTTATAAAAGCTGTTTTGTAATCCTCTGGTTTTCCTCTATCATTAGTGTATTCACAATTTTTTTATTAGTATGACCTATTTGATGAAAATTACAGAAACACGTGTTGAAAGAAAAGTCACTTCCATTTATTGTAGCGTCCGTCACAGCACTTTTAAAGCGCATATATTTTTCCTCTAAAAGAAGTAAATTAACAAACGTCATTCGATAGTACAATCGAATGGCTAATATTCCCTAAAATCTGTGCAAAGATATCTAGTTTAGAACGACAATGGGATATATTTAAGTACAACAAAATCCGTACAAATGTATCGTCCGTCACGCAGGATTTGCCCATATGTTGTCTCTAAGACTTAAAGATTTCTTGTTAAATTGTTGGGTATAATATGGTCGGGCTTGACCGACTATCGCTTTGCTTACTTGTTTGTTTTTTATAGTTTAGAGTTGATGTAAGTGTGTTTCTGACCAGAGCTTTTATCGTTTAATTAGCTTTTAAGTGATATTAAAGCTGTTTCTGTAAGTGAAATATGAAAAGATCTCTCCAAAGTTCAAAACCACTAAAAATTTAATCTAATTCCTTTTTAAATTTCTGATGTAGTTTAATAATACTATATATTTATATGGAGTATTAACAAAAGAACACATATCGTATAACTGATTAGCAAATATAATTCGTATTTAGTCTATGTGTAGATCCATATTTATTTTAAGGATTAGTGTGAGGAAGAGGAGTTTCAAACTAGACAGAATTTGAAATAGACGTAAACGTTTAATTAGTCACGATTCTTGAGTCCAATTCAGGAATTAACTTGATTAGCCATATTTTCGACTGTTTCAGTCACGGCGGCTTCGACTGACTGTTAGGCACAGCAATCTCGGTGAGCCGTTGGGCACAACAATTTTGGTGAGCCGTTGGGCACACCAATTTCGGTTGACTGTCGAGTACCTCGGTGGATTTTTATCTGCAAAAACTTCAGTTAACTGCTTGAGGGCAGTGGCTTCGTTCGACTGGAGTACAGTGACTTCCGTCGACTGCTTGGCACAGCAATTTCGGTTGACTAATAGGCACAGCGACTTCGGTCCAATAATAATAGCAGTAACTTCGGTTTACTACTTGAGTTACATCTGTTAACTGCTTCAGAGCAGTGACTTTGGTCGACTGCTTTATACAACAGCATCGGCCATTTAGTTTAAGTCACAATTGTAATAATAGAATAGTAATCTTTTTATACCAATGTTGGGCAAAGTCTCTCTAATTTTGAATTTTGCTAACCCTAGGGGTAGCAAAATACAAAATAAGAGAGAATCAGAAAGACTTTGCCCAATATTGTTTTATACCCACCATCAAAAAGAATGGGGGGTATATTGAAATTGTAATTCCGTTTGTAATTTCCTTAATATTAGCTCAAAAACAAAAATTGAAGTATATTCTGAATCCATTTGTAATTCTAAGGCGATTGAGCGATGTCTGTTTGTCTGCCTGTCTTTCTGTCTGTATGTCTGCCATAACGAAAGGGTATGGTCACTGATATTTTTAATATATATTCTTCATTTCTTGGAAAATTTTGGTATTGAAATTTGGCAAAATCGGTTCACATTTGACAACAGTTCCCGTATAACCTCGTCTAGGCTAATCGCTTATTTGCTAATAAATGACAAATTATTACAGCTAAGTTTTACATAAGTACTAGGCAGCATATACAATTTCATCGAAATCGGTTCACATTTAACTATAGCTCCCATACAAAAAACTTACGGAAACAGCCTAAATTTCACCTAAAATACACTTAAATGCCAATAAATGATATACTGTAATAGATTTGGCCAATAAATTTAGCAAAAGAAAGTCTTACGTCAATTTTGTCACAATCGGCCATAGCTCCCATATAAAAATCTTACGGAAACACAAAAATACAGTAAGAAAAGGGGGTTTATGTCCGTCTGTCCGTCAGATAAAGAAAAAAACTAGAGGGACAAAATTAAAAAAAAAAAAATGTCGATGCATTAAAAAAGTTGTGTATGGGAGAAATCGGTTCAAATTGAGTATAAATGTTTAATTGTCCGAAATGTAGACGCGTCCGGATTATTGGACTCGTTGGATTGGCGCATGTCCGTGATATAGTAGCTTAACTTTATTCACCTAAGTCATGCTAGACAAAATGCAATTAAACTGAAAATAGAAAGAAATAAGAAATAATAAAAAAAACATTTTTTAAATGTTAAGATAACATGGTTTTATGATGATTACATTTTTTAAAAAATTCCTTAACTCGTATGTAAACATTTCTATTTGAAATATGTACTTAAATAATTATTCTTAAGAAATACCTTCCATCTTAAAAACTTTATATCTTCTTTTTGTTACTTGGATGCCTATAATTTGGATGGTGTTTTCTTTTTTATTTTAAAGAACCCTTAAAAATTGTTCATAATTACTTTTTTTTTCTAAAAGTACATAATGTGTTGCAAAAAAAAAAAGTAACCCCATAAAAATGCTAGAATAAAACAAGTAAGAAAGCGCTATAGTCGGTCAAGCCGACCATACGATACCCTTCACCACTAAGGTCAAATGTGTTATTTTTCCTGTATAAAGACAAATATTTGCTAAATTTTGCCATCATACAAACATTTTCTCAAAACGTATATATTCAACCTGTTTCCGTCATTTGGACTTATATGAGAGCTAGGGTCAAATGTGAACCGATTATCTTGAAATTCGGCAAATTGATTACAGTTGTTACAAAAATTATGTATGCAAAAAATAAACTCAAAATTTTCATTATCTTAAGATTTACGAGCGTTTTAGTGATTTTTTGTCTCATTTAGTGCGTTTTTGAAGAAGTGTTTGTATGGGAGCTATGGTCAAATGTGGACCGATTTCAACGAAATTTGGTACAGTGATTTAAGTTTACATAAGCAGTATCTGTTTAAATTTCATGAAAAATATTGATATTTGTGGCCAATATAGCAATTCCGGGAAGTGGGACCTATGGGAGGTACCATAAATAATGGACCGATTTTGACCAATTTCAATAGCCATGGTCCCATTATCAAAAACATTATCTGTGCCAAATTTCATCAAATTATCTTAAGAATTGCGACCTGTAGTTTGATTACAAGGTTTACATAGGGGTCCAGCCAGCCAGACGGACGGATGGACGGACATCGCTAAATCGACTCAGAAAGTGATTCTAAGTCTATTGGTATACTAAAAGGTGGGTCTAAGACAAATATTTCTATGCGTTACAAACATCAGCACAAACTTATAATACTCTTTCCACCTATGGTGGTGAAGGGTATAAATATAAATGTAAAGTATCATAAAAATAAAACCAAATAATATAAATTTAACATTTAAAGTCGTAATTTTGTTTTCGTGCTTTTATTATTTTCAACAGCATTAACAAGATAAGGGCCGCGAGTAAAATGGAAAATGAATGAAAAAGGGGTTTTCCTACTTCATACCTTTATTTTGTTGAATTAAATTTACCAAATTAAATTCTTTTTCTGTTGGCTGCTTAAATATTCTCCATTTTTTTAACCCAAAAACTCACTTGAACTTTAGGAATAAAATTATGTTCTTATTTAAATATTTAAATTTATCTTAATACAAAATTTTAAATAATATAAATAAATTTCCTAAAATAGATATTTCCTATTAGACCTTGAATGTTAGAGATAATTTATTTATAATTTATTGTCTGCTTTATTTTCAATATTTCTAAAAGCCATTAAGTCTAGCCCTAAGACCATAAACTATAACAAACAGCTCTTAAAAACCATTTAAAATTCATATACTTTTTCTCATTAATTTGCAGCTTAAAAACCATTAAATGTTTGGTTTATAGATATTTTATTAATTTCTAAGTGATATCCAATATTATATTTGCAATTTTAAATACATCCCTAAGTCCTAACATCCTAATAAAATACAGACATAGCAACACTCTTAAACATACTCAAAGTTAAATATTAAAGGAAGAACGATATTCATAGATATGGGCAAATCCTGCGTAACGGGCGACTCTTTTGTACGGATTTTGTTGTACATAAATGTATCCCGTTGTCTTTCTACACTATATATCTTTGCACAGATTTCCGAGACTATTAGCCCACCGATTGTGCTATCGAATGAAATTAATTAACATTGTTAATTAACATATTTGTTTTGGAGGAAAAAGATATTTGCTTTTAAAGTGCTGTGACGGACGCTAAAAAAAATGGAAGTAACTTTCTTTCCAACACGTGTTTCTGTAATTTTCATCAAATCGGTCATAGTAATAAAAAAAATTGTACATACATTAAATATAGATTAAAATCAGAGAATTATAAAACAGCTTCGATAAAATATTTTAAATTTTCCATTTTCACCAAAAATCCTATGAACTGTTGCGGACGCTACATGACGGCCGATACAGTTATTACTTCAATGTTTTTTATTAGGAAAAAAAAAATCAAATTTCATATTTTTTGTAAGGATTTGTTAATCAGTGAAAATAATGGTTTTATTTATTAACGAATTTCATCTCCTTCCTTTTAATGTTCGCGTTTAAAATGCGATTTTTGGGCACAATTTAATATTTCACAAAACGGCTACAAACATATATTTACTTAAAGTTTTTCATTTTTGACATCTTATTTTTCGTCAAAAGAATGCTGCGGCTAGCTGTTAGAGTGTCCCAAAAATAAAAAAAATTAAATTTCAAAAGCATCAAATTTCCCCCGCTGTATATTTTTTTTAACACCAAATATCTTAAATTTAATCTGTGGATATAGACAGTGTTATTGATTTATGAATTAGACAGATATGTGTTCGTAAATATTGTATTTAAGAGATATTATTTTGGAAAAAATATATACTGTGACGGACGCTTCACACTTTCCTATGCATATTATTCTGTAAAATGCGATATTAACATCTATATATTTTAAGCCTAATGGAAAGCATTACGAACCAAGTTTAATTCGAGAAAAAAGAAAAATTGCACTATTAAAATTAAAAAAAAACTTTTATTTCTGTGACGGACGCTACACACTGTGAGCCCTTTCTTACTTGATGTTATTTATATCACTTCAATTACTTTTGATGGGGTCTTTTGCATCTAATTGTATAAAATTAAGCAGACTTTGAGCCTACACTGAAACTTGATACCCTAAATGGAAGTTTTTGTGATTTTTATGAACTTTTAAAAAATGTATAAAAACTCGAGATGAGTGCAAATAAAGACCTGCCTTTCACAAAGAGAGCAATCAAAAATTGTATCCATTATATATTCTAAAGGGTCAATATATGGTATATTTTTCCATAAACAGGAATACGCGATTTTGACAGCTTTAAAATTTTGTCTTTGGTTTGATGTTTTTCGGATTTCCCCATATGTGAATTGGGATAAAATATCGTATCATTAATATACAGATAATAATTATACGTAATCCGCAAAAAAATTAAAAAAAAAATATTTCTATTGGTATTTTGTCGGACCTAAATATATATAAATATATACATATTTATTTATGGATATATATATATATATATATATATATATATATATATATATATATATATATATATATATATATATATATATATATATATATATATATATATATATATATATATATATATATATATATATATATATATATATATATATATATATATATATATATATATATATATATATATATTTACATAATGGGTGTTTTTTTTTTAGAGGTATAGAACTTCGAACTGAAATAAAACACAAGAAAATCGTTTTAATGTCCATCAATTTGGCTTTATTGGAAGGATAATTTTATGCCATTATTGTTTAAATATGATTTCGGGCATGTGGCCGCCGCGGCTGGCTCGAATAAAGCCAATTCTACAGGTCCAATTTTCAACTACTTTTTCGAGCATATGGGGCCGTATGTTGGCAATAACGCCACGGATGTTGGCTTCTAAGTCCCCTAACGTTTCTGGTTTGTTGGCGTAGACGAGCGACTTCACATATCCCCAAAGAAAATAATCCAGTGGTGTCAAATCGCACGATCTTGGTGGCCAATTGACAGGTCCATTCCGCGAAATTATGCGCTCATCGAATGTTTCCTTCAATAAATCAATTGTGACGTGCGCTGTGTGGCATGTAGCGCCGTCTTGTTTTAACCACAACTCATCCACATTCATGCCATCCAATTGGGGAACAAAATAGTCGGTTATCATGGCTCTATACCGGTCTCCATTTATGGTAACTGACTCTCCAGCATTATTTCGGAAGAAGTATGGCCCAATGACTCCACCAGCCCATAGAGCACACCAAACAGTCAGTTTTTGTGGATGTAATGGCGTCTCAAGGGTCTCATGTGGATTCTCTTCACTCCAAATGCGGCAATTTTGCTTGTTGACGTAGCCATTCAACCAAAACTGAGCCTCATCACTGAACAAAATTTTGCGATGAAAATCAGCATCGAGATCAATGTCATTTTCGGCCCATACACCAAAATTACGACGTATTGCATGTTCTCGCGGCTTTAATTCTTGCATAAGCTGGATCTTGTAAGGTCGCAAGCCAAGATCTTTGAGCAAAATCTTCCATAAAGTTGATGCACAAAGCTCCAATTGCTGTGCACGGTGGCGAATCGATTCATTCGGGTCCTCTTCAACACTTTGCTCTACAGCGGCAATTGTTTCTTCGTGCGCACTGTTCGACGTCGCTGCGGATGCGTATTATCACATAGAGTAAACGTAGTGCGAAAACGATCCATGGTTAACCGAATTAATTACTCTGATGGACGATTATGTCGACCATAAAATGGACGGAACTTGCGGTAAACTTCGCGAACTGAACCATTATTTTCGAAATAAATTTGCACGATTTGCAAGCGTTGTTCTTTTGTCAACCTGTTCATGATGAAATGGCAAACCAAACTAAATAGTAATCACTTGACAGCTGACAAAATGGCCGCCAGTTAAAAAAGTGATGCCAACTTAAAGTTCTATACCTCAATTAAAAACACCCGATACATATATATATATATTTATTTATATATATATTTATTTATATATATATTTATTTATTTATGTATATATATATATATGGAACCGCTGTGGTATAGCAGGTTAGTCATCCGCCTAGCATACCAGACCCCAAGTTCGATTCCTGGTCAGACTCACATGAAAAAATAAATTTTCAAAAAAGCGGCGGTTCACCTCATAACTCAGGTAGCCACTGGTTATTGAGTATTAGGCTATGTAAAACTTCTCTAACTAAAGCGTTTGCCGTTCGGAGCCGGCGTTAAAAAGTAGGTCCCTTTCAATGAGTCTAAAAATAGAATCGGATGCAGCTCATTGTCAGAGAGAGGTACCCCTTGTTCCAATTGGAATGTTGTCGGGGAATTATATATATATATATATATATATATATATATATATATATATATATATATATATATATATATATATTATAAATATATATATATATATATATCCAACCTATGAAAAGGGAAAATGTGGCTTATGACTCAAAAACAAAATTTCGGAAAATAAGCTAATTTTTCAATAGAATTGTCCTATGATGACAAGCATACAAAATAATATTTCTAAGTATCGTGGGTTCCAATCCGGGCTCAGGTTCATATCATAAATTTTTATTTTTTTTTATTTTTAATAATTTTATGATTTTTAAATTAGATTAATTATTTGTAGGAATACTGAAAAAGCTATATAACACTTAGCAGTGTGGAATGCTGCATTTTCTATCCCGCTACGGACTTCATCAGCACACTGCGTCACCAACTGTTAGATGCCAGTACTTAAGATCATCTATTTAACTGAATTCTTAAGCGAAATGGAAAATGAGAGTTATTTTAACATTCATTTCTATTTCATCTATGACCATATGATCGATTCAGTTAGACGAACTTATCCACCATAGTCTTTTCCTATATGTTTTGTATCCCTATTCTTTATTAATCTACAGTACCTGGTTGACCGAGCCTTGCTCGGGGCTTTATGATAAGCATTTTGAGGCAAATGTTAAAGTTTTTATATATTTTATTTTATACAGTTACAGTTTAACTCATTTTAAATAATTTTGAAAATTAGTCATACCAACAGAAACCGCCGTCGACTCATGCGCAACAACTTTGCTAAAGATTATAGTCTGATTAAATGCACAGTTTACGATTTAATTCATTTTGAGTAGTTTTCAGTGGCGCCGCCTGAAGTCGTTCATACCAATTAAGAAACCTTCATCTGCTTATGCGTAACAACTTTGCTTATGATCATAACATGATCAAATGCACAATTTATGATTTAATTTACTTATAGTCTGATCAAATGCACAGTTTACGATTTAATTCATTTTGAGTAATTTTCAGTGGCGCCACCTGTCGGACTTTGTTCATTCCAATTAATAAACCTTCGTCGGATTATCCGCAATAACTTTGCTAAAAATTATAGCATGATTAAATGTACAGTTTACGATTAAATTAACTTTAAGTAAATTTCAGTGGCGCCACCTGTCGAAATTTCTTCATACCAACTAAGAAACCTTCGTCGGCTCATGTGCAAAAACATTGCTAAAGATTATAGCATGATTATATGTACAGCTTACGATTAAGTTGACTTTGAGTAATTTTCAGTAGCGCCATCTGTCGGAAATTATTCACATCAATTAAAAAGCATTAGCCGGCTCATGCGCTACAACTTTGCAAAAGATCATAGTATGATCAAATGTACAGTTTACGATTTAATTAATTTTTAGTAATTTTCAGTGGCGCCACCTGTCGGAAATACCAACTTACCAACTTAAAAACCTCCGCCGGCTTATCCGCAACATCTTTGCTAAAGAGCATAACATGATCAAATTCACAGTTTACTATTCTATAAAGAACATACATACAGACAAACATTCATTTGTTTTAAAGTTGTAACATTACTATTTTTTCCCCTTTTGATCCCCTAATTTCAAAAAGTTCCATATGCATAATTGGTACCAATTGAATTCGGTACATTTTATTAGAAAGCAGTTAACATAATTTTCCTATTCATATTACTTTTGTAGATGTTAAGTTATCAGTTTATCCCTTTTTTACACATTTTGGCCACAAAATCAAAAAATTACCAAATACGTGTTCAATATTTCTTTCACATCTATTGATTGCAGTACAAACGTTCTTTCTATATTCCTTAGTTTAAAATATAAAAGTGGGTTAAAAAGGTACCAAAAAAACTATTTTCACCCCTTATCGGACATAGTTTCAAAAAAGTACCAAACACCTGTCCGTTTATTTTCATAGCTGTTTAAAACGTAATTTAAATTTTGTTTCTATACCTATTACTTAAGGAGATAAGCGTTTTCGATTTTTTCCCCTTTTTACTCTCTTAGAGGCAAAGGTTCCAAAAGTCCCTTCTTCTTCGACCTATACATCAAAAAAGATACCCACTGTCCAAATTTATCAAAATCGTTAGAGCCGTTGTCGAGATAGTCATTCTATATATAAGTATATATATATATATATATATATATATATATATATATATATATATATATATATATATATATGTATATATATATATATATATATATATATATATATATATATATATATATATATATATAAATACATACAATTATTTCTCGTTTAAGAATATAAGATAAGATTTACTTCATTTATAAAAAAAAAAATTAAAATTTATGATATGAACCTGAGCCCGGATTCGAACCTACAACCTCTTAACATAAATTCTTGGTTCAACTAAAATTAATTTTTTTCAATTTCTGAGTATCTATTACTTTAATTTCTACAATGTAAGACAACAATACAAGTATGTAAACTGTTATGCAACAAAATTTTGCGATCAAACTAAACCTTTGGGAAGCAGCTGTATGTGTTTTTTATAGAGCGACACATGTTTAAATCAAAATAAAACAAGTAAGAAAGCGCTATAGTAGGGCAAGCCCGACCTTACGATACCCTTCACCACTAGTTCAAAGATGCTTTTTTTTTTCCTGTATAAAGACAAATATTTGCTAAATTTTGCAATTATACAAACATTTTCTCAAAACTTTTATATTTAAGCTGTTTCCGTCATTTGGTCTCATATGAGAGCTAGGGTCAAATGTGGACCGATAATATCGAACTTTAGCAAATTGATTGCAGTTTTTACAAAAATTATGTATGCAAAAAAAAAACTAAAAATTCTCATTATTTTCAGATTAACGGGCGTTTTAGTGATTTTTGTCTCATTTAGTTCGTTTTGACAGAAGAGTTTGTACGGGAGCTACAGTCAAATGTAGACTTATTTCAACAAAATTTGGTACAGTGATTAAATTTCATAAAATAAATTTTAAATTTGCGGCCAAAATATCAATTCCGGGATGTGGGACCTATGGGAGGTACCATAAATAATGCTATGATTTTGACGAATTTCAAAAAAATTATCTGTGCCAAATTTCATCAAATTATCTTTAGAATTGCGACCTGTATTTCAATTACATGGTTTACATAGGGCTCCAGACAACCAGCTTTCCAGCCAGACGAAGTGACATCGCTAAATCGACTCATTAGTGATTCTGATCATATTGGGATAACAAAAGGTTGTTCTTAGATAGATATTTCTATGCGTTACACACATCAGCACAAACTAATAATATCCTTTCCACCTATGGTGGTGAAGAGTATAACAAGAAAATATATTTATATCAATGAATAAGGCTTTGGGAGCAAATGTTGATATCTAAGTGTTCAATTATTTGAACACTTTTACATAACATGTAACATAACATAATGCCAAGGAAAATAATCAAGTGAAATTATTTTTGGAATCATATATCAGCAAGATTGATGTCACTTTATTGGCCCATATATCATTGACAGAAATATGGGCCAATGACTCCACCAGCCCATAAAGCGCACCCAACAGTAGTTTTTTTTTGTGTGGGTCATAGTACTAACTTAAATGACCTATATTTACAACCTGTTATGGTTAAAGGCCGAGCTTATTTTAGAATTCCATGAGCTTTGTTCTTGTGCGCATACTCTCCAATTTCGTAGGCCATGCTTTAAATGATTTTCTTCTAATTGACGTCCCCTTCTACAAGTTTTTCGGGATTATTTTCGAGCACGTTTTTATGGTATAAAATTATCCATGCTATAGAAAATATACACGGATTTTTTTTCTTTGGGTAGACTTAAACCTTTTTTCCCTTGGTTAAGGGTTAAATTTTTTATTTATTGTATTTTCTTATTTTTTAAACACGTAATATTATGATTTTATTGGAGAATTTTGATAAATATACTAAAAATATTTAAATTACATTAAGATTAATTATTTTTTAATTTAAAAAAATTTAACCCTCAAAAGACATGGGGGCAAAACTTATCTACAAATTGTTTTGTCACTTTTTCCAGCGACTTTTTGAAAAAAATGCATTAAGTTAAAATTTAACACTAAGATTAAGTTTATTTATTAAAAAATATTAACCCTTAAAATACATAGGGACAATATTGTTCAAAAATGTGTTCTTTTGCCACCTTTTAGGACTAAACTAATCTTAGTGTCGAATAATAACTTTTATGCTTTTTTATCAAAATTCGCTAAAAAAAGGTAAAGAAAAAAATTTGGGTCATTTTTGCCACAATGTCTACTAAGGGTTAAAATATTTTTTTTAATAAAAAACTAAATATTAGTGTAAAATAATTATTATTAGGCATATTTATAATAATTGTCCGAAAAATTCATAATTATCAAAATTTTGACCTTTGAACGAGGGAAATAAGGGTTAAGTCTAGCCAATTTAAAAAAATCGATTTATATTTTCCATAGTATGGATAATTTTTTTTATATAAAAATTATTAAAATTAAATATAAATAAAATTTATCCAGCATTTATTCAATTAATGAGAAAAAATTTATTTTTTGCGAAATTCGACGAATACGAACATAAATTACGCCGAAATGGTTTAAGATATCAACCTCAGTTTTAAGAAAAAAAAAAAAAAACTAAGTAAATATTTTGATATTTTAACAAAATTAAACTATTAAGTATTTACAAGTCTTGAAATGATAAATCACATCTTACTTTGCCAGTTTTTGTCCAAAGTAATTTTTTTGCGGTGTATCCTTAGGCAATCGCAATTATTACAAAACTGTTTTATTAAAATTCATTAAACAGTTTTGGAGTAATAAATGACTTCAAGGAAAGCTGCATTAGTTCACTTGTAGATTATATTATCTTATTTTTCATAATAAATATTGAATTTATGAAATGTAACAAAAACTGATTAAAGTTTTAACGGAGATTATTATAAAAAAGTGGGGGTCCTTTCGATTTTTTTCCGAAAGATTTTGTACCATCTTAACTTACAGAAATAGTTGTACATAACCTCTCGAACACAAAACACTTACAAATGGAAGTAGTAGTTAATCGATTTACAAAACGTTAAAAGCTCGTAAATTGATTTTCCACATGTGATTTTGTTTTTGTTTAATTTAGTTACAGGATAAAATAGACAAACAGAGAGACACGAGTAAAATGAACAAAAAGCTAGCATAAAAATCTAGGGCCAAATTGCCGCATTCGATATTGATCGAAAACTTTAAAGCAAATATTGTGTAACATACCTTAGGGATTAAAAAAAAATATTTAGCAAAAAAGTTTAAGTCAAAACATTTATTTAGTTTAATGAAATGAAATTTTACTGTCGGGGAACTTTTGACAAATCAGTTATAATGTATTGAACCTTATATGTTATATATTATTTAAGTTATCCTAAAAGTATGATACACAAATGTTTCTTTTGAATATATTTTGTTAAAAACTTTGAGTATCAGGGGCCAAATCGCCGCATTCGATATCGATCGAAAAACAAGATATTTTTATTTTTCGATCTATGTCAAATCGCGCGATTTGACCCCTGATATTGAAAGTTTTTAACAAAATATATTCAAAATCTAACTTTACAAAATTGTAAAATAACTTGGCGTTAAAATGTTTCCACATTTGTTCGTCACACTGCTCTAAGTTGTCATAATTAAAGTTTACAGCTAAGAGTCCAATATATATAGTTTAGTTATGACCAAAAAACCCATTTATGTGTATATATATAAGTATATAATAAATGTCTTCCATTTATTGTTATAGTCCATATCCTAGTATTTTCATATATAAGTGCCCATTTTATTATTGAATTATGGTCCTGAGTATAAAATGAAATATTATTAAGTTTTTGCTGTTGTCATAAAAGCCTTTGGACGGACTCTTTTAACTAAAAACTTTAATAATAAGAAATATTTAAGTGCTTTCATATAACGATATCTTGTCTTATGAAATAACCTGGCAATAATGATTTTATTATCTTTTCAAAGCTTTTTAAATAGAATTTTTTTATAGGTTTTGCTGCTGCTGCTTTCGCTGTCGCTTGTCCATTTTTCTAAACGTTTTATGGTTCATTAAATCCTTAGTGCTATTCTTTCGAATACTTGGAGTTAAGGGAAATAATTAAATTTCTATCCAGTTATAAAAAGCTTACATACATACATGTATAAGACGAATTGTCATTAAGGTCATCTTGGATGATTTAATAACAAATTTATTGAACTTATGAAGAAAGAGATTTAAAATTTATGACAATAGAAAATAGATAAATAAGAAAAAAAAAAACAAGTAAGAAAAGCTATAGTCGGTTAAGCCCGACTTTATCATACCCTTCACTACTAAGGTCAAATATGGACAAGTTTTCCTTAAGTCTCAGAGACACACATACATATATTATGCGCTATTTTTTCAAAATTTCGAGATTTATATCATTTTATAAGGGCCTGATATGGGAGCTAGGGTCAATTATGGACTGATTGTTACCAAATTTTGGTCATTGCTTCAAATTTATAAAATATTTATCTGTGCAAAGTTTAAGTAATCAAATGCATTTATCTTTAGAGTTATTAACGTTTTTGTGCTTTTATGTGCATATATGTAAACGTCTTTAGAGAATGTGTCTTGTATGGGAAGTATGGTCAAATATCGGCCGATTTCTACAAAATTAGGAACACTAATTAAGGTTATAATAAGCAATATTTTTGCTGAATCTTATTAAAATAAAACTAAATTTGTGGCTGTAAAGGACCAAAAACTCTATTCCAGGAAGTAATCCCTATACAAGGTACCCGAAATAGTAATCCGATTTCACCCAAAAAGAATAGGGATCGTCCTTGGACCAAAATATGAGCCTGTGCCAAATTTCATCAAATTATCTTTAAAACAAGTAAGAAAGCGCTATATTCGGTCAAGCCCGACCATACGATACCCTTCACCGCTAAGGTCAAAGGCGTTACTTTTCCTGTATAAAGACAAATATTTGCTAAATTTTGCCATCATAAAAACATTTTCTCAAAACTTATATATTTAAGCTGTTTCCATCATTTGGATTCATATGTGGGTCAAATGTGGACCGATTATTTCGAAATTTTGTTACAAAAATTATGTGTGCAAAAAATATACTTGAAATTCTCATTATCTTTAGATTTATGAGCGTTTTAGTGATTTTTGTTTCATTTAGTGCGTTTTTCAAGAAGAAGAGTTTGTATGGGAGCTATGCTCAAATGTGGACCAATTTCAACGAAATTTGGTAGAGTGATTTAATATGCAATTTTGTTATGCATCTTCAAGTATTTTAATTTTGAAAAGCGGATAAGTCGTTCTCGAGTTAGGACGAAATAGGTCTTCGTACCTGACTAATTTAAGGGGAAAAATTTGCCACGCCCATAAAAAAAATCCAGATCTCATGGAGAAAAACCGAAAACGGATTTGAGTTTAGCGCATCAAGATCCATATAGTCCGCTTAGTTTTATTAAAAGAAAAGACAAATAATGAATTTTTGCAGAGCAGTGTTATTGGAATGTTTGAACTGGCGCATGTCCGTGATATCGAAGTTTAACTGTATTCGCATTATTCATACCATACAAAATGCAATTAAACTGGAAAATGAAAAGAAATAAGCAAAAGTCTATAAAAAAAACATCTCTCAAATGTTCAGATAACATGATTTTATGATGATAACATTTTTTAAAATTCCTTAACTCGTATGTAAACATTTCTATTTGAAATATGTACTTAAATATTCTCAAGAAATACCTTCCATCTTAAAAACTTTATATCTTCTTTTTGTTACTTGGATGCCTATAATTTGGATGGTGTTTTCTTTCTTATTTTAAAGAACCCTTAAAAATTGTTCATAATTACTTTTTTTTTTCTAAAAGTACATAATGTGTTGCAAAAAAAAAGTAACCCCATAAAAATGCTAGAATAAAACAAGTAAGAAAGCGCTATAGTCGGTCAAGCCGACCATACGATACCCTTCACCACTAAGGTCAAAGGTGTTATTTTTCCTGTATAAAGACAAATATTTGCTAAATTTTGCCATCATACAAACATTTTCTCAAAACGTATATATTCAACCTGTTTCCGTCATTTGGACTTATATGAGAGCTAGAGTCAAATGTGAACCGATTATTATATATTATGTATGCAAAAAATAAACTCAAAATTTTCATTATCTTTAGATTTACGAGCGTTTTAGTGATTTTTGTCTCATTTAGTGCGTTTTTCAAGAAGAGTTTGTATGGGAGCTATGGTCAAATGTAGACCGATTTCAAAATTTGGTGGAGTAATTTAACTTTGCATAAGCCATACTCGTTTTAAATTTCATGAAAAAATATTTATATTTGTGGCCAATATATCAATTCCGGGAAGTGGAACCCATGGGAGGTACCATAAATAATGGAACGATTTTGACGAATTTCAAAAGCCATGGTCCTGTTATCAACAAAATGATCTGTGCCAAATTTCATCAAATTATCTTTAGAATTGTGACATTTAGTTTGATTACAAGGTTTACATGGGGGTCCAGCTAGCCAGACGGACGGACATCGCTTTAAATTTCATGAAAAAGTATTTATATTTGTGGCCAATATATCAATTCCGGGAAGTGGAACCTATGGGAGGTACCATAAATAATGGACCGATTTTGACAGATTTCAACAGCCATGGTTCTATTATCAACAAAATGATCTGTGCCAAATTTTTTCAAATTATCTTTAGAATTGTGACATCTAGTTTGATTACAAGGTTTACATGGGGGTTCAGCCAGCCGTCCAGCCAGCCAGCCAGACGGACGGACATCGCTAAATCGACTCAGAAAGTGATTCTAATCCTATTGGTGTACTAAAAGGTGGGTCTAAGACAAATATTTCTATGCGTTACATACATCAGCACAAACTTATAATACCCTTTTCACCTATGGTGGTGTAGGGTATAAAAATATTAAAGAATTAAAAAAAAAGTAAGAATGCTATATTCGGCTATAAAGAATCTGAAATGAATAAAATACAGAATAGAAAGAGTTTATGGTCACCTAATCTATGTACGAATTATGGCTTTATTTAAACAGTTCTTGATGATTTACATAAGTAAAACTCTGAAACTAGGTGACATATTTTTGTCAAACACTTGGCAATGTTTTGTCGATCTATATAAGTTTTAATTTTTATGGTAATAATGAAAAAATTACAAACTGAATGACAAACTTATAATACCTTTTCACCTATTAATGAATAAAGAATGAATAAGTTTAAGTTTTGCAAACTTTGAGTGATCAACATATTATTTTAAAGCTTATCTCATACTTTAAAAAATTTTTTCTTCATACAGGTTTAAAAACTCATATGTAGATAGATCAAATTTATTTTTAAAATTTTTTAATTCAATTTTTGTGATTTTTTGACTTTTTTATGAGAGTAAAAAGTGTTAAAAAGTGATGGCGGGTATAAAAATTCTTTACATTTGGTATTGACATATGGAAGTATAACAAGCCATTAATCATTAAAACCTTTAATAACAGAAATTGTAAGAACTGATATTTAAATTAATTCATTTTAATAATTCTTATAACTCTTAAGATATCTAAGCACATATTTTACATTTAATAGCTACTAATAACTTGAGAAAATTAAATGAAGGAATTTATACAAATTGAAACTAATAGCTTAATTTTAGATTAAATAAATTTGAATTAACTAAAAATAAATTTTTAATATGAAAATTTCTAAAACTATATATGTATATGTTTTGAGCATCATTTCATAAGCTTTTGTATGCTTGAATTTATAATTAAACTAAATACTTCAATATTTGTTTTAATAAAAGTGTTTATGAACATAAATCAGAATTTAAGGGTAAAGATGGACAAAACCAGAACATAATTTTAAATATGCAAAAGAATTTTCTTTATAGAGCTTCTAAAGATGTTTCTAAAAATCTGATTGGGGTATAAAAAAAATTTCATGAAATTACTTCCTTTTTCATTTTCTTAATTTTCATCCAGATTATGTCTATATGAACATTAGATTTTAACTATAAATCTTATTTTTCCTTCGTACAGCAAAACTGGATTAATTAATTACCTAGAATATACACAAGCCCTGCATTGTACCTAATTATCCACACATCAAATATGTATTTGTAATTGTGCATGATTTTCTTTATGCAGAATATTTGTACTACTCATACTAAAGTTTTACTACTAAACTCTAGATTAAGTCCTAAGAGAATTTTATTCAAGCTAAAATTATTTGTATGTTTACAGTAGACACTCATACTGACACACTGGGATAAAACCAAATAGATAGACAACAAAAAGGCACTAATGCACATAAAATCAAATACACAGGAAAACCAAGAAAAAATATTCAAATCAAAAGTATGTAGTCTCAAAAATGTATAGTAGTTTATAGTTATTTAGGTCAATATTTAAAAAAATTTCTTATAAAAAGTAATTTTTGAAAAATTTTCCTATAAAAAGTAAATTTTTGAAAAATTTTCCTATAAAAAGTAAATTTTTAAAAAATTTTCCTATAAAAAGTAAATTTTTGAAAAATTTCCTATAAAAAGTAAATTTTTGAAAAATTTGCTATAAAAAGAAAATTTTCGAAAAATTTCCTATAAAAAGTAAATTTTTGAAAAATTTGCTAAAAAAGAAAATTTTCGAAAAATTACGTATAAAAAGTAAATTTTTGAAAAATTTCCTATAAAAAGTAAATTTTTGAAAAATTTCCAATAAAAAATAAATTTTAAAAAAGTTTCCAATAACTTTTTAAAAAATTTCCTATAAAAAGTAAACTTTTGAACAATTTCTTAAAAAAAGTAAATTTTTAAAAAAGTTCCTATAAAATCAAATTTTTGAGAAATTTCCTATAAAAAGTAAATTTTTGAAAAATTTCCTATAAAAAGTAAATTTTTGAAAAATTGCCTATAAAACGCAAGTTTTTAAAAAATTTCTTATAAAAACTAAATTTTTGTAAAATCTCCTATAAAAATTAGATTTTCGAAAAATTTCCTATAAAAAGTAAATTTTTGAAAAATTTTCCTATAAAAAGTAAATTTTTAAAAAATTTTCCTATAAAAAGTAAATTTTTGAAAAATTTCCTATAAAGAGTAAATTTTTGAAAAATTTCCTATAAAAAGTATGTAGACAGTAACTTTAAATTAAGACACAACAATTTTTGAAAAATTTGCTATAGAACGCAAATTTTTAAAAATTTCCTATAAAAAGTATGTAGACAGTAACTTTAAATTAAGACACAACAATTTTTGAAAAATTTCCTATAGAACGCAAATTTTTAAAAAATTTCTTATAAAAATTAAATTTTTGAAAAATTTCCTATAAAAAGTAAATTTTTGAAAAATTTCCTACAAAAATAAATTTTTGACAAATTTCCTGTAAAAAGCAAATTTTTTAAAATTTTGCTGTAAAAAGTAAATTTTTGAAAAATTTGCTATAAAAAGTATTTTTTTTTTTTTGAATTTCCAATAATTTTTGAAAAATTTTTCTATAAAAATTAAATTTTTAAAAAATTTTCTATAAAAAGCAAAATTTGAAAAATTTCCTATAAAAAGTAAATTTTTGAAAAATTTCCTACAAAAAGTAAATTTTTGAAAAATTTCCTATAAAAAGTAAATCTTTGAAAAATTTTCTATAAAAAGTAAATCTTTGAAAAATTTTCTATAAAAAGTAAATTTTTGAAAAATTTCCTATAAAAAGTAAATTTTTGAAAATTTTTCTATAAAAAGTAAATTTTTGAAAAAATTTCCTATAAAAAGTAAATTTTTGAAAAATTTCCTATAAAAAGTAAATTTTTGAAAAATTTCCTATAAAAAGTAAATTTTTTAGAAAAATTTCCTATAAAAATTAGATTTTCGAAAAATTTCCTATATAAAGTAAATTTTCGAAAAATTTCCTATATAAAGTAAATTTTCGAAAAATTTCCTATATAAAGTAATTTTTTGAAAAATTTCCTATAAAAAGTAAATTTTTGAAAAATTTCCTATAAAAAGTAAATTTTTGAAAAATTTCCTATAAAAAGTAAATTTTTGAAAAATTTCCTATAAAAAGTAAATTTTTGAAAATGTTTCTATAAAAAGTAAATTTTTGAAAAATTTCCTATAAAAAGTAAATTTTTGAAAAATTTCCTATAAAAAGTAAATTTTTTTAGAAAAATTTCCTATAAAAATTAGATTTTCGAAAAATTTTCTATATAAAGTAAATTTTTGGAAAATTTCCTATAAAAAATAAATTTTTGAAAAATTTCCTATAAAAAGTAATTTTTTTAAAAATCTCCTATAAAAATTCGATTTTCGAAAAATTTCCTATATAAAGTAAATTTTTGAAAAATTTCTTATAAAAAGTAAATTTTCGAAAAATTTCCTATATAAAATAAAGTAAATTTTTGAAAAATTTCCTATAAAAAGTAAATTTTTGAATAATTTCCTATAAAAAGAAAATTTTTGAAAAATTTCCTATAAAAAGTAAAATTTTGAAAATTTCCCATAGAAAGGAAATTTTTGAAAAATTTCCTATAAAAAGTAAATTTTTGAAAAATTTCCTATAAAAAGTAAATTTTTGAAAAATTTCCTATAAAAAGTAAAATTTTGAAAAATTTCCTATAAAAAGTAAATTTTTGAAAATTTTAGTTTCACTTCCATATCTTGTAGTTAAAGAGAAACATTTTGCCTTTGAAAGCCAAAATTGGGACAAAGTGACCCAAGGAGTGTAGAAGGGTTAAAGGAGAAATTTCTTTTTAAAACTTAAGTTATTATAGTAAACAAGATTTTGAAAATCTCCATAAAATAGCAACAAATTCAAAAATTTCCTTTCACTTTTACTTGCCTTTTACTTTTACCATTAATCTTTAGCTCCTGTATAAAGCCTAGCTATCTAAGACTTGAGTTAAATGCTCGTCTACATATATTTATTACTAAATTCCAAAAACCCATACACAATAAACTTTAATAAATTGTCCTTCACCTTAACGACAAAAAAGTCATAACTTAATGTTTATAACGAGCAAGTTAAACTATAACAGTTTGACCGAAACGGCACCACCAAAAGATTGTTTAAATAATCCTGGGTTTTTATTACTCATCGGCCTATAAAAATTATTTGTTCTTTCATAAAATCTCAAATATTTTATTGCTTTCATCTAGAGTTTTTGTGATTTTATGTATTTTTTTGTTTCCGAAAGCCCTTTCAAATTTTGTTTCATGTCATGACAAAGTTTTTTTTTTATGGACATGTCATAAATTTTGAGCAGGGGCTATAGAAATATACATTGAGGGCAAAAAGGGAATTCTTGTTAAAATGTTACTAAGATTAAAGTAAAACAATGTCATAATTTAACAATCAGATTTTGTATATTTTAATTCACTTTCTGATTCAGTGCAACTTAAATGTCAGTTTTTAAAAAGTTAAACAAATTGTTTCGTGTAAATTTTTATCGAAAATTTTTCTATGGACAAAATTTTTTTATCGATAATTTTTCTATAGAAAAATTTTTTTATCGAAAATTTTTCTATAGAAAAATTTTTTTATCGAAAATTTTTCTATAGAAAAATTTTTTTATCGAAAATTTTTCAATAGAAAAATTTTTTTATCGAAAATTTTTCAATAGAAACATTTTTTTATCGAAAATTTTTCAATAGAAACATTTTTTTATCGAAAATTTTTCTATAGAAAAATTTTTTTATCGAAAATTTTTCTATAGAAAAATTTTTTTATCGAAAATTTTTCTATAGAAAAATTTTTTTATCGAAAATTTTTCTATAGAAAAATTTTTTTATCGAAAATTTTTCTATAGAAAAATTTTTTTATCGAAAGTTTTTCTATAGAAAAATTTTTTTATCGAAAATTTTTCTATAGAAAAATTTTTTTATCGAAAATTTTTCTATAGAAAAGTTTTTTTATCGAAAATTTTTCTATAGAAAAATTTTTTTATTGAAAATTTTTCTATAGAAAATTTTTTTTATCGAAAATTTTTCTATAGAAAAATTTTTTTATCGAAAATTTTTCTATAGAAAAATTTTTTTATCGAAAATTTTTCTATAGAAAAATTTTTTTATCGAAAATTTTTTATAGAAAAATTTTTTTATCGAAAATTTTTCTATAGAAAAATTTTTTTATCGAAAATTTTTCTATAAAAAAATTTTTTTATCGAAAATTTTTCTATAGAAAAATTTTTTTATCGAAAATTTTTCTATAGAAAAATTTTTTTATCATAAATTTTTTTATAGAAAATTTTTCTATAGAAACATTTTTTTATCAAAAATTTTTCTATAGAAAAATTTTTTTATCGAAAATTTTTCTATAGAAAAATTTTTTTATCGAAAATTTTTCTATAGAAAAATTTTTTTATCGAAAATTTTTCTATAGAAAAATTTTTTTATCGAAAATTTATCAATAGAAAAATTTTTTATCGAAAATTTTTCAATAGAAAAATTTTTTTATCGAAAGTTTTTCTATAGAAAAATTTTTTTATCGAAAATTTTTCTATAGAAAAATTTTTTTATCGAAAATTTTTCTATAGAAAAATTTTTTTATCGAAAATTTTTCTATAGAAAAATTTTTTATCGAAAATTTTTCTGTAGAAAAATTTTTTATCGAAAAAATATTTTTATTCAATATTTTTCTATAGAAAAAGTTTTTTATTCAAAATTTTTCTATAGAAAAAATTTTTTATTCAAAATTTTTCTATAGAAAATTTTTTTTATTCAAAATTTTTCTATAGAAAAATTTTGCTATACAAAAGTTTTCTATAGAAAAATTTTTCTATATAAAATTTTTCTTTAGAAAAATTTCTGTATTGAAAATTTTTCTATAGAAAAATTTTTTTATTGAAAATTTTTCTATCGAAAAATTTCTGTATCGAAAATTTTTCTATAGATAAATTTCTGTATCAAAAATTTGTCTATAGAAAAATTTCTGTATCGAAAATTTTTCTATAAAATGTTTTTTTTGTCGAAAAGTCCAAATAGTTGAGAACAGTTAACAGTGATAGCAATGATAACGACGCCATCTCAATGATAACGACGCCATCCCAAAATCTCCGCAAAACAACTTGAATAGCTATTAACAAAAATACCAAAATTAAAGACCACCCAAAAGTTCTGGTAAAGACCAGTATTTTATTTTTACAAATTTATCCCAAAATATTTACTTACATTTGTTTAACGTTCCCCCATACAAAAATATTTACTGGTATAAATATAAATATAATAACAATTCCCTTCTTCGCAAAACTTTTAAGATTCCTGGCTAATTAGACGGGTCATTATGAATTGTTTACCAACAGATGTTGCACTACGATTATTCTTACAAATAAGAAAACAAATGCAATTTATTTCGAAATCAAAATACTTTATAAATGTATTTTTAACCAAAAAGCTATTAAGCAATTACAAATAATCTTATCGAAAATATCTTTGGAGTGGTAGAATTTACTCTACACAAATTATAAGAAGTTTAACAAAGAAATTCGTGGAATTTAAGAAAATTTAGGGTTACGCTGGACTTATAAAAATCATTTTGGATTTAAATTAAAGTTGCAACTTAATTTATACAAACATTTTTTTATCGAAAAATGTTTCAAAGAAGAAATTTTTTATCGAAAACTTTATATTGAAAAAATATTTTATCGAAAATTTTTCTATAGAAAAATTTTTTTATCGAAAATTTTTCTATAGAAAAATTTTTTCTATCGAAAAATGTTCTATAGAAAAAATTTCTTATCGAAAATTTATCTATAGAAAAATTTTTTCTATCGAAAATTTTTCTATAGAAAAATTTTTTCTATCGAAAAATTTTCTATAGAAAAATTTTTTATCGAAAATTTTTCTATAGAAAAATTTTTTTATCGAAAATTTTTCTGTAGAAAAATTTTTCTATCGAAAATTTTTCTATAGAAAATTTTTTTATCGAAAATTTTTCTATAGAAAAAGTTTTTTATCGAAAATTTGTCTATAGAAAATTTTTTTTATCGAAAATTTTTCTATAGAAAAATTTTTTTATCGAAAATTTTTCTATAGAAAAATTTTTTTATCGAAAATTTTTCTATAGAAAAATTTTTTTATCGAAAATTTTTCTATAGAAAAATTTTTTTATCGAAAATTTTTCTATAGAAAAATTTTTTTATCGAAAATTTTTCTATAGAAAAATTTTTTTATCGAAAATATTTCTATAGAAAAATTTTTTTATCGAAAATTTTTCTATAGAAAAATTTTTTTATCGAAAATTTTTCTATAGAAAAATTTTTTTATCGAAAATTTTTCTATAGAAAAATTTTTTTATCGAAAATTTTTCTATAGAAAAATTTTTTTATCGAAAATTTTTCTATAGAAAAATTTTTTTATCGAAAATTTTTCTATAGAAAAAATTTTTTATCGAAAATTTTTCTATAGAAAAATTTTTTTATCGAAAATTTTTCTATAGAAAAATTTTTTTATCGAAAATCCTTTATAAAAAAATTTGTCTATAGAAAAAGTTTTTTATCGAAAATTTTTCTATAGAAAAAGTTTTGATCAAAAATTTTTTTATAGAAAAATTTTTTCATGGAAAATTTTTAGCGAGAATTTTTCTATAGAAAAATTTTTTTATTTAAAATTTTTCTATAGAGTGGACTGCGAAAAAAAAAATACGAAAATACAATTAAAGATTTGCTTAAAATTTCGTCATACATTCAGGGAAGTAGAAAACTCCAAATAATATTGGTAAGGAGCCTACTGATCAGAAAAGCAGCTCATATGGTGAAATACAGAACAACGGAGTGCCTAAAAAAACGTGTTTTACATTTTTTGCGACAGCAGCGAATACCTACATATATTCGGCCCGATTTTACATCATGCCCCTATCAGGGTAAAACATTGTCCACATAAAAGTTCGTCGGTTTAGCTGTTTCTATTCATATTACTTTATGAGATGTTAATTTATAATGTTTTCCCTTTTTGATCAATTTTTTTGATCCCGAAATCAAAAAAGTACCAAATACGTGTTCAGTATTTTTTTCACATCTATTGATTGCGGTACAAAGTTTATTTCTATATTCATTGCTTCAAAAGATAAGAGTGGGTTAAAAAAGTACCAACAAAATATTTTCACCCTTTTTACCCCCTATCTGGCTTAGTTTCAAAAAAGTAATAAACATCTGTCCGCTAATTTTAGCAGCTATTCAAAACGTTTAAATTTTATTTCTATGCCTGTTACTTTAGGAGATAAACCGTTTTTGATTTTTCCCCTTTTTACCCCTTTGGAGACAAAATTTCCAAAAGTCCCATTTCCAAAAGTGCATTTTTCTTCAACTAGTTGTGGTTGATGTTTGGATTACTTTTACCAAAGAAAACTGACTATTTTAACATGGAGATGTCATTGGAGGTAGTCAGCTGACCGACCTTGCATGACTTTTTAACTAATTTAAAATTAAGTTTTTATTAGTCAACTAAGAGCTG
This sequence comes from Stomorhina lunata, assembly GCA_933228675.1. Lineage (NCBI taxonomy): Eukaryota > Metazoa > Arthropoda > Insecta > Diptera > Rhiniidae > Stomorhina > Stomorhina lunata. Next base: position 26,914,809 of record OW121741.1, on the reverse strand, counting down.
GTTAATTTGTAATTCATTTATAGACAGTATTTAGAAAACGAGAAGTATACTCAGGCAAATACTGCCTAAATATATAAAGTATATACGAATTAGGTCACCTTCTTTGGAAAGGCGATAGTAGAGAAGAAAAGGTGGTGAAAAGGAGTGAGTGATAAAGCTTTATATTATTCAATACTGTACAACTTAAATTATGAACCGCCGTGGTATAGTAGGTTAGTCATCCGCCTAGCATACCAGAGGTCCCAAGTTCAATCCCTGCCAGACCCACTTGAAAAAAAATTAATTTTCAAAAAAAAGCGGCGGTTCACCTCATAACTCAGCTAGCCACTGGTTATTGAGTATTAGGCTATGTAAAACTTCTGTAACTAATGCATTTGCTGTTCGGAGTCGTCGTTAAAACGTAGGTCCCTTTCAAGGAGCCTAGAAATAGAATCGGATGCAGCTCTTGTTCCAATTGGAATGTTGCCGGGGAATTATATATATATAACTGAAATTGATGTTGCTGAGACTGTCGATCGAACCAACAACTTCACTGCAAAGAATAATTATTACAGTGATTAGGGAATATTCTACCTGACTTTGTAGTTAGCTTAAAGTTAGTTATTAAAAGTTCACAATAAATTATTTTCGTAGTCGACTATATATTTGCTTGCAGGGTAAAATAGTAGTAGAATGAAAGTTAAATTTAAATTGTAAACTATTGTAGTCCGAATACGGTTCATTGGAGAAAATGGAAGAAAAATCCAATATTTGTTAAAACCTACATACATACAAATTATGTACATATAATAGCAATTACAATAATTTAACTTTTTAAATTGTCATTATAATGACATTTCTATTAATTATAGTGGAAAAACTGAAAACACAAGTTCTCGTAGATAAACTTATTAAATATAAAGTCATGTAAAAATCACATGTTACAAATGGATGTCAAATAACAGCGTTAGTTATGTTTTAAGCCCAATTAACAAAATTTCGAAAAGATTTATTAAATTGAGAATTTTAAAAATCGATAGATTTTTTTCAAAACAAACAGTTTTTAAATGCCTATAACTTAAGTTCTCGTAGATAAACTTATTAAATATAAAGTCATGTAAAAATCACATGTTACAAATGGATGTCAAATAACAGCGTTAGTTATGTTTTAAGCCCAATTAACAAAATTTCGAAAAGATTTATTAAATTGAGAATTTTAAAAATCGATAGATTTTTTTCAAAACAAACAGTTTTTAAATGCCTATAACTTTTGATGCCGTCAAATGATTTTTATGAAATTAAATTAAATTTAATTAAACAAATGTCATGTTTTGAGAAAATTGAAGGTCAATTATGCCTTGACTCAAAGATATCTCAAATCATAAGATGAAATCAAATTTCCATGAAATTGTTCATTGGGTCAACATATGCTTCCTTCCCACTTATTTCATATAATTTATAATGAAATTTCCATTTATAGACAATACGCAATACATATTATTATTTTAATCTTATTTGTATAAAAATTTTTATGCAATATAAAAAAAAAACTAACGTAATGATAAACAAAATATGAATTTACATGCACGTGAAGATAATTTGTTGTATTATTCTTACACGTAAGTTTAATGATTATAAATATTTAAATTTAATATCATTGTATGTAAGTTTGTACATACCAGTAAAATTACTGGAAAATATTTTTAACTACATATTTATATAAAACATAAAATATAATATTTTTACTTTTAACAAGACCAGAAATAATAAAAATTACACCTTTTTTATGTAACGTGTGACATAAAAATTATGTTTATTTTTGTGCTTAATAGAAACAAATAAGAGTGTTATATTCAGCTGTATCGAATCTTATATACCCACCATCAGATTCTATTAAATTTACACGGGACCTATTATCAAATGTGAACCGATGTCGCCCAATTTCAATAGCAAACTTTTTTAAAAAATGAGGAATGAAAAATTTTGAAGCTCCAACGAACAGACATGCAGAAACCCCCTATTATTTTTGATGATCGGTTTAAAAACATAGGAGTTGTATGAGAACTATGGTCAAATGGTGACCAGTAGTTACCAGATTTTTCAGCATAAGAGTTATTTTCCACATGAGAAAACTTCGCCAACACTTTTATATTTTCCTCCAAAGCCGAACTCTTTGTCAGACAAACTGCTTCTGTAAATCAGTGTTTTTAACAAGAAAATCAGAAACAGTATAAGGCTCAAAATCAACACCAATAGCATCATTTCAGAACATGGCGTAGGAAACCATGAAATCTACACATTAAAATTATTTATAATACTCATTAAACATAAAATTTAATACGGTTTACAAAAACGTTAAAAATAAATTTTTAAAAAATACATATTTCCTAGAAATAAGCAAAAAAAAGACACAAAATTAAATATAACAAGTTTTAATTTTCCCAGCACGTAAATGTGTCATAAAACAAAATGTTTGCTATTTACACAAATGCCATGAACACAGACCAATAAACGTTACATGCATTAAACTTTTACAAGAAAACAAGGACAATATTCCCCCAACAAAGTATCTATTAGATAGGTAAGTGTATGTGTTCATTGCAACATAAATAAGAGGACATAACTCGCAATGAGTTCTACTCATACGCGTACTTAAACGGTAAGCATTTGTTCTTTGCAATGCTTCTCAACTCTAGATACTGTAACTCATACACTCTCATGTTTGCCATTGCAAGATAACAATTTTGTTAAAACCAGTTTATATAAAAGAATGTTTGTATATGTGCTTAATTGAGCTATTGGTAAGAGGCGTAACTGACTCTTCACGTTTTGTCTTCTTCAATAAAGGAAATTTATAGCACAAAACCAATCTTCCTAAAGAAAGCAAATTGTAAATTTAATAAGATTTTAAGTTTTGTTGACAAAGTGTAGTCATAGTCTAGTCATTGTCTAGTCATAGTCTAGTCATAGTCTAGTCATAGTCTAGTCATAGTCTAGTCATAGTCTAGTCATAGTCTAGTCATAGTCTAGTCATAGTCTAGTCATAGTCTAGTCATAGTCTAGTCATAGTCTAGTCATAGTCTAGTCATAGTCTAGTCATAGTCTAGTCATAGTCTAGTCATAGTCTAGTCATAGTCTAGTCATAGTCTAGTCATAGTCTAGTCATAGTCTAGTCATAGTCTAGTCATAGTCTAGTCATAGTCTAGTCATAGTCTAGTCATAGTCTAGTCATAGTCTAGTCATAGTCTAGTCATAGTCTAGTCATAGTCTAGTCATAGTCTAGTCATAGTCTAGTCATAGTCTAGTCATAGTCTAGTCATAGTCTAGTCATAGTCTAGTCATAGTCTAGTCATAGTCTAGTCATAGTCTAGTCATAGTCTAGTCATAGTCTAGTCATAGTCTAGTCATAGTCTAGTCATAGTCTAGTCATAGTCTAGTCATAGTCTAGTCATAGTCTAGTCATAGTCTAGTCATAGTCTAGTCATAGTCTAGTCATAGTCTAGTCATAGTCTAGTCATAGTCTAGTCATAGTCTAGTCATAGTCTAGTCATAGTCTAGTCATAGTCTAGTCATAGTCTAGTCATAGTCTAGTCATAGTCTAGTCATAGTCTAGTCATAGTCTAGTCATAGTCTAGTCATAGTCTAGTCATAGTCTAGTCATAGTCTAGTCATAGTCTAGTCATAGTCTAGTCATAGTCTAGTCATAGTCTAGTCATAGTCTAGTCATAGTCTAGTCATAGTCTAGTCATAGTCTAGTCATAGTCTAGTCATAGTCTAGTCATAGTCTAGTCATAGTCTAGTCATAGTCTAGTCATAGTCTAGTCATAGTCTAGTCATAGTCTAGTCATAGTCTAGTCATAGTCTAGTCATAGTCTAGTCATAGTCTAGTCATAGTCTAGTCATAGTCTAGTCATAGTCTAGTCATAGTCTAGTCATAGTCTAGTCATAGTCTAGTCATAGTCTAGTCATAGTCTAGTCATAGTCTAGTCATAGTCTAGTCATAGTCTAGTCATAGTCTAGTCATAGTCTAGTCATAGTCTAGTCATAGTCTAGTCATAGTCTAGTCATAGTCTAGTCATAGTCTAGTCATAGTCTAGTCATAGTCTAGTCATAGTCTAGTCATAGTCTAGTCATAGTCTAGTCATAGTCTAGTCATAGTCTAGTCATAGTCTAGTCATAGTCTAGTCATAGTCTAGTCATAGTCTAGTCATAGTCTAGTCATAGTCTAGTCATAGTCTAGTCATAGTCTAGTCATAGTCTAGTCATAGTCTAGTCATAGTCTAGTCATAGTCTAGTCATAGTCTAGTCATAGTCTAGTCATAGTCTAGTCATAGTCTAGTCATAGTCTAGTCATAGTCTAGTCATAGTCTAGTCATAGTCTAGTCATAGTCTAGTCATAGTCTAGTCATAGTCTAGTCATAGTCTAGTCATAGTCTAGTCATAGTCTAGTCATAGTCTAGTCATAGTCTAGTCATAGTCTAGTCATAGTCTAGTCATAGTCTAGTCATAGTCTAGTCATAGTCTAGTCATAGTCTAGTCATAGTCTAGTCATAGTCTAGTCATAGTCTAGTCATAGTCTAGTCATAGTCTAGTCATAGTCTAGTCATAGTCTAGTCATAGTCTAGTCATAGTCTAGTCATAGTCTAGTCATAGTCTAGTCATAGTCTAGTCATAGTCTAGTCATAGTCTAGTCATAGTCTAGTCATAGTCTAGTCATAGTCTAGTCATAGTCTAGTCATAGTCTAGTCATAGTCTAGTCATAGTCTAGTCATAGTCTAGTCATAGTCTAGTCATAGTCTAGTCATAGTCTAGTCATAGTCTAGTCATAGTCTAGTCATAGTCTAGTCATAGTCTAGTCATAGTCTAGTCATAGTCTAGTCATAGTCTAGTCATAGTCTAGTCATAGTCTAGTCATAGTCTAGTCATAGTCTAGTCATAGTCTAGTCATAGTCTAGTCATAGTCTAGTCATAGTCTAGTCATAGTCTAGTCATAGTCTAGTCATAGTCTAGTCATAGTCTAGTCATAGTCTAGTCATAGTCTAGTCATAGTCTAGTCATAGTCTAGTCATAGTCTAGTCATAGTCTAGTCATAGTCTAGTCATAGTCTAGTCATAGTCTAGTCATAGTCTAGTCATAGTCTAGTCATAGTCTAGTCATAGTCTAGTCATAGTCTAGTCATAGTCTAGTCATAGTCTAGTCATAGTCTAGTCATAGTCTAGTCATAGTCTAGTCATAGTCTAGTCATAGTCTAGTCATAGTCTAGTCATAGTCTAGTCATAGTCTAGTCATAGTCTAGTCATAGTCTAGTCATAGTCTAGTCATAGTCTAGTCATAGTCTAGTCATAGTCTAGTCATAGTCTAGTCATAGTCTAGTCATAGTCTAGTCATAGTCTAGTCATAGTCTAGTCATAGTCTAGTCATAGTCTAGTCATAGTCTAGTCATAGTCTAGTCATAGTCTAGTCATAGTCTAGTCATAGTCTAGTCATAGTCTAGTCATAGTCTAGTCATAGTCTAGTCATAGTCTAGTCATAGTCTAGTCATAGTCTAGTCATAGTCTAGTCATAGTCTAGTCATAGTCTAGTCATAGTCTAGTCATAGTCTAGTCATAGTCTAGTCATAGTCTAGTCATAGTCTAGTCATAGTCTAGTCATAGTCTAGTCATAGTCTAGTCATAGTCTAGTCATAGTCTAGTCATAGTCTAGTCATAGTCTAGTCATAGTCTAGTCATAGTCTAGTCATAGTCTAGTCATAGTCTAGTCATAGTCTAGTCATAGTCTAGTCATAGTCTAGTCATAGTCTAGTCATAGTCTAGTCATAGTCTAGTCATAGTCTAGTCATAGTCTAGTCATAGTCTAGTCATAGTCTAGTCATAGTCTAGTCATAGTCTAGTCATAGTCTAGTCATAGTCTAGTCATAGTCTAGTCATAGTCTAGTCATAGTCTAGTCATAGTCTAGTCATAGTCTAGTCATAGTCTAGTCATAGTCTAGTCATAGTCTAGTCATAGTCTAGTCATAGTCTAGTCATAGTCTAGTCATAGTCTAGTCATAGTCTAGTCATAGTCTAGTCATAGTCTAGTCATAGTCTAGTCATAGTCTAGTCATAGTCTAGTCATAGTCTAGTCATAGTCTAGTCATAGTCTAGTCATAGTCTAGTCATAGTCTAGTCATAGTCTAGTCATAGTCTAGTCATAGTCTAGTCATAGTCTAGTCATAGTCTAGTCATAGTCTAGTCATAGTCTAGTCATAGTCTAGTCATAGTCTAGTCATAGTCTAGTCATAGTCTAGTCATAGTCTAGTCATAGTCTAGTCATAGTCTAGTCATAGTCTAGTCATAGTCTAGTCATAGTCTAGTCATAGTCTAGTCATAGTCTAGTCATAGTCTAGTCATAGTCTAGTCATAGTCTAGTCATAGTCTAGTCATAGTCTAGTCATAGTCTAGTCATAGTCTAGTCATAGTCTAGTCATAGTCTAGTCATAGTCTAGTCATAGTCTAGTCATAGTCTAGTCATAGTCTAGTCATAGTCTAGTCATAGTCTAGTCATAGTCTAGTCATAGTCTAGTCATAGTCTAGTCATAGTCTAGTCATAGTCTAGTCATAGTCTAGTCATAGTCTAGTCATAGTCTAGTCATAGTCTAGTCATAGTCTAGTCATAGTCTAGTCATAGTCTAGTCATAGTCTAGTCATAGTCTAGTCATAGTCTAGTCATAGTCTAGTCATAGTCTAGTCATAGTCTAGTCATAGTCTAGTCATAGTCTAGTCATAGTCTAGTCATAGTCTAGTCATAGTCTAGTCATAGTCTAGTCATAGTCTAGTCATAGTCTAGTCATAGTCTAGTCATAGTCTAGTCATAGTCTAGTCATAGTCTAGTCATAGTCTAGTCATAGTCTAGTCATAGTCTAGTCATAGTCTAGTCATAGTCTAGTCATAGTCTAGTCATAGTCTAGTCATAGTCTAGTCATAGTCTAGTCATAGTCTAGTCATAGTCTAGTCATAGTCTAGTCATAGTCTAGTCATAGTCTAGTCATAGTCTAGTCATAGTCTAGTCATAGTCTAGTCATAGTCTAGTCATAGTCTAGTCATAGTCTAGTCATAGTCTAGTCATAGTCTAGTCATAGTCTAGTCATAGTCTAGTCATAGTCTAGTCATAGTCTAGTCATAGTCTAGTCATAGTCTAGTCATAGTCTAGTCATAGTCTAGTCATAGTCTAGTCATAGTCTAGTCATAGTCTAGTCATAGTCTAGTCATAGTCTAGTCATAGTCTAGTCATAGTCTAGTCATAGTCTAGTCATAGTCTAGTCATAGTCTAGTCATAGTCTAGTCATAGTCTAGTCATAGTCTAGTCATAGTCTAGTCATAGTCTAGTCATAGTCTAGTCATAGTCTAGTCATAGTCTAGTCATAGTCTAGTTATAGTCTAGTCATAGTCTAGTCATAGTCTAGTCATAGTCTAGTCATAGTCTCGTCATAGTCTAGTCATAGCTTTTGTAGCTTTCTTATTCTTTAAAGATTTCTGTATTTATTGTTTCTTTTGTCTTGTTATTGCTTTCCTTTTATTTTATTTTATAACCAATTACAAGGAAAATTATTATGAGTATGTAGAACATATTGAAGCTTAGAAATAACATTCGAAATTAAGAAATAAAATTCAGATAAAATCACAAAAAATAGAAAAAACAGCTGAAATTGTGTACAAAAGAAAACCCCTAAAGCTGATGCCTTAAGCATACACTCTTATGTACATTCATATATGGTTCAAGAACTGCTATAGATGTATATGTACATATTGCATGTATTTTCCTTTTTTGCGGAAATTATTATTATCTAACTGGTATCTGGTGAACTCATTTCGAATTGTATTACTGCTTCTGTTAAAGACTTTTAAGAATACTCCTTCCGAAACACTAGCAGCCAAATTCATAATCAAAAATTATGTAGTGTCTATCTACAGTCTTATTCACTGTCTTATACACAGTCTTATACACTGTATAAACAGTGCCTAACTCTGCTAGTACAACCGTGAAACAGCTATTTATTTATTTATTTATTACCAGTTGAGACAGCACATTCTTAAAATTAATAATTTATGTAAATTTAATTAAAATACACAAAGTAACACAGCAATTGTTACCTTTTCTTCCTGATCCGAGTTTAAAAGCACGTTTAGAAATCTTTTTGTCCATTTTCCACTTATTTTTTTTTAAATAATTTATTTAAAGGCATCACAAACAATTTTTTTTTTCAAATGAAATTCCACAAAAAATAATGTATAAACAATGTCAGAGTTGATTTTTTAAGTAGTTTTTTTTATGAAAACAACGCTGCAGGTTTTTCTTAGACACTGTTTAAAAAAAGTATTTTGAATTAACTTAAACACAACTAGTGCATAAGCTTAATCGACACTCTACTTATCCACTGCATAGATTTACTACATAGACACTGCACAACTTTTGATTATGAATTTGGCTGTAGATATTAACTTTGTATATTATTATGTCTTTTTATCTTTTCCATTATTTTGCAATTCTTAATATAAGTACATATTGTTATTAAATGTTCCTTATATACATTTTCCATAAGTTGTACGTGATAAATGTATACTTTATAAAAATATCATTGATGTTCCGTTTATAGATAAAATCTTTAAAGAATATTGTATAGCATACCCAGCAAAACTTTGGTAATGGCAAGTACTCTGATAACTGGTTACCTTGTAACGACTACAACATACCATCCGAATAAATAATAAGTTATTACAGAAGTACTTATTTGTAATTAAGATGGTAATTTAAACTGAATGGCCTCGGTTCAAATCCCACCAAGGGCAACAATTTTTTTTAGTTTTTTTTTTATTAAAAGATTCTTTTTAAATGATTTTTGAATTTTAAGAACTTAAATATTATCTTCTGTAAAAAAAAATTTGTAAAACTAACTCACGTTAATGAAAAAATACCATCATGAGTCAATTTTGATTATGTAGGGGATGTTGAATACCAAACACGATTCTAATTGGTCTTAACTTGTTAAGCCCAACTTATCTGGGTCATCCTTCATCTCAACTGTGGACACACACCTCTTCATGGTATCACCCGGGGAGCTAGTTTAACACCCATTAATATTGTGAGTTAACATGTTCCGAGAGTTATCCCATAAGATCGAAAAAAATGGGTTAGGATTACGGGCTAGTAACCCTCTCTTGAAAAAAAAAATACAATGAAGAGGATAAAATTAGAATTGAAATGTCCCACTACCTAATATTAGAGGAGGATGTCCAAAACTTCGATAGAAAGACCAAGTAGAGGAACATTTTTCAAAGCTTGGCCTATATAATTGGAGAATATTCGCACAAGATCGAAATCCATGGAATTCTAAAATATGCTCGGACTTTGACCTTAACAGGTTGTAACATTTAAGAAAGTAAGAGTCAATCTTATATAAAAACTTATACAAAAAATAAGATTTAAATTGTTTAAGTTTTAAAATAATTTTAAAAAAAGTTTTAAAATAATTACAAAAAAATTGTATAAAAATATTTTTCCAAAAATTACAACAAAGCAGGGAAAAACAAAGTTATTTTCACATGATTTTGGATCTAAAAATAAAAATTGTTTATATTAATTAAAAGCTGCTTAGTTTTCAACATATGAAGTAGCTCAGTGGAAGAGTCTCTGCCTAGCAGTCGGAGGGTCTGGGTTCGAGCCCCCATGGGATCATAAAAAAAAATTTTATTTCGTTTAAAAATATATGTTTTTAATAAAACAACAACAAAAAAGTTGTTGATGTTGTTGCTTTCAAATTGCTGACCCAAGTCATAAGTTTTCCGCAATTGGTAAGTACTTGCCTCTAATGACATCCCCATGTTAATGTAATGACTTAAACAGCGAATGAGTAAGTAGTTCGTGTTCAATATTTTAACTGTTTAACTCATTATTTGGTAATGAAAAGTTTTACTGGGATACAATATTATTCATTTGGATTATTCAATAATGGGATATCTTAACTCTTTCCGGCGCACGGTGGCTCAGAATCAATTTTCATTGGCCGGAACCTATATTTTTTCATAACATAGATTCTTAAAATTTGTATGCCATCAGAAAGGAATCTTATCAAAACTATGGTAGCCAAAAAACGGGTAAATATTATTTACAAAATAGATTTTTCTTTAGTTTCCCTGTCAAATTTCCAAAGTTCATTCACCTTTTTTTTCGTCTGTTTACTGCGAAAGTAATAACATACATATTTCTCAAACGTATGCCTTATCTGAGACCATTGCTTTTTAAATTACTTCAAACAGAAGATCTCACACATTGTATTTGTTATCCTTTCTGGAAAACGTCTATGAATAATAATAATGCCGCATCACATTTCATCTCCTTAAGAGACGACATAGACAGCCTTTACTAAACATTCACCTTGGAGACTTTTAAGATAATGAAACTCATGACACTTTTTGTTTGTTTTATTTTTAGAACAGCGAACATTGCACTTCATATAACCATGTCTAACTGTCCATCAAAAACGTCCATCCTTTCATACAAAAAAAAAGTACGAAAAACATAAGAGGTAATGTTGTTTATCATAATGATAGTACTAAGTCATTGCCATTTACAACACGTTGATTTTTCTTTTCCCTTCCCCATCAACTACTATTTACAAGTAGTTACTACTTCAGTTGCAAGTCCACTGCAATAACAAATCGCGGAAGTGGAAAAAATTAATGTTAGAAAATCACTAATTTTCTGTTTACAACTACATATAACAAACAGCTCTACAACCCAACAAAACCAACAGGCAGTCAACGAAAATACATGTTTCCTTCTTACGACTGTCAGTTCTCTGTCCATTTATCCATATAAACTTGAAAATCATCCATCTAGTCGCATTATCCCCTATTTCGTGATAAGTAAGTGTAAAACAACCTCGACTGTCGTCACACTGCACTGCACACAGCTGAACCGAACAGAGCTTCTGAGTGCACTGAGAAATAAATCACACATTACTTGGAACAATATTGAACGACCCACTAACTCTCTGGTTGCCACAACATGCTATACAGCTTTTGACTTTCAAATATCTAACAAACATCCGTAGCTCGTTCGCTTAATATTAGTATAACAAACTAAAACTGCTGCTTTTGCCTGTCCCGACTAAACTAGATGATGATGATGATGATTAAGATGAAGACGAGTTTGGGGATGCTGCTCTTAGTGATGATATTCCATAGAACTGTTGCTTATTATTAGTAGCAGCATTTAACTTGTGTTAAGTAATTACAAGTGGTTAGAACATAGTTGCGGTAATAAATACGTGTTTTAATTATTTAAAGTGTTATTTTTACTTTACTGAGTTGGTGTAATGAATAAGTATAAAAGTGAACTCGGAAAATGGCAGTGACTTTGTGGTATGTAATATGTATTAACTATCAAGTACTAGTTCACAAAAATCAACTTTATGCGCTTCAATTGATCACTTCTTCATTTTTATAGCCACCATCAAAAATAATGGGGGTTTCTTGAGACTGTCATTCCGTTTCCAATTTCTTTAATATTGGCTCAAAAACCAAACGGGATATATATTTCGAATCCTTATGAAATTCTAAGACGTCTGTCTGTCTGTCTATCTGTATGTCTGTCTTTCTGTCTTTCTGTCTGTCTGTCTGTCTGTCTGTCTGTCTGTCTGTCTGTCTGTCTTTCTGTCTTTCTGCCTTTCTGTCTTTCTGTCTGTCTGTCTATTTGTCTATTTGTCTGTCTGTCTGTCTGTCTTTCTGTCTTTCTGTCTGTCTGTCTGTCTGTCTGTCTGTCTGTCTGTCTGTCTGTCTGTCTGTATGTCTGTATGTCTGTCTGTCTTTCTGTCTTTCTGTCTTTCTGCCTGTCTGTCTGTCTGTCTGTCTGTCTATCTGTCTGTCTGTCTGTCTGTCTGTCTGTCTATCTGTCTGTCTGTCTGTCTGTCTGTCTGTCTGTCTGTCTGTCTGTCTGTCTGTCTGTCTGTCTGTCTGTCTGTCTGTCTGTCTGTCTTTCTGTCTGCCTGTCTGTCCGCTTGTTTTTCTGTGTGTCTGCTTTTCTGTCTGTCTGTCGGTCTGTCTGTCTGTCTGTCTGTCTGTCTGTCTGTCTGTCTGTCTGTCTGTCTATCTATCTGTCTGTCTGTCTGTCTGCTTTTCTGTATGTCTTTCCGTCTGTTGTCGGCACGATAAAACCTTAACGAAAGAATATAGGACACTGAAATTTGGCATAAATATTCTTCATTTCTTTGGTGTTGAAATTGAATAAAATCGGTTTACATTTGTCCATAGCTCCCCTATAATCTCGTCTAGGCTAATCTCTTAATTGCCAATAAACGGCAAGTTATAACAGCTGTGATGATACAATTGGGTATATATAAGTTCTAGATAAGTACTAGGCAGCATATAAAATTTCATCGAAATCGGTTCACATTTAGACATAGCTTCCATACAAAACACATACGGAAACAGCCTAAATTCCCCCAATAATACATTTGAATGCCAATTAATGATGAACTGTACCAGCTATGCCAATTTAATATAGCACAAGAAAGTCTTATCTAAGTACCAGCCAGTGTGCCAAATTTTGTTACAATTGGTCATCATTTGACCATAGCTCCTATATAAAAAACTTACGGAAACACAAAAATATTTACAAAAAGAAAAGGGGGCTTATGTCCCTCTGTTTGTGAGCTAAAAGCACGATAGCGCCTTAATGAAAAAGGCTAAAGCAACAAAATCTTGCAAAAGGAAGTCTTATGTGAATGCCAGCCAGTGTGAAAAATTTTGTTACAATCGGTCACCATTTGACCATAGCTCCCATATAAAAAACTTACGAAAACACAAAAATACTAGAAGAAAAGACTGTTTATGTCCGTCTGTCCGTCAAATAAAAGTGTATTAGCTCCTTAACTACAAGAGCTAGAGAGACAAAATTCTACAAAAGTATTTTTGATATGCAACAGAAGTTGTGTACTGAAAATGGGCGAAATCGGTTCACATTTAGTTAGGACTCCCACATAACGCCGCCCCGGGAAACACTAGAATTTTGTTAAATTGAATACAATTATAAATAATAGCTATGACGACTAAATTTAGGATAGAGAAGTTTTATGCAACTATTGGTCAGTATATAAAATTTTATAGGAATCGGTCCATATTTGACTATTTTTCTTCTTCTGTTATCCTTGACTCCCAGTGGAGCATAGTACCTCAACCATCCTTTTATATCGAACTCTATTGCGAGATGTTAGTCTTACATCATTCCATGAATAGTTTGCTGCTTGTAACTCTGCATCAATTAACCTTCTCCACGTTCTAGCAGGAGCACGAACACTACAGACACTTCCTTGTGGATTCCAACGAAGCGCTTGTTGAGCAATGCTGGTATTTGGCCTTCAAAGTGTGTGGCCTATCCACCGCCATTTCCGTTGACATACCTCTGTAGAAGAAGAGTTTTGGATTGTAGCGGTTAGTAGATATTCATTTCTTATACGATTTGGCCACAAGCATTTGTTTGCAAAAGTTTGTAGGAGCTTATCGATGGCCTTTGTGCGTTTTCAAGTTTTGCTACCATAATACAAGATGGACTTGACATTCGAGTTATATATTCGTAGCTTAGTTGTTGTTGATATTTTCCGAGATTTCCAAATAGCTCGGAGAATGCCGAATGGGGATTTTGCTTTATCCTTGTCGGCGCCACCTTTTGTAGATACCAAATTACCAAGTTATTAAAGGTACCCAAACATCCAGGAACCTTGCTATTCACATCGATGTGTGCAGGTGGATTTCCTCCATAGCCTCCAGGAATTATCTTTATCTTAGAAATATTGATTTCCAGCCCAGCTGTCCGATATTCTATAGTAATAGTGCTTGTGTTTTCTTGAAGGTGACCTGAACTTTGGTTTAGAAGACATACGTCAGCAGCGTATTCCAAGTCTACTATTCAGTGCCGTGCGCATTATATTGTCGATAACAAGGATAAAAAGTATTGGCGACTAGATACATACTTGTCTTACTCCAGTAGTAACTTCGAACGGATTAGACAATTCATCGTTATGTAGAACCCGACATTTACAGTCCACATACATTGCCCGAATTAAGTTCAGAATTTTCGTTGGTATGTTACGGGTTTCTAGAATTATCCATAGATAGCTCCTGTTGACACTGTCAAAGGCCTTCATAAAGTCGATAAACGATAGGTAAATGGGGGGGGGGGGGGGGTGCGGAATTCATTTCATTGCTCCAGTACTATTTTTAATGTATTGATTAGATCAACGCAAGATCGATTCTCTCGGAACCCAAACTGATTTTTGCGGAGTATTTCAGTAACTGCGTCAGACGTTCTATTCAAAATTACTCGACTTAGTATTTTGCTCGGTATTGGAAGAAGTGTTATTTCTCTGTAGTTATTGCAGTTTTTGGAGTCATTCTTTTTTGGTATTCTGACTAGTATACCTTCACTCCAGGAGGTTGGTAGAGCTTCTTCTTCCCATATTTTATGCACAAATGGGTGCCACAGTCTCGCCGAAATTCCATTGAATAAACTGCCATGGTTGGTTTCGTTTTGCACTTCCGTCAATGCTTCTAAGCCAATAAGATTGTTTAATGTTGACTGGAAGTGTTCCATCTATCGTATTAATTGTTCATCCGGGGTTGAAGTGTACCGCTACTACTCAGGATTATACTGTTGGTGTAGGTATATTGTATAAGGTCCTCATGTCGACTTTACTTGCAGTCGACTCAGCTTGGCTCGATTGCTCATCTACCCACATTCCCTTGTCCCTCCTTGCAGACCTTCTTATTCTGTTGGATAGGTCACGGTATGTTGTACTAAGCTCCTCAACATCCACGTTTGCATTTAAAATTGTATTTTTAAGGTTTTACGTTGTTCAACCAGTTCCCATGTTGCTTTGGTGAGCCATACTTTCCTTTTGTGATCTTTGAAACCTAACGTTTGTTGACCAACCCCATTGTACGTCTAAATGACACACAATTTAATTTATATTAGCGTTGTTATTGTTTACAACATCTGGAAGCCGATTCCTTATGGATGTAATAAAGGCATTTCGATGTCTCACTGATTCCAATTTCTGTTTATATCTGTTCCGCTCCTCGAGCGTACATCAAGTAAAGATGATCAAAATATGATCAATTTGGTTCTTAGTGACACCATTCGGCGATATCCAAGTTATTTTATGGTGGAGCTTATGAGAAAAGATTGTTTCACCTACAACTAGTTTCTTTTCCTTTCCGTTGTCGTTCTTTCTCCGACACCGTGCCCAGTATCGCCCAGTGTCATAGTAATATCACAATTATGTACATTACACTAAGAGAAAAATGACGATCTGATTTCAAGAAAAAAAATCTACAATATAAGATTGCGAAATCTTGAATTTTCAATCTTGAAAATATAGCCAGTAAGATTTATATTCTTAAATTTAAGAATAAATTCTTAGTTATGAGAATACAATCTAAAAATAAACATGTAATTTGTTTGCTTTTAAGATTTTAATCTTATTATAAGATTTTAAATCTTAATTTTAGATCGTATTCTTTATTTCAAGATTTTATTCTTATTTTGAAGATTTTAAGTTCTAATCTTAAGATCGCATTCTATATTTTGTAGATTTGTGTGCTTGTTTAAGGGAAATTTCTCAGTATTTTGTCATAAATTGTAATCCGCCGACCAAAGTAGTTGCGAAAAAGTGAAAAACTAATTTTTTGATAAAAAAAAAATATAAATTTAATAAGAAATATAAATGGAAAACCTTAATCCGGATGAAGTGATCCTTTTAAATATTCCAATAGAAGGCAATTTAGTTCCGGTATGTGATGTGGAGTATGAATTGAACTGCCCTTTACAAGAAATTTCATCAGATTTCTCAGACGATGACGTGTTGCTGAAAATTTTTTTGAAAGAATTCGATCTGGAATGCGTTTTTCCGTACCTGCAGCGTAAGTTTTTCCTCATATTTATAAATACATAAGTAAATTTCTTTATAAAAAATTATATTGATTTAATTTGTTTCAGGCTCAAATGTAACTTTTAGAAGTCTGCAGTATATGAAAGCAGATGATGTAAAGGAAGCCATTCCACCCTTAGGACTTCGAATGGAGTTTTGTGAAAAATTATTTGTCTGGAAAAAGAAACAGCTTTTAATATTTTTTTTAGAAAGTAAATTAAAACACTAATAGTTTTGTCCTTTAGTTTGAAATTGATGAAGAGTCACTTTCGATGCCGTCGAAGGTAGGTCAGTGGCTACAAAAATGTCCGGATGTAACTTCCACTCCATCGTCTTCTGTAAATGTGGAAGTTAACAAAAAAGTGTTTGACAAGGTAAAAGTATTAGATAATTACTTAATACATTAAAATGTGTACAAAACATAAAATATTTTCGTTTATTTATACAGGATTTAGCTTCATTATTGAATGAATCAGTAAGTGGCAAAAACATCCTAGAATTTTATGCTTCACACAAAGATTTAAACAATAACTATCGTGATGAGCTGATCCAGATTATAGTACATCACATTCTAAAAAAGGATCTCGCACTTCATCCTCACGATTTCCAAGATATATTGACAGAAATATGCACACTTTTTCAAACGGATATTTTTAGGATAAAATTTTTTACTAAAATAAATTTTAAAATATAGGAATACTATTACATTCCTCGAAAGGGGAAAAAAATAATAAAAGATGTGTTTTATTTTATCTTTAAATACGAATATTATAATAAGAAAAAACGTGCTGATAATAAGATTTTCTGCTTGAAATCGAAACTTTTTCTGCTTGAAAGTAGAGTAAATGCGAAAGATCTTATTTTAAGAATAAAATCTTATTTTTCAAGATTGTTTGTAACATCGCAATCTTGAAAAAGTTCTAAGAACAAGATCGATAATTAAGAATGCATTCTTATTATTTAAGATTATGTTCTTATTAATTAAGAGTGCATTCTTAAAAATTAAGAATTTAATCTTAATTAATAAGAACACATTCTTAGTTATCGATCCTGTGCTTAGATTTTTTTAAGATTGCGATCTTACAAAGAATCTTAAAAAATTAAGATTTTATTCTCAAAATAAGATTTTTCGTATTTACTCTACTTTCAAGCAGAAAAAGTTTCGATTTCAAGCAGAAAATCTTATTATCAGCACGTTTTTTCCCTGAGTGTACTGTTCATCCAATTGCTTAATACAACAATTTATATACTGGATTTTAATTTGTTTGTGTTTGTATTAAAATAAAACTTCTTTGAATAGAGAGGTATTTAGTTGAATTTCAATATGATTTATTTTTGTATCACTTCATTTCACATGAATACAATTATTAGCATTATTTGTCAAATATTAACCCTCCGATGTCATACAAAATCACTTTAAATCTGCTAAAATGATTCGTAAATGCCTCCATTTTATATCAAACAGCCATGACGTCTTATTATCCCCCAAGAGCTTAAAGTTAAATACTTCATTTCATGCTAAATATATTTATTTCCTAATTTTTCCACTTAAATTCCCATATTCACTTCTCCTTAACAACTATAACTCTTTCTTTAGAAGTAATGTCAAATATGGTTGATTTAGCACACGCCACTAGACCCCAATCAAATATTCTCATTTAACATGGATTTTCTTTGATTTAAAAAAAAAATTGAAACGCAAAATAAGAAATAAAACGAAATATTTGCAATAAAAAAGAAATAACAAAATAAATTATAATAATAGTACTCGTGGTGTTGGAAATAAGGGGAGAAATGTTACCAAATAAAATCATTTATGTGTTAAATTTCGTATATATCACAAAATTTATGCAGCATAAAATTTTGTTACAATAAAAAAAAAAAGTTACATATAGAAATGTTTTCCATTTTTTCCTCTTTTTTTTACTGGAGTTTAATACAATTTCTCAGCTAAATATTCATAGATTCAATACTGAAAAGAAAAAAATTATAAAAATATATAAAATTCCTCTATTATACCAACTCTAGGGAATTTAAAGCCAAAGCTTGCTGTGGTCCATTGCCTGACGGAATATGGGAGTGTGCTAAAGCGTGTTTGTAACAAAATAGTGTCTGACTATACCAAATATGAAAAAAGGCATTTAAGCACGAACGCCCGCCCTTAACAGGAATTTAAATAAAATCACTTTTCTTCATCACAGATCAGACAACCCAGCAAACACAGTATTTTAATGTTTAAAAACCACCGTCAAAAGTGTTATTTTAGAAAAGTTTTCTATAAAAAAAGTGTTCTATTAGAACAGTTTTTTATAGAAAAGTGTTCTTTTAGAGCAGTTTTCTATAGAAAAGTGTTCTTTTAGAACAGTTTTTTATAGAAAAGTGTTCTTTTAGAACAGTTTTCTATAGAAAAGTGTTCTTTTAGAACAGTTTTCTATAGAAAAGTGTTCTTTTAGAACAGTTTTCTATAGAAAAGTATTCTTCAAGAACTGTTTTCTATAGGAATGTGTTCTTTTAGAACAGTTTTCTATAGAAAAGTGTTCTTTTAGAACAGTTTTCTATAGAAAAGTGTTCTTTTAGAACAGTTTTCTATAGAAAAGTGTTCTTTTAGAACAGTTTTCTATAGAAAAGTGTTCTTTTAGAACAGTTTTCTATAGAAAAGTGTTCTTTTAGAGCAGTTTTCTATAGAAAAGTGTTCTTTTAGAACAGTTTTCTATAGAAAAGTGTTCTTTTAGAACAGTTTTCTATAGAAAAGTGTTCTTTTAGAACAGTTTTCTATAGAAAAGTGTTCTTTTAGAACAGTTTTCTATAGAAAAGTGTTTTTTAGAACAGTTTTCTATAGAAAAGTGTTCTTTTAGAACAGTTTTCTATAGAAAAGTGTTCTTTTAGAACAGTTTTCTATAGAAAAGTGTTCTTTTAGAACAGTTTTCTATAGAAAAGTGTTCTTTTAGAACAGTTTTCTATAGAAAAGTGTTCTTTTAGAACAGTTTTCTATAGAAAAGTGTTCTTTTAGAACAGTTTTCTATAGAAAAGTGTTCTTTTAGAGCAGTTTTCTATAGAAAAGTGTTCTTTTAGAACAGTTTTTTATAGAAAAGTGTTCTTTTAGAACAGTTTTCTATAGAAAAGTGTTCTTTTAGAACAGTTTTCTATAGAAAAGTGTTCTTTTAGAACAGTTTTCTATAGAAAAGTATTCTTCAAGAACTGTTTTCTATAGGAATGTGTTCTTTTAGAACAGTTTTCTATAGAAAAGTGTTCTTTTAGAACAGTTTTCTATAGAAAAGTGTTCTTTTAGAACAGTTTTCTATAGAAAAGTGTTCTTTTAGAGCAGTTTTCTATAGAAAAGTGTTCTTTTAGAACAGTTTTCTATAGCAAAGTGTTCTTTTAGAACAGTTTTCTATAGAAAAGTGTTCTTTTAGAACAGTTTTCTATAGAAAAGTGTTCTTTTAGAACAGTTTTCTATAGAAAAGTGTTTTTTAGAACAGTTTTCTATAGAAAAGTGTTCTTTTAGAACAGTTTTCTATAGAAAAGTGTTCTTTTAGAACAGTTTTCTATAGAAAAGTGTTCTTTTAGAACAGTTTTCTATAGAAAAGTGTTCTTTTAGAACAGTTTTCTATAGAAAAGTGTTCTTTTAGAACAGTTTTCTATAGAAAAGTGTTCTTTTAGAACAGTTTTCTATAGAAAAGTGTTCTTTTAGAACAGTTTTCTATAGAAAAGTGTTCTTTTAGAACAGTTTTCTATAGAAAAGTGTTCTTTTAGAACAGTTTTCTATAGAAAAGTGTTCTTTTAGAACAGTTTTCTATAGAAAAGTGTTCTTTTAGAACAGTTTTCTATAGAAAAGTGTTCTTTTAGAACAGTTTTCTATAGAAAAGTGTTCTTTTAGAACAGTTTTCTATAGAAAAAAGTGTTCTTTTAGAACAGTTTTCTATAGAAAAGTGTTCTTTTAGAACAGTTTTCTACAGAAAAGTGTTCTTTTATAACAGTTTTCTATAGAAAAGTGTTCTTTTATAACAGTTTTCTATAGAAAAGTGTTCTTTTAGAACAGTTTTCTATAGAAAAGTGTTCTTTTAGAACAGTTTTCTATAGAAAAGTGTTCTTTTAGAACAGTTTTCTATAGAAAAGTGTTCTTTTAGAACAGTTTTCTATATAAAAGTGTTCTTTTAGAACATTTTTCTATAGAAAAGTGTTCTTTTAGAACAGTTTTCTATAGAAAAATGTTCATTTAGAACAGTTTTCTATAGAAAAGTGTTCTTTTAGATCAGTTTTCTATAGAAAAGTGTTCTTTTAGAACAGTTTTCTATAGAAAAGTGTTCTTTTAGAACAGTTTTCTATAGAAAAGTGTTCTTTTAGAAGAGTTTTCTATAGAAAAGTGTTCTATTAGAACAGTTTTCTATAGAAAATTGTTCTTTTAGAACAGTTTTTTATAGAAAAAGCGTTCTTTTAGAACAGTTTTCTATAGAAAAGTGTTCTTTTAGAACAGTTTTCTGTAGAAAAGTGTTCTTTTAGAACAGTTTCCTATAGAAAAGTGTACTTTTTGAACATCTTATTAATTTTTTTATAATGGAATATTCTAATGCTTGCTGGGACAAAACTTACTAACGTCGAAAACCCGAAAAAATATTCAGGCAAACATAGCTACGCTTTTGCTAGAAGTAGTATTTGTACAACAACCACTTCCGAAGCTACCATCTATATCGACGGTGGGCAAATGCGGCTGCTCATTTGAAATTTATTTCTCTTGATGTTTTCAAGGTGTTTTTGTTACTTTATATACTGATAATTATTATTTGGGTGATCTCAAGTATCAACATTTATAAATATAGTAGCTGGGTTGACCGAGCCTTGTTTGGAGCTTTATGACAAGCATTTCGGGTAAAAATTTTAAAGTTTTTATATTCAATATTTTATAAAGTACTAATCAACTAAAATAAATGTAGATGAAAGACACTACACAAATATCCAATAAATATTTAATCATTTTATTCACTTTGTCATGAACAAATGAACAGCTTACGATTTAATTCACTTTGAGTAATTTTCAGTGGCGTTAATCCGTCAGAAATTGTTCACACCAACTAAGAAACTTTCGTCGGCTCACGCTCAACAACGTTGCTTAAGATCATTGCACGATCAAATGCACAGCTTGCGATTTTATTCACTTTGAGTAATTTTCAGTGACGCCACCTGTCGGAAATTGTTCATACCAACTAAAAAACGTTCATCGGCTAATGCGAAACAACTTTGCTAAAAATCATTGCATAATCCAATACACAGCTTACGATTTAATTAATTTTGAGTAATTTTCAGTGTCGCCACCTGTCGGAATTTAGTCATACCTACATGAAGACCTTCGTCGGCTCATGCGCTACAACTTGGCTAAAGAGCATAACATGATTAAATGTATAGTTTACTATTCTATAAAGGACGTACAGACAGACAAACATTAATTTATTTAAAAGTTATAACATTACCAAATTTTTATCCTTTTTACCCCCTATCGGGCTTAGTTTGGAAAAAATACCAAACGCATGTCCACTTATTTTTATATAAATTTTGTCTGTATTCCTATTACTTAAGAAGATATAGCATTTTCGATTTTTTCCCCTTTTTACCCTCTAAAGTTTTCAAAAGTCTCTTCTAATTCGATCTATACATCAAAAAAGGTACCCCTTTACAATTATTGATCGCTTAAAGATATAAAATATGTATATACTATTTATTACCAATAATGTTAAGTTGTTATATTATATCTTTAGGTTTTATTTCCAATCACAATTTACGGCTAGATCACGAAGAAGGTAACCCGAACATTTAGTTCCAATATCAACCCGATTCGAAATTGTGAACAGAGAAACTTAAGCCATTATTTTCATGACTTCAAAACCGACAAGGACTTTTGTCTTCTTTTAAAGGGTGTCACAACTATAACGCAATTGTTAAATTTAAAATAAAACACAGATATTTAAACAAAATCGTGAAGCTTTATTATATCGTAAGGTAGACAGAATGAGGTTATGTATGAAACAAGATATCGTGCAGATGGCCGCCGCGGCTTTGCTAGCACACACGCGATCTTTTAATGAAATTTTCAATGCCCTTCTTGCATAAGTACTGCGATATTTCATTAATGCAGCGTAAAATTTCCTCTTTTAATGCTTGAGTCGTCGTCGGCTTATTCGCGTAAACAATCGACTTCAAAAAACCCCACAGAAAAAAATCTAAAGGTGTTAAATCGCACGATCTAAGCGGACAATTCTGGTCTCCAAAACGCGAAATAACACGGCTGGGAAATGACTGATTTAGCAATTGAATTGTTTCTCTGGCTGTATGACATGTGGCGCCGTCTTGTTGAAACCACATGCCCTCCACATTCATTTCTTCAATTATAGGCAAGAAAAAACTGGTTATTATTTCACGCTACCGAACACCATTGACTGTTTGCACTTAATTTGCCTCATTTTCATAAAAAAATGGTCCAATGATTCCTCCAGCCAAAAAACCACACCACACAGTGACACTTTGAGGATGCATTTGCTTCTCGTGAATCACTCGAGGATTTTCCTTACCCCAAATGCGACAATTCTGCCTATTGACGAAGCCATCAAGATGGAAATGGCCCTCGTCACTGAAGCTGATTTTATCGGCAAAATCAGCATTTTCATGTTGTCTCTCCAATACCCAATTAACGAACGCCCTTTGCTGTCCATAGTCATCTGGTTTCAGTTCCTGAGTCAATTGAATTTTGTATGCATGAAGATTCAAATCTGTCGTTAAAATTCGCTGCATAGTGGATTTGGAGAGACCAATTTGCTGAGCTCGGTGTTGAATTGAGGTGGATGGAGTTTCAGCGACATCATCATCTACAGCTGCGACATTTTCGGTCGATCGGCCTGGTCAAAGGCGTGTTGTTGTCTTTACATCACTAACAGACCCACTTTAGTTGAGCAGATGACAGTACCAACGGAGGAAGTCTTTTGATATTACTCCTGCTGAGCGACCTTGTGAAGACAGTAAATTCAATAAGGTAAACTTGGAAGAAGTGATTCAAATTATGAATCCATGTAATCCAAAATTACAAATATTTATCTCACGTAGAGAAGGAAGAAATGACACAAGTCTATTCATTCCACTTTGTTTTGGTTAACGGTGCCCCAGTTCCTTATTTCCGTCGATCGCATATCGTTTTCAATGTTGCCAATAGACGCATATATGGTCGACCTTTGTCAATAATAATCTTTTGGGGGGGGCCTATTCTGTTCTACTCGTAACACATGATCTATCAAACTTATAATTTTTTATTTGATGTATTTAACGATATCTCTGCCTTGTTTAGGTTCTAAATGTTTCATATGACTCTTCACAAAGAATTCACCTTCTTCATTTCATGGGCCAAATATTCGTTTAAGAACTTTAATTTCAAAAATTCTCAGAGTCTCTCGCTCAGAACTCATCAAGGACCATATTTCGATCCGAAAGTAGCTATAGAGCTTTTAGTAGTCTTCAATATTCTTAGAATACCGGTTGCTATATTCAAAATATTTATTTGCCGTATAATACAATCTAATAACGATATAATACCATCTCTTGCGCTGTAATCATTGGTTACTTAAACGCTCAGGTATTTCAGCTTTGCTACTCTTTAAAGCAGAAGTCAAATCACGGCTTCGTCTTTTTTCGGTATCCTCTAGACATTATGATATTTATACCCTTCGCCACCTATGCATAGGTGGAAAGGGTATTATAAGTTTGTGCTGATGTATGTAACGCATAGAAATATTTGCCTTAGACCGATCTTTTAGTATACCAATAAGCTTAGAATCACTTTCTGAGTCGATTTAGCGATGTCCGTCCGTCCGTCTGGCTGGGTGGCTGGACCCCCATGTAAGCCTTGTAATCAAACTACAGGTCGCAATTCTAAAGATAATTTGATGAAATTTGGCACAGATCATTTCTTTGATAATATGACCATGGCTATTGAAATTCGTCGAAATCGGTCCATTATTTATGGTACCTTCCATAGGTCCCACTTCCCGGAATTGATATATTGGCCACAAAAATCAATATTTTTTCACGAAATTTAACACAAATACTGCTTATGTAAACTTAAATTACTGTACCAAATTTCGTTGAAATCGGTCCACATTTAACCATAGCTCCCATACAAACTCTTTTCTCAAAACGCACTAAATGGGACAAAATTCACTAAAAGGCTCGTAAATCCGAAGATAACGAGTAAATCCGAAGATAACGAGTATGCGTACGTAATTTTTGTAACAACTGTAATCAATTCGCCAAATTTCGGGATAATCGGTCCACATTTGACCCTAGCTCTCATATAAGTCCAAATGACGGAAACAGCTTAAATGTATAAGTTTTGAGAATATGTTTGTATGATGGCAAAATTTAGCAAATATTTGTCTTTATACAAAAAGAACACCTTTGACCTTAGTGGTGAAGGGTATCGTATGCTCGGGCTTGACCGACTATATCACTTTCTTACTTGTTTTGGTTTTGGAATGACAAGCTCTCAGTGGCTCTAAGAGTGCCCACCTCTGATTTATAGCAACAACTAAAACTCTGTGGCTATTCAAATGCGTTGAATATCGTGTTGCCTGTTATCGTTGTAATTGTTGTTATAGCCATTTCTGTCTTTGTAGTTGTTGCTATTTCTGCTGCTGCTGCTGTTGTTATGCTTAAAATGCCAGCGATTTATGTATTTATTTTTGTCAGAAGTGTTTTATGGTATTTTGCATTTTCATAAAATTTATGTATTTTAACTAGTAAAACGATATCGATATCGAAAATTGTACAGACTTCTTTTTTTTTGGGGGGAAAGACAGCAACAAATATGCAAAAGAGTATACAAATAAATGTAGTTGTAAGAGTGTTAGTCAAGTGTGAATAAGTGTGAAGAATAAGAGTAGAACTGATAATGGAATGTGTGTCTTGGCCGCTAACGAAACTATATCGGTAGCGTGTTAAGGATTTAAAGTAATAGCGACAATTTTAATAGAATATAACGATTTTGGTTCGAAGAATGTTTTTTTTTACTTTTTTTTATAGAAGTGATATACATAATTAGTATTCCAGAAAATAAATCCCTAAATTAATTTCTTATATTGTATTTAACACTGTAACTTATTCTTTTATATAGTTCTTGCAAGCTTTAGTTTTTGGCAAAATTCTTAGTATCAAACTCATAAATATCAGTCTCTATAGTTAGGGTTAAAATTTTCTTGTTTTTTCCTTAATTTATTTTGTCTATCCTTCTACGAAATTGTTTCCTTTTGCTTCGTATATGTACAATACAATATTATTATTGAGTCTTTTTGGTGAGCCCTAACCGCCAAAATGATTCAAGCGCCAAAAATTAAAATTTACAGGAGAAGTATTTTTTAAAATATCTTTGGACAGTGAATTGTACTTAAGTCTTTATTGTTTTTGCTGTAAAATTATAACGGTAAATTCTACTGCCCTGATATTTTGTGAGATGATGCAGATGATCATGAATAATAAAATTTAATAATAAAATGAAAATTGTCCATCATGTCGCTTAAGCCCTTTTGGCGGTTATGGCTCGATAAAATCCTTTAAATTGAACTGTTTGTTGGTAAAAAAAGCTGATAATAAAAATATTCTTTCCACTCCTTCTCATATTTTTCTTTATTGTTTTTCTTGTTCGATTACATACAAATATGCCAAAATATATTATTAAGTCGTTCTTGAATCCTTTAAGTATGTTCTCTTAGTAAAATCAATGGGATATTATTATGCGAGTTAAGAAAATAAATCAAGATATCAGAGTATAAAAACATTTTCAACAGAAAAATAGTTTTTTATCAAAAATGCTCCTATCAAAAATTTTTCAATAGAAAATTTATTTATCAAAAATTTTTCTATATATTTTTTTTTTACCAAAAACTTTTCTATAGAAAAATATTTTTATCAAAATTTTTTCTCTATCGAAAATTTTTGTTTTAGAAAATATTTAAACCCAATATTTTTCTATTGAAAAATATATTTATCAAAGATTTTTCCTTAGAAAAATATTTTTCTCGAAAATTTTTCTAAGGATATTTTTATCTAGAAAAAAAAATTAACTAAAAAATTGCATTTTCGAAATTTTTGTATAGAAAAACAATTTTATCGAAAATTTTTTTTATAAAAAAATATTTTTACCGAAGATTTTTCTTTAGAAAAATTATTTTCTCGAAGATTTTTCCGTACAAAAATATTTTTATCGAAAATTTTTCTATAGAAAAATATTTTTTTTTATAAAAAAATCAAAAATGTTTCTATAAAAAAATTTTTTAACAAAAATTTGTCTACAAAAAAAATTTTATCAAACATTTTTCAACAGAAAAGTAATTTTATCGAAATTTATTTGATAAAAAATATTTTTATCGAAAAGTTTTCTATAAAAAAATATTTTTAACGAAAATTTTTGCACAGAAAAATATTTTTATCAAAAATGTTTCTATTAAAAAATTTTATATATTAAATTTTATTATCAAAAATTTTTTTAGAAAATTTTTCTATAAAAAAAATGTTATCGACAATTTTTTTATATATAAAAAATTTTAATCGACAATTTTTCTTGAAAAACATATTTTTATTGAAAAATTTTTTAATCAAAGATTTTTCTCTAGAAAAATATTTTTATTAAAAATGTATCTCTAGAAAAATAGTTTTATCAAATATTTTTTTATAAAAAAAAAATTGTAATCGACAATTTTTCTACAAAAAATATTCTTATCAAAAATGTTTCTATCAAAAATTTTTATATTGAAAATTTTTTTTATCAAATTTTTTCTGTAGAAAATTTTTCCATCAAAAATTTTTTTATAGAAAATTTTTCTAGAAACAAAATTTTTATCGAAAATTTTTCTATAACAAATTTTTTGTCAAAAATTTACCTATAAAAAATATTTTTATCGAAAATTTTTCTATTGAAAAATATTTTTATCGTAAAGTTTTTTTTAGAAGAATATTCTTATCAAACATTTTTCAATAAAAAAAATGTTATCGAAAATTTTCCTATATGATTTTTTTTTTAATTTTTTATAGAAAAATATTTTTGTCGAAAATTTTTTATACAAAAATATTTTTATTAGAGATTTTTCTATAAAAAATATTTATATCGCAAATATTTTTCAAGAAAAATATTTTTATAAAAAATTTTTCTTAAGAAAATTTTTTTTCAAAAAGAAGAGTATTTGCATTTGATCCCAAATCTGTTACATTTATTTATTAATGTAACAGACCAATTTATTGATTAAAAGCCAAAAAATGTTTGCGGAGAAACCAAATTCCTCGACGCGTTTCGATGGTTGGTTAAACCATCTCTTCAGGAGGATTATCCCCAATTTAGACCGATCGAAAACCTCGCATTATTACTAAACTTACAAACACAAATTTTCAGAATTTTATTCATAAACCATAAGTAAAAGCGTATAGAAAAACAATTTTATCGAAAATTTTTTTTATAAAAAAATATTTTTACCGAAGATTTTTCTTTAGAAAAATTATTTTCTCGAAGATTTTTCCGTACAAAAATATTTTTATCGAAAATTTTTCTATAGAAAAATATTTTTTTTTATAAAAAAATCAAAAATGTTTCTATAAAAAAATTTTTTAACAAAAATTTGTCTACAAAAAAAATTTTATCAAACATTTTTCAACAGAAAAGTAATTTTATCGAAATTTATTTGATAAAAAATATTTTTATCGAAAAGTTTTCTATAAAAAAATATTTTTAACGAAAATTTTTGCACAGAAAAATATTTTTATCAAAAATGTTTCTATTAAAAAATTTTATATATTAAATTTTATTATCAAAAATTTTTTTAGAAAATTTTTCTATAAAAAAAATGTTATCGACAATTTTTTTATATATAAAAAATTTTAATCGACAATTTTTCTTGAAAAACATATTTTTATTGAAAAATTTTTTAATCAAAGATTTTTCTCTAGAAAAATATTTTTATTAAAAATGTATCTCTAGAAAAATAGTTTTATCAAATATTTTTTTATAAAAAAAAAATTGTAATCGACAATTTTTCTACAGAAAAATATTCTTATCAAAAATGTTTCTATCAAAAATTTTTATATTGAAAATTTTTTTTATCAAATTTTTTCTGTAGAAAATTTTTCCATCAAAAATTTTTTTATAGAAAATTTTTCTAGAAACAAAATTTTTATCGAAAATTTTTCTATAACAAATTTTTTGTCAAAAATTTACCTATAAAAAATATTTTTATCGAAAATTTTTCTATTGAAAAATATTTTTATCGTAAAGTTTTTTTTAGAAGAATATTCTTATCAAACATTTTTCAATAAAAAAAATGTTATCGAAAATTTTCCTATATGATTTTTTTTTTAATTTTTTATAGAAAAATATTTTTGTCGAAAATTTTTTATACAAAAATATTTTTATTAGAGATTTTTCTATAAAAAATATTTATATCGCAAATATTTTTCAAGAAAAATATTTTTATAAAAAATTTTTCTTAAGAAAATTTTTTTTCAAAAAGAAGAGTATTTGCATTTGATCCCAAATCTGTTACATTTATTTATTAATGTAACAGACCAATTTATTGATTAAAAGCCAAAAAATGTTTGCGGAGAAACCAAATTCCTCGACGCGTTTCGATGGTTGGTTAAACCATCTCTTCAGGAGGATTATCCCCAATTTAGACCGATCGAAAACCTCGCATTATTACTAAACTTACAAACACAAATTTTCAGAATTTTATTCATAAACCATAAGTAAAAGCGTAGATCATCGACTGAACAAAAACAAACATTTTTCAGTTTTTATCTACCTTCACTTTTATCAAAAAATTTTCTATAGACTTCATCAAAATCTCTTTTATAGAAAAATATTTTTATCCAAAAATTTTCTAGAAAAAAATTTTTAATCGAAAATTTTTCTACAAAAAATTTTTTTGTCGAAAATTTATCTATACAATTTTTTTTTTGTCGAAAATTTATCTATAAAAAAATGTTTCTACAGAAAAATGTTATTATAGAAAATTTTTTTTATAGACAAATATTTTCAAAAAATTTTTTTAATCGAAAATTTTTCTATAGAAAATAATTTTAATCGAATATTTTTCAATAGAGGAATATTTTTGTCGAAAATTTTTCTATGGAAAAATATTTTTATCAAAAATTTTGCTACAGAAAAGTATATTTATTTTTCTATAAAAAAATATTTTTATTGAAAATTTTTTTATAGAAAAAACTTCTCTATAGATAAATATTTTTGCTGAAAAATTTTCAATAAACAATTTATAGAGAAATTTTTTTATCAAAAATTTTTTTGTTAAATGTTTTCCTGTAGAAAAATATTTTTATCTAAAAACAAGTAAGAAAGTGCTATAGTCGGTCAAGCCCGACCATACGATACCCTTCACCACTAAGTTCAAAGGTGTTCTTTTTCCAGTATAAAGACAAATATTTGATAAATTTTGCCATTATACAAACATTTTGGCAAAACTTATACATATATGAGCCCTTGATTATGAAAGTGGTATAAGTCAGTCATTTAAAAAATCGACTTTATCAGCTATTTCGTATCAAATCCTAAAAAAATTACATAATCTGAAGAGATTATCAGTTTACCACTAAAATGAACTCGACATAATATGTATATTTTTTAGTGGATAAACAAAATTAAATTACTGTTCATTTTGATAGTGGTATAAGTCACTAGACTGACTTATAATTATAATAATTAAAATTTTGTTTTCCTTACTTCTTAGGTGCATGGTATGTTTAGCAACTTTATATAAAATAACACGGCAGATATTTTCGTAGAACCTATTAACCCTCTAAATCCCCTCCATAACTGAGTTTTGTGGCCTTATTCTAACAAAATGTAAAAAACACCCCGAAAAAGGGGAAGAGTGGGGATAAAATGTTCTACAAAAATGTTGGCCATAAAATTTTAGTATATTTGTCAGAAGACATCAAAACCCAAAACTTAACCATTACACAAGATCACATCACACTTAAGATCAAAAGTATCTAAGTGCTGACTTAGATATTCAAAAAATATATGAGCCATTGGTTTTGAAAGTGGTTTAAGTCAGTCATTTATAAAAATCTAGTTTATCAGCTATTTTGTATAAAATCCTAATAAACCCAGCAAAACTTTGGTAATGGCAAGTACTCTGATAACTGGTTACCTTGTAACGACTACAACATACCATCCGAATAAATAACAAGTTATTACAGAAGTACTTATTTGTAATCAAGATGGTAATTTAAACTGAATGGCCCCGGTTCAAATCCCACCAAGGGCAAACATTTTTTTTAGTTTTTTTTTTATTAAAAGAGTCTTTTTAAATGATTTTTGAATTTTAAGAACTTAAATATTATCTTCTGTAAAAAAAATTTGTAAAACTAACTCACGTTAATGAAAAAATACCATCATGAGTCAATTTTGATTATGTAGGGGATGTTGAATACCAAACACGATTCTAATTGGTCTTAACTTGGTAAGCCCAACTTATCTGGGTCATCCTTCATCTCAACTGTGGACACACACCTCCTCATAGTATCACCCGGGGAGCTAGTTTAAGACCCATTAATATTGTGAGTTAACATGTTCCGAGAGTTGTCCCATAAGATCGATAAAAATGGGTTAGGATTACGGGCTAGTAACCCTCTCTTGAAAAAAAAATACAATGAAGAGGATAAAATTAGAATTGAAATGTCCCACTACCTAATATTAGAGGAGGATGTCCGAAACTTCGATAGAAAGACCAAGTAGAGGAACATTTTTCAAAGCTTGGCCTATAAAATTGGAGAATATTCGCACAAGATCGAAATCCATGGAATTCTAAAATATGCTCGGACTTTGACCTTAACAGGTTGTAACATTTAAGTAAGTAAGAGTCAATCTTATGTAAAAACTTATACAAAAAAGAAGATTTAAACTGTTTAAGTTTTAAAATAATTTTAAAAAAGTTTTAAAATAATTACAAAAAATCGTATACAAATATTTTTCCAAAAATTACAACAAAGCAAAAAAAAGCAGGGAACAACAAAGTTATTTTCACATGATTTTGGATCTAAAAATAAAAATTGTTTATATTAATTACACAGTAGCGCATTTTTCAACTTCATAATCTTGAACCAATTGAGACCCCCAAAATCTGATAGCCTATGATGGTAGAAGAAAAACCCTAGCTGGGTTTTCAATTATTAGCTAAGGTTTTTTTTTAATTCATTTTTGAAGTTTTCGACTGGGAGGTGGATTTTAGTACAATTTTCAAAAAACGTATACTGATTCTTAAGTCTATATCTTGTGAACTATTCTAAATATTGCTTTTCTTTCTTCAGCAAATTTTTACCTCTCGATTAGGTTTAAAAATTTTGCCTTGAGATAAAATCAAAAAAACATCAACAACAACATTATGCGTGTAATTCCAAATGAAGTTATTTTGACTTGAACCTTTTTAGGTTGAAGTCATAGGACAAATTTTTGATATGATCAAAATTTTGGATTTACTGATTTTGATTCAAATTTTGGACTTGCTTTTTCGGGTTCAGATAAAATTAATCCGAAAAATTCTGAAATCAATCCTAGTTTGGATAAATTTTTTACAAAATTTTTATATAAGATCAATACCAAAAATTCTGAATCTGACGAGCAAGGTGAACGCTTTCATCAAGTAACCATCCCGATGGAAAAGCGGTTCAAAGGGAAACAAATAGATGCTATGCTTGGGGAAATATGCTGGTCTAGCCACAAAGTATTTTCATACGAAAATAAGACTAGCGAAATGGTCATAAACATGTGTTCAGATGATGAAACTAGCTCCGAAAGCGACGACTAATGTTCAATACATGTATATTTAGAAAACAAATCATTAATATTTTTAAGTATCTATTTTAAAACATTTGAAGTGTCCTTATATTTCCCATCAACAATAAAAATATATGACGAAATTTTACGTTTTTTGGCAGTTTTACTATTTTGAGTAAGATGTTGTTGTTTTTCTGATTTTATCTCAAGGCAAAATTTTTAGACCTAATCGAGAGGTAAAAATTTGCTGCAGAGAGAAATGCAATATTTCGAACAGTTCGCGAGGTATAGACTTAAGAATCAGTACATGTTTTTTGAAAATTGTACTGAAATCCACCTCCCAGTCGAAAATTTCAAAAATGAATTAAAAAAAAACCTTAGCTAATAATTGAAAACCCAGCTAGTGTTTTTCTTCTACCATCATAGGCTATCAGATTTTGAGGGTCTTAATTGGTTCAAGATTTTAGTGCTGCACTGTGTATTAAAAATATTTTGTTATTGGTGTAAGTCATTCATAAAGTCATCACGTTCATTTTGAAAGTGGTATAAGTCATTTCAACCTCTCAAAAACACATTTCCTCTTAAAAATCGTTCTAAATTTTACAATCATAATAAATACTTGTATGTTGGCACTGCTTTACTGTAAAAAAATCACATTCTATAATATAGAAATATTTTTTAATACTTTAAAATGCAAAACTCTAAATATCTCGAAACTAAAAAAACATGACTTATACCACTTTCAAAATCAAGAGCTCATATTTAAGCTGTTTCCGTTATATGTCTTTCATTAATGATCGTGATTATTACGAACTTAACAAAAAGTCTTCGGCTCCTGGCAGTATGGGCTGCATATCTTAGCTTCAGCCAGAACGAATTATTCTCGGAAACACTTCTGAGGCTGTTATGTACTTACTTAAAAAAAAATTGTTTGTTTTTTGCTTTTTGATTTTCAAACGAATTTGTTTTGTTAAGGTAATGAAACAAACCGATTGAAGTAAAGCTGAATCTGTCTTTACATTCTACAAACGTTTCGTTTCTTTTCATGCTCTGCAAGATATACAAAATTTTTGTCATTTATTTCGGATAATTTTTATATTGATATATTAAAGATATAGGATTTATTGTTGTGTTAATTTTTGTTTTGACAAATCTTAGTCTTAGATTTTATAAAATTTTGTGATTTTCGGTGTATATAGTTAAATTTAAAGAAAATATCTTATTACAACACACTTAGGACAAACGACTAATTTTTCGAAACAAAAATTCGATTCCTTTCTATGTTTTTTAAACAGCTTTGCTTAAATGATAGTCGCTGTTTATAAAAAAGTACTTAAAATCACAACTTAAACCCAAAATAAAATCATAATGAAAGCCATTTGCCAAAAGCTCTAAAACTCGAATTAAGAAAAATTGTTAACTAAAAACGCAGCAAACAGCCAAAAGAGACAAAACTAAAATAGTGTAATTTAAATAGAACCCAGCAAAACTTTTCATTACCAAATAATGAGTTAAACAAGCTAAACTATTGAACACGAACTACTTACTCACTCACTGTTTAAGTCATTACATTAACATGGGGATGTCATTGGAGGCAAGTACTTACCAATTGCAGAAAAGTAATGAATTGGGTTAGCAATTGGAAAACAAAAACAAAAACTTTTGTTGTTGTTTTTTTTATTTAAAAAACATATTTTTAAACGAAATACACATTTTTCTTGTATGCCTCCATGGGGGCTCGAACCCAGACCCCTTCGAGTGCTTGGCGGAGACTCTTCCACTGAGCTACTTCAAATGTTAAAAATTAGCAGCTTATAATTAATATATACAATTTTTATTTTTAGATCCAAAATCATGTGACAATAACTTTGTTTTCCCTATTTTTTTGCTTTGTTGTAACTTTTGGAAAAATATTTCTATATACGTTTTTTTGTAAGTAAACAATAAAGAAGTTTTTTTTAATTTTTTTAAAGCTTAAACAATTTAAATCTTCCTTTTTGTATAAGTTTTTATATAACATTGACTCTTACTTACTTTAATGGCTTATAGTTACAACCTTATAAGGTCAAAGTCCGAGCATTTTTTAGAATTCCGTGGACTTTGATCTTGTGCAAATATTCTACAATTTTTATAGGCCAAGCTTTGAAAAATGCTCCTCTACTTGGTCTTTCCATTGAAGTTTCGGACGTCTCCTTCTAACATTAGTTGCTGGGACATTTTAATTCTAATTTTATCCTCTTTATAGTAATTGTTTTTTCGAAGAGTGGGTCACTAGCCCGTCGCCCTTACCCATTTTTATCGATCTTATGGAACAACTATCGGTACATGTTAGCTCACTACATTAAGGGGTGTTAAACTAGTTCCCCGGGTGATAACACGAGGAGGTCAGTGTTCACAGTTGAGATAAAGGATGACCAAGATATGTTTGGGCTTACCAAGCTAAGACCAATCAGAACCGTGTTTGGTATACAACATCCCCTACATAATCAAAATTAACTCATGATGGTATTTTTCCATTACCGTGAGTTAGTTTTCTAAAATTTTTTTACAGAAGGTAATATTTAGGTTCTTAAAATTAAAAAATCATCTAAAAAGACTTTTTTGATAAAAAAAAATTAAAAAAAAATTGTTGGTCTTGGTGGGATTCGAATCCGGGCCATTCAGTCCAAATTACCATTTTAAATACAAATAAGTACTTCTGTAATAACTTATTTGTTATTTGGAGGGTATGTTGTAGTCATTACAAGGTAACCAGTTACCAGAGTACCTGCCATTACCAAAGTTTTGCTGGGAATAACTACAAATACAGAAAAAAAAAAAACTGAAGTCAACCAGACAAAACATTACGCAGCAGTAAAAGTTTATGTTTTCATTGTTAAATACTTTTTGGAAAGTAACATAAACTTAAAATTGCCGGAAACTTTTGAAATTTTGTTTAAACAAAGACTATTAAGTTACATCCCTTTTGGTTATGGACTTATTTGAATCTCAGTTTAAAAGTATATAAATTTATTTATAAGTAACAAAAACCACTAAATGCTAGTTATAACCACTATACACTCAAGCATTATGAGTAGTTAACCGGAAATGTTGAATATAGAACAATCTGGTGTATTGTTTGGTAGATTTCCGGTGTAATTCAAATCTATTTGGGACTGTACAAAGAAGGAATGTAGCTTCTTAAAATTAGAAGAAGTACTCTAGGTTAGTTTCTACACCTTAAGCTATCTACATATACATATGTATATGAAAAAATTGCATTGTCAGGAATTACTTTAGTCTGTCCAGCCCTACCATATCTTATATTCATAAACAAGCAATAACTGTATCTGTCTCGGACAGTGGGTACCTTTTTTGATGTATAGGTCGAGGGTAAAAACGGATTAAAAGGGGAAAAAATAAAAAATGATATATCTACTAAAGTAATAGGTATAGAAACAAAATATAAATTGTGTTTTGAATAGCTGTTAAAATACACGGACAGGTGTTTGGTACTTTTTTCTATCTATGTCCGATAGGGGGGAAAAAAAGGGTGAAAATAGTTTTTTGGTACCATTTTTAAGCCACTCTTACCTTTTGAATGAAACAATATAGAAAAAAAATTTGTAATGCATTCAATTAATATGAGAAAAATATTGAACACGTATTTGGTACTTTTTTGATTTCGGGTGCCAAAACGGGTAAAAAAGGGATAAACTGATAACTTAAAACCTCATGAAGTAATATGAATAGGAATAATATGTTGACTGCGTTTTACCGAAAAGTACCGAATTCAATTGGTACAAAGTACCAAATATGCATATGTAACTTTTTAAAAATTAGGGGATAAAAGGGGTAAAAATTGGTAATGTTATAAGTTTTAAACAAATGAATGTTTTTCTGTCTGTATAAATTAGTAAACTATGCATTTAACCATGTTATGCATATGCAATAATCTTTAGCTAAAGTTGTTGCCGTTGAGACGACGAAGGTTTTTATGTTGGTATCACTAATATCCGACAGGTGGCGCCACTGTAAATTACTCAAAATGAATTAAATCGTAAACTGTGCATTTGATTAGGCTATGATCTTTAGCAAAGTTCTTGCGCATGAGTCGACGGAGGTTTCTAAGTCGGTATGACCAATTTCCAAAATTATTAATATTAAACTATGAATAAAATAATTCAAAATTTATTGGATATATGTGTACCGTCTTTTTACTTAATTTATTTTAGTTAATTAGTACTTTATGAAACAAAATATATGAAAACTTTAAAATTTGCCTCGAAATGCTTATCATAAAGCTCCGAGCAAGGCTCGGTCCCCACGTACTGATATTTTTATATATTTTTGTAAATACTTATGTCTTAAGGATTTTAACTGTCATTTAATTTATATGGGCAAAAATCAAACAGTTTTTATTCCTTTGAAACCGACCCAGTAAAACTTTTGATTTCCAAATAACGAGTTAAACAGTTAAACTATTGAACACGAGCTACTTACTCATTCGCTGTTTAAGTCATTACATTAACATGGGGATGTCATTAGAGGCAAGTACTTACCAATTGCAGAAAAGTAGTGACTTGGGTAAGCAATTTGAAAGCAACAACAACAACAGCAACAACTTTTTTGTTGTTGTTTTATTAAAAACATATATTTTTAAAGGAAATACAAAATTTTTTATGATCCCATGGGGGCTCGAACCAAGACCCTCCGACTGCTAGGCAGAGACTCTTCCACTGAGCTACTTCATATGTTGAAAACTTAGCAGCTTATAATTAATACAAACAATTTTTATTTTTAGATCCAAAATCATGTGAAAATAACTTTGTTTTTTCCTGTTTTTTTTAGCTTTGTTGTAATTTTTGGAAAAATATTTTTATACGATTTTTTGTAATTATTTTAAAACTTTTTTAAAATTATTTTAAAACTTAAACAATTTAAATCTTCTTTTTTGTATAAGTTTTTACATAAGACTGACTCTTACTTACTTAAATGTTACAACCTGTTAAGGTCAAAGTCCGAGCATATTTTAGAATTCCATGGATTTCGATCTTGTGCGAATATTCTCCAATTTTATAGGCCAAGCTTTGAAAAATGTTCCTCTACTTGATCTTTCTATCGAAGTTTCGGACATCCTCCTCTAATATTAGGTAGTGGGACATTTCAATTCTAATTTTATCCTCTTCATTTTATTTTTTTCAAGAGAGGGTTACTAGCCCGTAATCCTAACCCATTCTTACCGATCTTATGGGACAACTCTCGGAACATGTTAACTCACAATATTAATGGGTGTTAAACTAGTTCCCCGGGTGATACCATGAGGAGGTGTGTGTCCACAGTTGAGATGAAGGATGACCCAGATAAGTTGGGCTTACCAAGTTAAGACCAATTAGAATCGTGTTTGGTATGCATCATCCCCTACATAATCAAAATTGACTCATTTTGGTATTTTTTCATTAACGTGAGTTAGTTTAACATATTTTTTTTACAGAAGATAATATTTAAGTTCTTAAAATTCAAAAATCATTTAAAAAGACTCTTTTAATAAAAAAAACTAAAAAAAATTGTTGCCCTTGGTGGGATTTGAACCGGGGCCATTCAGTTTAAATTACCATCTTAATTACAAATAAGTACTTCTGTAATAACTTAGTATTTATTCGGATGGTATGTTGTAGTCGTTACAAGGTAACCAGTTATCAGAGTACTTGCCATTACCAAAGTTTTGCTGGGGACTTTCAACTCGAATAATTTTTGTACCCTTAGGAGTTCGGAAAATCTAATTAAAGATCTTGAAATCGCAAAAACTTCTGTATACTGTATACGATATCTTAGTTGCGCAAATTTGCGCTTCTCAGCGTAATTGGCATGCAAATTAAAAAAAACGTTAAAAAATCGATTGAAGCATTTAAGGTTTTCTTCATATTTCGTCTTCTCCTGCATTTGTTTTAATATTTGAACCCAAGTCGTTGTTCCGAACTACCGCGTAAACCGAGTTTTTTGCCATTTATCACCTAAAAACAAAAGCGCACCAAAAAATCATTGTTTGCTAAAATTTTATGAAGATTTTGAAAATCGTGCAAAAAAAGTGCATATTGGTTTAAATGGTTTTAGAATGTAAACTGAGACAAAATCATATAAGACATGAAAGCGATGTCATTTATAACCGATTTGCATCAAAAGTTTTGCAAAAATCTCTTTATTAACTGAGAATGCGAAAGTTTTTTTTTTAAGCGTCATAACTTGACGCGAATGGATTTTACATTCCCTAAGGTCACTTAATAGAACCCCAAAAAAAAATTAAGTGTGCGATCAAAAAATTTTTTGAATTTTTTTATTTCTGAAAATTAAAACTATTTGATTTTTGTCCATATTTATATTGTTTTTTTCTACTTCATTATTTCATTCACGATTTTCATATGTTTCTCAATTATTATGTGAATAAATATGCGTTCTAAGGAATACATTATATTTGTTAAGCGTTTCCGTTTCCTATTTATACATATAATTATTACTGACTTGTATGTTTTTATACCCACCATCAAAAAGAATGGGGGGTATATTGAGATTGTCATTCCGTTTGTAATTTTATTATATTGGCTCAAAAATCAAAAACGATATATATTCTGAATCCTTGTGAAATTCTAAGGCGATTGAGCGATGTCCGTCTGTCTGTCTGTTGAAATCACTGAAACTTAGTAAAACCATTCCTCATTTATAACATATTGAAATTGGGCAAAATCGGTTAACATTTGACCGTAGCTCCCGTATAACCTCGACTACGCTAATCGCTTATTTACTAATAAACAACAAACTATAATAGCTATGATAATAAAATTTGGTATATAGAAGTTTTGCATAGACATAGATAGCTGGCATAGTTTATAATTTAATAGCTTTTAACTGGCGTTTGTGACATTTCAGTGGTTACCGGGAGCGGTTTTTGTATGAAAGCTATGGTCAAAAATGGACCGATTCCTATAAAATTTGACATACTGACTGAAAGTTGCATAAAACTTCTCTGTTCTAAATTTAGTAGTCATAGATTTTACAATTTTATTCAATTTATCAGCGTAAATGTGATTTCCTTGGGCAGGTTTATATGTAATGTAAGTTTTTTAAATGGGAGCTATGGTCAAACAGTAACCGATTGTAACAAAATTTTGCACATTGGCTGGCATTCACATAAAACTTCCTTTTGTAAAATTTTGTTGTTGTAGCCTTTTTCATTAAAGCGCTATCGCGCTGACAAACCTAAACCCCCCTTTCTTTTTTTATTTTTGTGTTTCCGTAAATTTTTTATATGGGACCGATGGTCAAATGGTGACCGATTGTGACAAAATTTTGCACACTAGTTGGCATTGGCATAAGACCTCCTCGTGCTAAATTTAGTGGTTATATCTGGTATAGTTTTAGATTTCTTGGCATTTAAGTGTATTTTAGGTGAAATTTTGGCTGTTTCCGTAAGTTTATTGTATGGGAGCTATGACTAAATGTCAACCGATTTTGATGAAATTTTATGTGCTGCTTATGCAAAACTTTTATATACCAAATTTTATCATCATAGCTATCGCTCATTAGCCTTTCATAAGGATTCAGAATATATATCATTTTTGAGCTAATATTAAGGAAATTACAAACGGAATGACAATCTCAATATACCCCCCATTCTTTTTGATAGTGGGTATCAAAATATTCATAATAATAAAGTAAGCTAACATTTGCCGTGAGTTCTCCCATAAGAACGATTAAAATATGGGTTAGGGCGTTCTTTTAGGATATTTTTATATGTATATTTCCTCGACAACATTTCGATTGGAACAAGGAGTACTTCTCTCAGGAGCTGCATCCGATTCTATTTTTAGACTCATTGAATGAGAATATTTATATTGTTTCGTTAAAAATATAGATTTTAACCCTTTACTGACATGGGGAGTAAAATGACCCAAATTAAAATTAATCACAAGAAAATTAAAAAAAAAAAAAACATTTTCTCAAATTATGAACAAAAATGTCATTTTGGACAAAAAGAAATTTGTGCCATTTAGTACCTATGTCTGTTGAGGGTTAAAATAATTAATTTTAATAAAACATACATAAGTATTCTCCCATCGAATTTCAAAAAAGTAAGTTTTTCGCTTCACCCTAATAAACATACTAAATGATTATAGCATCCATTTAATTATGCCTTAAATATATTTATTGATATTTTGCTTAATACTAGCACAATATTACTATTATTAATTTAGTTTTTACCATAGTAATCCCCTACTTATACCACAAGTAAATGAAATTTTACTTATAATCTGATATAATGATGAGTCCTAAATGACAAACTAAAAAAAAACTTGTGTATCATTGAGAGATTTAGCAATATTTAATTATAACAAAAACTATTCATTTAAGTTCTAATCCTGGAACAAATTTAATTATTATGTTCTTATTTAGTTACATAGTCCAATACACATGAATGATTAAATTTTGTTATTTAAGCCCATAAGAGGGGAAAAGTTCATCTGAGGGATTAAAGGAGTCATGTCTTAAAGTTGTCTTGTAACGTTTTTATAGCAACATGTTTGTAGAGTGTCCATTAACTATGTATATGGGGACATTATTTTGAAGTAATAAGTTTCACACTAACATCCAGATTTGCTCAAAATGCTTGAAAATGAGTCTCTTCAAAATTTAAGTTCAATCGGATAAGGGAAAAGCGTGCCCATGACCCGCGAATGATTCGCGAAAATATTATTTGTCGGTCATAATTTGTGTATATGCTTGTTAAATTGTACCTCACCTAAATTTTAATAAAAGTTATAACGAAGGCCCAGTCTGGAAGATACGCATTTTTCAAAAACTGTTGCATACTTTTAGGAGGATTGATTACTTATAATATTAACTATTTCTAAATTTAATTAAATTTTCAAAATAATAAAAATAAAAAAGAATTTGTATGAAGGTATCAGAAGGGGTTTTTCATATAAAAATTAACAAATTACTTACAAAAGAAAAAATTGCAGCTAAAAAGTGCCTAATCTAAAAGACAATAGATTCGAAACTAGAGTTATTTTGTTTAATGTAAAAGAATATAAACTTTAGCAAAATTTAAGATCCATTTTGAAAAAAATATCTAAATTTTTCTGGAAGTTAATCATTTTTCAAAAAGTGTTGCATACTTTTAGGAGGTTTGATTACTTATAATACTATTTCTAAATTAAATAAGTTTTTTAAAATCATAAAAAATAATTTGTATGAAGAACAGGAATCAGAATAATGCCAATCAGTTTTTCATATATGAATAGACAAAGGTTTTCATATATGAATAGGCAAGGGATTAAAAAGTTCAGTTTTTTTATAAATGAAAAGAATTAATCGAAAAATTAAAGCTCCATTTTTATAGCATTATCTGGGCCCAAATTACCGCAATACTATAATACTTTAAGGATAATCAAAATTATTTAAAAGATGCTCAGTTCACTTTATTTTTTTTGTAATTATTTGCCAAAATATGACCAATAGTAAAAGAGTTTTAATTGAACTATATGTTTTTAGAAACGAATCAAAATGGATACCAATTTTAAAATAAACTTTTTGCATCGAAGTAACTTTGAACATCCCTAAATTATACATCAAAATATTGGCTTAAAAGTCTGAGTTTTTGAACGATATCGAATGCGGTAATTTGTATAAGTATTTTTTTTAAACTGTTGCATACTTTTAGGAGGTTTGATTACTTATAATATTAACTATTTCTATATTTATATAATTTTTCAAAATAATACAAATTATGAAGAGTATAAGGTATGAAGATCTATTTATAAAGACAAATCTAAATTTTTTAAAAAACATAAATTTTTTCAAAAAATGTAGCATAGTTTTAGGAGGTTTATTAGACGAAGTTTTACTTATTTTACAAAAAAATCTCATTTTCGTTTTAATATTCTTTTATATAGAAATATATAGATGATACGAACATTTTTTGAGAAATATCTTGTTTCTTCTAGAAGATATAGAAACTTTTCAGAAATTCTAGCATACTTTTAGGAGATTTATTTAACGAAATATTACTTATTTTTTCTATGCAAATCTCATTTTTTATTTAATGTTTATTTAAATAGAAATGTCTAGATATTTTTTGGAGAAAATAAGCATTTTTCAAAAACTGTTGCATACTTGTAGGTGGTCAACTAAATGCATTATATTTGTTTCTATTTAAATATCATTTTCAAATGGATAAAATTGAATTTCTAGAAAGAATATGGAATAGAATTACTTTTTCTTAAATTAGAATATTTTAAAAAAATTTCGTTATTTTTGAGAAATATTCAAAAATTAAAATTTTAGCACAAATGGTTTGCCTTGAATTTGGTTATTATGACTAAATGGAGAGATGGAATACATATATGGAATAGTACATTGAAAAAAAGATCAGGACTAGTCCTTTCCATGTCTGTAGAAATAATTTCTAACCTAAAACTGAAGTTTTTTAACAAACAAATTTCAAAAGTTCAAATTTTACTAAAATCTTTTTGGGAAGAAATGGAATATAAATCTTATAAATACAAAACATTAACCAGAACTATTTCTTCATAACTCTATAAATTGAACCTCCAAATAAAGTTTACAAAAATTTTAAAGAATTTTTAAACAACTTCATAATGATTTTTTGAGAAATTTCTTTTAATATGAACAAAGGGATGCCTAAGGGCTATATGGAAAATAAAGACAACATCTAGTAGTTTCCAAAACAATAGATAAAGTTTCTAAGTTTGTAAGATTATGGAAGAATTTTCAAAATAATAAAAATTAATTCTGTTTAATTTAATTCTTTTTATATGATAATATTGGCTTTATTTTTATATTTTGCAAAGACATTATAATTCGTATTTAGTTTGTCTGACAAATTATAGGTAAAACCGATAATGATGGCCTAAAAAACAATCAAAAGCTTAAGCACACCAACGTTTTTAATAAAATGTTTGATATATCACACAATTATTTAAAAAATCCCTTTAAAAAAATGTGTAAGATGGTGTCGTTTGGATTGGGATCAACATGACCAAATACAGATTGAAGTCCATAGAGATTATATAGAATATAAACCGAAGGGTAGTAGTTTTCAAAACTTAAGATCAAAGCTCTTAATTTAAAATTCTTCTATCAATGATTAAAGTTAGTTTAATGAAAATGTATGAAATAATAATGTGTGTCAAAATTTAAGACATTTTTTGCTATTGAGGAGCCCAAAAATAGGCAGCACTTTCGAAAAGTTTTAAAAACGTTTTGCATATTAGAATTAATTTCATAAAGACTTATAAAGTATTCATATTTTTTATTTAAATTCTTTAAAAATAATGTTTTTTTTATATTATTAAAGTTAAACACTTTTATGTCTGGGGTCAAAGGTCAAGCATTTTTTTTTTAATTTTCTATACCAAAAAAAGCAGTTTCCAAATAAAAAGTGATTTTGAAAAATGGTTCAAGGACTTTGCGACAATTTAATTCAATTCATACTCGTAAAATATCATAACTTTATATTGACCTTTGAAGTTTTTATAAAGTAAATTGTTTCTTTTAGTAGCTTTTTTAACTACACCTTTGCCTTGACCTTTAGGGCTTTGCTTTTTATAGATTTGTTTAAATACAAAAAAAGATCTAAAGATAAATTTATATAATATATATAAATCTATCTAGCATTTATACATTAATAATATCAAAACAATTAACTCATCTAAATATTTAGTTTTCAAAATTTTTTGTTATTTCAAGAAACCCAAATTCTCTCTAGTACTAAACCCCAAATATACGACCATTTGTCCCCAAATGATGCTGACCTTTCTCAGTCATATATTGTTTTTGTTTAAAAATACAAAAACATTAGAGTTTAAATAAATTTCGGGTATTTTTTAGTATTAAAGAGTTTTTCCTTTTTTCTCCTCATTTAGTATCCTTTTAGTGTTATGATCCTTGTAGAAGTTATTCAACTGCTTGATGTAGTTGTTAGTTTAACTAATTTTCCTTCAAATGTTTCCCTCTAACCTAAAACCATGTTGTGTATCTTAACGCAAACATGGAAAATTTTACCCTGTGGGAAAAAGTTACAGTTTTGAAGGCTGTTAAAAGACATGACTTTGGGGATCTAAAGACTTGCAAAAATTCATTTTTATTTTAGTAACAATTCCAAGAGTAAAATTTCTTTATAAAAAATTGTTCTATAGAAAAATTTTTTATTAAAAATTTTTCTATAGAAAATTTTTCTATTAAAAATTTTTCTATAGAAATTTTTTTATCAAAAATTTTTCTATAGAACATTTTTTTATCCAAAATTGTTCTATAAAAATGTTTTTCTATAGAAAATTTTTTTTATCAAAAAGTTTCTCTAGAAAATTTTTTTATGAAAAGTTTTTCTACAGAAAATTTTTTACCAAAAAATTGTTTGATATAATTTTTTTTTTAAATGTTTCTATAGAAAATTTGTTTATCCAAATTTGTCTATAGAAAATTTTTTATCAAAAATGTTTCTATAGAAAACTTTTTTTATCAAAAATTTTTCTATAGAAAACTTTTTTATCAAAAATTTTTCTATAGAAAACTTTTTTATCAAAAATTTTTCTATAGAAAACCTTTTATCAAAAAAGTTTCTATAGAAAACTTTTTATCAAAAATTTTTCTATAGAAAAGTTTTTTATTAAAAATTTTTCTATAGAAAACTTTTTATCATAAATTTTTCTACAGAAAACTTTTTTATCAAAAATGTTTCTAAAGAAAATGTTTTTATTAAAAATTTTTCTATAGAAATGTTTTATCAAAAATTTTTC
This sequence comes from Stomorhina lunata, assembly GCA_933228675.1. Lineage (NCBI taxonomy): Eukaryota > Metazoa > Arthropoda > Insecta > Diptera > Rhiniidae > Stomorhina > Stomorhina lunata. Next base: position 26,870,264 of record OW121741.1, on the reverse strand, counting down.
TATAGAAAATTTTTTTAACAAAATTTTTTTTTATCAAAAATTGTTCTATAGATTTTTTTTTTTATCCAAAATGTTTCCATAGAAAATTTTTTTATCCAAAATTTTCTAGAGAAAATTTTTTATAGAAAATTTTTTTATCCAAAATTTTCTAGAGAAAATTTTTTATAGAAAATTTTTTTATCCAAAATTTTCTATAAAACTTTTTTATCAAAAATTTTTCTATAGAAACTTTTTGTGCCAAAAATTTTTCTATAGAATATTTTTGTGTCAAAAATTTTTCTATAGAAAATTTTTGTGTCAAAAATTTTTCTATAGAAAATTTCTTTATCAAAAATTCTATAGAAAAAATTTTTGTATCAAAAATTTTCTATAAAAAATTTGTTTATCCAAAATTTTCTATAGAAAATTTGTTTATCCAAAATTTTCTATAGAAAATTTTTTATCAAAAATTTTTCTATAGAAAACTTTTTTATCAAAAACTTTTCTATAGAAAACTTTTTTATCAAAAATTTTTCTATAGAAAACTTTTTTATCAAAAATTTTTCTATAGAAAACTTTTTTATCAAAAATTTTTCTATAGAAAACTTTTTTATCAAAAATTTTTCTATAGAAAACTTTTTTATTTATTTGGGAATTAATTATTCGAACTTTAGAATTGATTGAAAAATTAGGTTTAATCAGGCTTGAGTTCATTTAACTTTCAAATTATTAATTTTGAAAATTTGAAAAGTAATTGTGGAGAAAAACTGAAAAAATTATTTTTGAACGCGGCTCAGTGGATTGCAATTTCTGTCCCGCCACAGGACGTCATCAGCACTTAGCGCCCTCGACCACAGTCGAGTTGTCAAATTGCAGAGATAATCATCAATTTAACTCATTGAGTTTGATCGAACATCACTACGTTTAATTGATTGTGTATTCTCCTATTACTTGTTTTGCTCGATCTTTTCACTTGCCGTTGGCATGTAGAGAAGAACAAGACTTTTTGGTTTGATGCTATTTTTAGAATAGTAACAATGTTAACAACATATGTATGTAAGTAAATTACATGAATGTATGTAAATGCAACGTGCCCTTTGCTTTTATTTATTTGGGAATTAATTATTCGAACTTTAGAATTGATTGAAAAATTAGGTTTAATCAGGCTTGAGTTCATTTAACTTTCAAATTATTAATTTTGAAAATTTGAAAAGTAATTGTGGAGAAAAACTGAAAAAATTATTTTTGAACGCGGCTCAGTGGATTGCAATTTCTGTCCCGCCACAGGACGTCATCAGCACTTAGCGCCCTCGACCACAGTCGAGTTGTCAAATTGCAGAGATAATCATCAATTTAACTCATTGAGTTTGAATTAATAATTTGAAAGTTAAATGAACTCAAGCCTGATTAAACCTAATTTTTCAACGAAAACTTTTTTATCAAAAATTTTTCTATAGAAAACTTTTTTATCAAAAATTTTTCTATAGAAAACTTTTTTATCAAACATTTTTCTATAGAAAATTTCTTTATCAAAAATTAAGAATAAAGAAAATGTTTTTATCAAAAATTTTGCTATAGAAATGTTTTATCAAAAATTTTTCTATAGAAAATTCTTTTAACAAATATTTTTATATAGAAAATTTTTTTATCAAAAATTTTTCTATAGAAAATTTTTTTATCAACAATTTTTCTATAGAAAATTTTTTTATCAAAAATTTTTCTATCAAAAATTGATCTATAGATTTTTTTTTATCAAAAATGTTTCTTTAGAAAATTTTTTTATCCAAAATTTTCTAAAGAAAATTATTTTATCAAAAATTTTTCTATAGAAAATTTTTTTATGAAAAGCTTTTCTATAGAAAATTTTTCTATAGAAAATTTTTTTATCAAAATTTGTAGTGTCAAAAATTTTTCTATAGAAAATTTTTTTATGAAAAGTTTTTCTATAAAAAATTTTTTTATCAAAAATTTGTCTTTAGAGAATTTTCTATAGAAAAATACTTTTATCAAAAATTTTTCTAAAGAAAATTGTTTATCAAAAATTTTTCTATAGAAATTTTTTTATTAAAAATTTTTCTATAGAAAATTTTTTATCAAAAATTTTTCTATAGAAAATTTTTTATCAGAAATTTTTCTATAGAAAATTTTTTTATCCAAAATGTTTCTATAGGAAACTTTTTTATCAAAAATTTTTCTATAGAAAATTTTTGTTTCAAAAATTTTTCTTAAGAAAATTTTCTATAGAAAAATTTTTGTATAGAAAATTTTTTTATCAAAAATTTTTCTATAGAAAATTTTTTTATTAAAAATTATTCTAAAGAAAATTTTTTTTCAAAATTTTCTATAAAAATTTTTGACAACAATTTTTCTATAGAAATTTTTTTTATCAAAAATGTTTCTATAGAAAATTTTTTTATCAAAAATTTTTCTATAAAAATTTTTTTTTATCAATTTTATTTCTATAAAAAATTTGTTTATCCATCATTTTCCCATAGAAAATTTTTTTATTAAAAATTTTTCTATATTTTTGGATCAAAAATTTTTTTATCAAAAATTTTTCTATAAAAATTTTTTTTTATCAATTTTATTTCAATAAAAAATTTGTTTATCCATCATTTTCCCATAGAAATTTTTTTTATTAAAATTCTATTTCTATATTTTTGGATCAAAAATTTTTTTATCAAAAATTTTTCTATAAAAAATTTTTTATCAATTATTTTTGTATAAAAATTTTTTTTATCCATGATTTTCCTATAGAAAATTTTTTTATTAAAAAGTTTTCCATAGAAAATTTTTATAATTTTTTTAACTTAGAGGGTTCCCAGGAATTAATTAAATCCCTTCAACCAAAAAATGTTAAATCGCTCATTGCGCTAAAATTTTTCCCGCTGGGCAAATTTAAAGTTACATTGAAATACTAATATAACAAAACAGCTCTCATTTGTAATGGCTAAGCTGGGAATTATGTCACATAACAACTAAAGCAGAGAGGTCATTAGGTTTCTTGTTATTGGGTTTACCAAGAACATGCAACATGAACAACCAACACCACAACAGAGAAAAGAAAACTTAAAAAATGATAAAGATAAACTTAAGTATAGTTTGGTTAAACAACAATAAGTTTAAACATCCACAATTGTTGTCACTAACTCTTTGATTGTGTGTGTATGTGTGTGTGTGTGTGCGAGTTTATCAGAATGTCTTAGTGTATTAAATCCTCTTTTGCTTAGAAACTATTGTTGGATGGATTATAAAACTGCAATGATCAATTGAATTATTCTTTGAGTTGAACGATTTAAAGATATAATACAAGATGTTTACTTGTATAAATTTATAGAGAACTTATTATTGGCAGTATTGAGTAGATAGTACAGACTTGTATTAAAATGCGTTACATACATCAGCACAAACTTATAACACCCTTTCCAACTATTGTGGTGAAGGGTATAAAAATTACTCTTACACAAGTAAAACCCACAAACATACAATTATTTAAAAGTTTGTCCTGTTGGTAGGCCTGATTTAGAATAACATAACTTTTACTATTTTCTTAATAAATATTATTAATTACTGCTTCGACACATTATGCGTTTCAAAGGCGTTATTATGATTGATTGATATTTAAGTGCTAAAACGCTGTCTGACATGCCAAGTTAAAGTTTAAATTTAAAAGAGAAATTAATTATGTATAAGTAACATGATATTTAGATTAAAGTTTTAAAATCAAACAGACCGAGTTAATAAGTTTAAGACAAATTAAAAGTTTACCACAACTTTATCAATTATAATTTTAGATATATATATATGTATGTATATGTGCATGAATATTGACTTCAATAGCCAAATCCTACAAACTAAAAGTTTGTGTTGAAATAAATTGAATAAATTTTAGAATAACGGATATATACAATTATAGGTTTTTTAATTTATCTAGATTAATAGAGAATTTTATGGTTTTACAATTAGAATTTAAAATGTGGTTTTTGTAATTAGTGAGTATTTAAATATAAATTTATTTTGAAAATATTGTATATGCCTAATGCTGATATCAGCAATATTATTTCCCTGAAATATATTGAATCATTTATTGATTTTATCAATATTTTTCTAATTATAGTTTATAATTTAGTGTAAACTAACAAGATTGTACGTGAAACATTGTGATGCTACATTCGAGATGATTCTTGTGAATTGATTGTAGTGATCTCAAAATCCGATTTCAATGCAAAGCATTTCGAAGATAAGTAGGAGTATACACATGTATTAGTCTTTGTCTTATTTTATGTCTAAGTCATGTCGTAGTCTATATCTTAGTCTTTCATTTAACTTATCTCTTAAAATATCTCGTAGAATATCTTTCGTGGCACGCTCCAGTATTCAATTTAAAATTTTCTTATATCAATTTATTTATAAGCTTTTTTTATATATAAACGCAAAAGAAAACAACATGCAAAAATTTACAACCCCTGAATTATATACAAACTGCAATGAAAATCGTCTTTAGGCAAAATTTTAATTAAAAACCATTTGTAGTAAATTGTTTTCATTTCAAAGTAATTCAACGGATGTTTGCAGGCTTTTCTTTTTATATTTAGAAAAATGTTGTTTGTGGCCAGCATCACAGAGGCGAAGTTGTTGTTCATGTTTAAAATTGCAAAGGTTGATAATTTTATAATGCCAATATAATTGTTTTTATAGTCATAGTCTAGTCATAGTCTAGTCATAGTCTAGTCATAGTCTAGTCATAGTCTAGTCATAGTCTAGTCATAGTCTAGTCATAGTCTAGTCATAGTCTAGTCATAGTCTAGTCATAGTCTAGTCATAGTCTAGTCATAGTCTAGTCATAGTCTAGTCATAGTCTAGTCATAGTCTAGTCATAGTCTAGTCATAGTCTAGTCATAGTCTAGTCATAGTCTAGTCATAGTCTAGTCATAGTCTAGTCATAGTCTAGTCATAGTCTAGTCATAGTCTAGTCATAGTCTAGTCATAGTCTAGTCATAGTCTAGTCATAGTCTAGTCATAGTCTAGTCATAGTCTAGTCATAGTCTAGTCATAGTCTAGTCATAGTCTAGTCATAGTCTAGTCATAGTCTAGTCATAGTCTAGTCATAGTCTAGTCATAGTCTAGTCATAGTCTAGTCATAGTCTAGTCATAGTCTAGTCATAGTCTAGTCATAGTCTAGTCATAGTCTAGTCATAGTCTAGTCATAGTCTAGTCATAGTCTAGTCATAGTCTAGTCATAGTCTAGTCATAGTCTAGTCATAGTCTAGTCATAGTCTAGTCATAGTCTAGTCATAGTCTAGTCATAGTCTAGTCATAGTCTAGTCATAGTCTAGTCATAGTCTAGTCATAGTCTAGTCATAGTCTAGTCATAGTCTAGTCATAGTCTAGTCATAGTCTAGTCATAGTCTAGTCATAGTCTAGTCATAGTCTAGTCATAGTCTAGTCATAGTCTAGTCATAGTCTAGTCATAGTCTAGTCATAGTCTAGTCATAGTCTAGTCATAGTCTAGTCATAGTCTAGTCATAGTCTAGTCATAGTCTAGTCATAGTCTAGTCATAGTCTAGTCATAGTCTAGTCATAGTCTAGTCATAGTCTAGTCATAGTCTAGTCATAGTCTAGTCATAGTCTAGTCATAGTCTAGTCATAGTCTAGTCATAGTCTAGTCATAGTCTAGTCATAGTCTAGTCATAGTCTAGTCATAGTCTAGTCATAGTCTAGTCATAGTCTAGTCATAGTCTAGTCATAGTCTAGTCATAGTCTAGTCATAGTCTAGTCATAGTCTAGTCATAGTCTAGTCATAGTCTAGTCATAGTCTAGTCATAGTCTAGTCATAGTCTAGTCATAGTCTAGTCATAGTCTAGTCATAGTCTAGTCATAGTCTAGTCATAGTCTAGTCATAGTCTAGTCATAGTCTAGTCATAGTCTAGTCATAGTCTAGTCATAGTCTAGTCATAGTCTAGTCATAGTCTAGTCATAGTCTAGTCATAGTCTAGTCATAGTCTAGTCATAGTCTAGTCATAGTCTAGTCATAGTCTAGTCATAGTCTAGTCATAGTCTAGTCATAGTCTAGTCATAGTCTAGTCATAGTCTAGTCATAGTCTAGTCATAGTCTAGTCATAGTCTAGTCATAGTCTAGTCATAGTCTAGTCATAGTCTAGTCATAGTCTAGTCATAGTCTAGTCATAGTCTAGTCATAGTCTAGTCATAGTCTAGTCATAGTCTAGTCATAGTCTAGTCATAGTCTAGTCATAGTCTAGTCATAGTCTAGTCATAGTCTAGTCATAGTCTAGTCATAGTCTAGTCATAGTCTAGTCATAGTCTAGTCATAGTCTAGTCATAGTCTAGTCATAGTCTAGTCATAGTCTAGTCATAGTCTAGTCATAGTCTAGTCATAGTCTAGTCATAGTCTAGTCATAGTCTAGTCATAGTCTAGTCATAGTCTAGTCATAGTCTAGTCATAGTCTAGTCATAGTCTAGTCATAGTCTAGTCATAGTCTAGTCATAGTCTAGTCATAGTCTAGTCATAGTCTAGTCATAGTCTAGTCATAGTCTAGTCATAGTCTAGTCATAGTCTAGTCATAGTCTAGTCATAGTCTAGTCATAGTCTAGTCATAGTCTAGTCATAGTCTAGTCATAGTCTAGTCATAGTCTAGTCATAGTCTAGTCATAGTCTAGTCATAGTCTAGTCATAGTCTAGTCATAGTCTAGTCATAGTCTAGTCATAGTCTAGTCATAGTCTAGTCATAGTCTAGTCATAGTCTAGTCATAGTCTAGTCATAGTCTAGTCATAGTCTAGTCATAGTCTAGTCATAGTCTAGTCATAGTCTAGTCATAGTCTAGTCATAGTCTAGTCATAGTCTAGTCATAGTCTAGTCATAGTCTAGTCATAGTCTAGTCATAGTCTAGTCATAGTCTAGTCATAGTCTAGTCATAGTCTAGTCATAGTCTAGTCATAGTCTAGTCATAGTCTAGTCATAGTCTAGTCATAGTCTAGTCATAGTCTAGTCATAGTCTAGTCATAGTCTAGTCATAGTCTAGTCATAGTCTAGTCATAGTCTAGTCATAGTCTAGTCATAGTCTAGTCATAGTCTAGTCATAGTCTAGTCATAGTCTAGTCATAGTCTAGTCATAGTCTAGTCATAGTCTAGTCATAGTCTAGTCATAGTCTAGTCATAGTCTAGTCATAGTCTAGTCATAGTCTAGTCATAGTCTAGTCATAGTCTAGTCATAGTCTAGTCATAGTCTAGTCATAGTCTAGTCATAGTCTAGTCATAGTCTAGTCATAGTCTAGTCATAGTCTAGTCATAGTCTAGTCATAGTCTAGTCATAGTCTAGTCATAGTCTAGTCATAGTCTAGTCATAGTCTAGTCATAGTCTAGTCATAGTCTAGTCATAGTCTAGTCATAGTCTAGTCATAGTCTAGTCATAGTCTAGTCATAGTCTAGTCATAGTCTAGTCATAGTCTAGTCATAGTCTAGTCATAGTCTAGTCATAGTCTAGTCATAGTCTAGTCATAGTCTAGTCATAGTCTAGTCATAGTCTAGTCATAGTCTAGTCATAGTCTAGTCATAGTCTAGTCATAGTCTAGTCATAGTCTAGTCATAGTCTAGTCATAGTCTAGTCATAGTCTAGTCATAGTCTAGTCATAGTCTAGTCATAGTCTAGTCATAGTCTAGTCATAGTCTAGTCATAGTCTAGTCATAGTCTAGTCATAGTCTAGTCATAGTCTAGTCATAGTCTAGTCATAGTCTAGTCATAGTCTAGTCATAGTCTAGTCATAGTCTAGTCATAGTCTAGTCATAGTCTAGTCATAGTCTAGTCATAGTCTAGTCATAGTCTAGTCATAGTCTAGTCATAGTCTAGTCATAGTCTAGTCATAGTCTAGTCATAGTCTAGTCATAGTCTAGTCATAGTCTAGTCATAGTCTAGTCATAGTCTAGTCATAGTCTAGTCATAGTCTAGTCATAGTCTAGTCATAGTCTAGTCATAGTCTAGTCATAGTCTAGTCATAGTCTAGTCATAGTCTAGTCATAGTCTAGTCATAGTCTAGTCATAGTCTAGTCATAGTCTAGTCATAGTCTAGTCATAGTCTAGTCATAGTCTAGTCATAGTCTAGTCATAGTCTAGTCATAGTCTAGTCATAGTCTAGTCATAGTCTAGTCATAGTCTAGTCATAGTCTAGTCATAGTCTAGTCATAGTCTAGTCATAGTCTAGTCATAGTCTAGTCATAGTCTAGTCATAGTCTAGTCATAGTCTAGTCATAGTCTAGTCATAGTCTAGTCATAGTCTAGTCATAGTCTAGTCATAGTCTAGTCATAGTCTAGTCATAGTCTAGTCATAGTCTAGTCATAGTCTAGTCATAGTCTAGTCATAGTCTAGTCATAGTCTAGTCATAGTCTAGTCATAGTCTAGTCATAGTCTAGTCATAGTCTAGTCATAGTCTAGTCATAGTCTAGTCATAGTCTAGTCATAGTCTAGTCATAGTCTAGTCATAGTCTAGTCATAGTCTAGTCATAGTCTAGTCATAGTCTAGTCATAGTCTAGTCATAGTCTAGTCATAGTCTAGTCATAGTCTAGTCATAGTCTAGTCATAGTCTAGTCATAGTCTAGTCATAGTCTAGTCATAGTCTAGTCATAGTCTAGTCATAGTCTAGTCATAGTCTAGTCATAGTCTAGTCATAGTCTAGTCATAGTCTAGTCATAGTCTAGTCATAGTCTAGTCATAGTCTAGTCATAGTCTAGTCATAGTCTAGTCATAGTCTAGTCATAGTCTAGTCATAGTCTAGTCATAGTCTAGTCATAGTCTAGTCATAGTCTAGTCATAGTCTAGTCATAGTCTAGTCATAGTCTAGTCATAGTCTAGTCATAGTCTAGTCATAGTCTAGTCATAGTCTAGTCATAGTCTAGTCATAGTCTAGTCATAGTCTAGTCATAGTCTAGTCATAGTCTAGTCATAGTCTAGTCATAGTCTAGTCATAGTCTAGTCATAGTCTAGTCATAGTCTAGTCATAGTCTAGTCATAGTCTAGTCATAGTCTAGTCATAGTCTAGTCATAGTCTAGTCATAGTCTAGTCATAGTCTAGTCATAGTCTAGTCATAGTCTAGTCATAGTCTAGTCCATTTAAACTCTAGAATTATAGAGCGAAGGATATGGCGATATTTAGTTTTTGTTTTATTTCTTCAAACAAAAAAGACTTTTGACAAAAAGTACAAAAATAATTTTATACTAACACATACATTTTTTTCTGTTAGTTTTTCCTTTTTTTTATGAATTTACTACAAATAACATATATTTTGGTTTTAAAGCTACTTTAACCTAAAATAAATATATGGCACAAAAACCGACTTCTATCCTTTTGTTTAAAATCTCGGACACATGCCTGATATGTGATTGTGTCATTTGGGTATGTGGAAGAGAGAAACAATGGGACATGGCAGGCTAGCGCCAATGAATGCCAGAACATAGTTAAAATTCAAATAAATGAATACCAACTTTTTTATTCAATACAGATGCGAAGACAAAAGGATATGCAGAAAAATTTTCTTCTGTAACTTTTTTTTTTGGAATTTATGAATAGTTTTCGGATTCTTTTCATACAAAAATATAACAGCAACTAATTTACATGCAGACAGTGGGGGATAAAATAGTACAATAAAAAAAAACTCAAAAATAAAGTTTGCTTAGAAATTCTAGAGAAAATGTACTAATAATCTATTTGATTCTTTGCTAGATTTATATTTAGTAAAAATTAAATGAAGTTTTAAAAGTTTGTATAATTTTTATACTGACTGTAACTTTATCTTTAACTTTTATGTTATTATACATATAAAATATAAAGCAAACAAAGGTTTAATTATCCATGTGCTAGTTTTTTTGGTATTGTTTTCAATGGTTGAAAGAATTTGTTTTGTCAGTTTCAAAGAAATCTAGAGTAAAATAAAAGTTAAATCATAATAATAAAAAAAGTAGCCCAGCCTTTAAATCCTTATATAATGTGACAAAAGGATAAAAACTAATTTGAATAATTTTATTTTTAATCAAAAAAGGAGGATGATATTCAAATTGTTTTATTTTGTAATTTCCAGATAACACTAGTTCACAAAATTCAACTTTTTGTGATACATTTGATCAATACTATAGTTTTTATTCATTACGGTCTCCTGATTAAAAAGACAGTCGAAATTTAAATTTGTTTTAAAAGAATTATTAAAAAAAAAAAACTTTGAATAACATTTTCCATTTTTGAAAAGACTGATCCATTGATTTTATCATAATATGAGCCATAACCGCCAAACAAGCTTAAGCGGCATAAAGGACGATTTTTATTTCATTATTAAAATTTATCGCAGTAGAATTTACCGATTTTTATATGAAAGCTATGGCCAAAAATGGACTGGTTCCTATAAAATTTGACATACTGACTGAAAGTTGTATAAAACTTCTCTGTACTAAATTTAGTAGTCATAGATTTTACAATTTTATTCAATTTATCAACATTAGTGTGTTTCCCGAGGCGGGGTTATATGGGAGCTCTAACTAAATGTGAACTGATTTTACCCATTTTCAGCACACAACTTCTTTAACACATCGAAAATACTTTTGCTAAATTTTGTATCTCTAGCTCTTGTAGTTAAGGAGCTATCGCGCATTCCTCTGACGGAAAGACGGATTTAAACCGTCTTTTCTTTTTATATTTTTGTGTTTCCGTAAGTTTTTTATATGGGAGCTATGGTCAAATAATAACCGATTGTAACCAAATTTTGCACACTGACTGGCATTTAGATAAGACTTCCTTTTGTAAAATTTTGTTGCTGTAGCCTTTTTCGCTAAGGCGCTATAGCGCTTTTATCTGACGGATAGACGGACATAAACCCCCTTTACTTTTTATATTTTTGTGTTTCCGTAAGTTTTTTTATATGGGAGCTATGGTTAAATGGTGACCGATTGTGACAAGATTTTTTACACTGGTTGGCATTGACATAAGACCTCCTTGTGCTAAATTATATCTGGTATAGTTTTAGATTTACTGTCATTTAAGTGTATTTTTGGTGAAATTTTGGCTGTTTCCATAAGTTTTTTGTATGGGAGCTATGACTAAGTGTGAACCGAGTTTGATGAAATTTCATATGCTGCCTATGGCTTATGGAAGACTTCTTTATACCAAATTTTATCATCATAGCTTTTATAGTTTGTTATTTATTAGCAAATAAGCGATTAGCGTAGGCGAGGTTATACGGGAGCTATAGTCAAATGTTAATCGATTTTGCCCAATTTCAATACCAAAATTTTCTCATAGATGAAGAATGTTTTTCTAAGTTTTAGTGAGCTAGCTTCTTTCATTTAGGCGTTATCGTGATTTCAACAGACAAACAGACAGACAGACGGACATCGCTCAATCGTCTTAGAATTTCATAAGGATTCAGAATATATATCGTTTTTGATTTTTGAGCCAATATTAAGGAAATTACAAACGGAATGACAATCTCAATAGACCCCCCATTCTTTTTGATGGTGGGTATAAAAACGAGCATATGATGCAGAGCCTACAAAATTCCTACAATTTTATGGTTATCACTAGTCGTAATGGGAAACAATGGACAGATGTAGGTTAACAATATTGGGCTTCCAAGCTGGCAGGGATATAGGAGCAATAACCAAATATCAAACGATTTCGAGACAATCTCAATATTTCCCCTATATTTTTTGATGGTGGGTATAAAAGTAGTTTAATGTAAACGTAATTTAGGCAGTTAAATAGTGTTATCACTCTTGAGTATTGAGTTCCATACTAATAAATTTTAAAAATATAGTATTTAAACCTTATCTGATCGTAACTGTATAATAATTATTAAATGTGTTGAGCCTTCATAGTTTTTTTTTTATATACATATAAATATATTTTTTTTTTCTATTAGAATAAATAATGAATTTTTTAAATTTTTGAATTACCCTAATGTTAAGTTAGCATTAAGATAAATTTTAATTTACATTTAGCTTACATTGTAAGCGGTAACTGTTTTTTGCTGAATTTTAATATATGCTTTTGTGTAAATGGAAACAGCTAAAAAAGTAAATAAAAAGTTGAAGTTACTTGCAGTTTTAAAATCATAGCAATCGGTTGTTTTATTTTCGTGTCAAGTTTTTTTTTTTCACCGTGCCCAACTTAAATTATAATTTATTTAATTTAATAAAAATCCTAAAAAATATTAGGAAAAAACATTTTGGCGCCCGAGCAGGGACCTGTGAAAAACTTAAAAATAAAATAAAATAAACAATAAAACAAACATAAAAACATTTAAAGTTTTTTAAAAAATTTAAAGTGTTAATTTTTAGTAAATTTATTTCAACAAATACAAATAAATAAAACATTAACAAATAAATTAAACAAAAACAGTTTAACCAAAAACGAAACAATTCACATAACAATTACAACACATCGCAATTTGTTTCTTCTGTGATCTTCATCTTTCTTCTATCCAGATGCCCCGCTGTGATTGCATCCTTTGTAGAGCTGAGAGACGTAACCAGGAGAGTGATTCCAATCAACAGGTAAAAGTGTAAAAAATATTGTGTTACAACCTTAAATTTTGTAAATTAATCATATTTAAGAGATTTTTGTAATTTATTCAAAAATTAATTCACTGCAAGTCGAACACAATAATATTTTTTACACTTATAAATCTTTGAAACATTTATTTATTTATAAAAAACCACCCTTAAAAGTGAAACTCGCGAGTGTTAAAATTATTGTTTGTAATAAATATACACACACACGCACGATCGTATTATTTGTCTCTTTGCGAATTAAAAGACAAATATATTTATTCTTATTTTACCGTCGGTACTGCAATTGTTTTAAAATAATTTTTTATCGCGTTAAAATTACACAAAAATATTCGCGAGTGTTAATTTATTTAATTATAAAACATTTAATTAACGCTATTACTTCTTTTTCGTTTATTCTTTATTTCTTTATTCGTTATTCTCGGAGAACACATTTCAACTCCACATACACAAACCTTTTGTTTTTATTTATATCAGCTGTCATCAGTGAGTCGCATTTACACTGTGTGTCGTGTGCATTTATACTAGGAGTGCATTTACACGACGTGTACATTAAGGGTGCATTTACACGTGGTGTATTCAAGTTCTTAATAATTTCTTTTAGAAAATTAATATTGCGCGTTTACACTAGCGGTGATAATTATTATAATTTGATTAATATTTATCCTGAAATAAATTAAATTTTCTTGGAAAATAAATATTTTTGGAAATATTATTTTACCAAAGGCTGATTTAAGTGGAGTTGATAGAAAGTAAATAAATTATTTTTATTTTCATAAAAAAGTGGTAGAAATATTATTGCGACTAAACGAAAAAAGTTTCAGAAATCGTTTCCGAATATTGTGTAGCCGACGAGAGAGAAATTAATTTAAAATTTTATTGATTTTTTTCGTAATTCTTTTTACCAAAGCGGGATTTATTTCATTTTAACAATCCACTAAATTATTTTGGATAAATTTGTTAACTTGCTTTGAGGAATTAATTTAATTTTGCAATGACTAGTAGAAAACGCCAAGAATCTCCTTCCAAGTCGGAACCATTGGAGAAATTACTTTCAAAAAAGGCAAAAGTCGTGCAAAATATTGAAAGGATTCGTAAATCCATTATGGAAAAGACGATTTCATTCAATCCGATTGAATTAGAGTGTCGTTTAGATATTTTGAAAAATTATATGGATCAAGCTTTGAAGCTCCAATCAGAGGTCGAAAATATTGATCCTGACAATGATGATAGAGGTGAGATTGAAGATATTTGCGTGACTACTAAATCATTGTTTCTGGGCATTTTATCTAAACATCGCAAATCAAGTGTACCCGAAACTTCGTTTAGTGTTCAATCTCATCAATCTAGACTTCCAAACATGAGGCTTCCTAAATTTAGCGGTAAATATGCCGATTATAAAAATTTCATAAGCTTGTTTGAGAACTTGGTCCATAATGATCCGACGTTGACAGACATAGAAAAATTTAATCATTTAATATCATGTTTGTCCGAAGAAGCTTTAGGAACTGTAAAAGCTTTTCAGATTTCAGAAGAAAATTATCCCAAAGCATTAGCCAGCTTAAAAAGGGTTTATGACAATGAATGTCTAATATTCTTTGATAATATATCAAAACTGTTCGATCTTCCTGAGATTCCAAAACCTTCGGCTTCTGCTTTGCGTAACATGATAGATACAGTTTCTGCAATTTACGATTCATTATTATCTATAGGCGATGATAAGAAAATAACAAATGCAATTTTAATACATTTTGTGATGTCAAAAGTAGATCCAGCGACCAAATCAAAATGGGAAGAACAGCTTGATTACGAAAAGCTGCCTTTGTGGTCAGACTGTGAGGCCGCCTTGAACAAACGCTATCAGCATATTGCTGCTGATGAATCTTCTAGTTCAAGACCGAGGTTTAATAAGAACAAAACGGACAATTATTCTAAGAAAACTAATAAGACATCACTTAATGTTACAAAAGCCAAACAATCTGCTGACAAATGTCTATTTTGCAAGTCAAGTCAACATGAAATTGATAGTTGCCCTTCATTTACTGCTGAGCCTGTACATCAAAGATTTAATTTCATTAAATCTGTACCAGCTTGTATTAATTGTTTGAAAAAGGGCCATACAGTAGCAAGATGTACATCATCAAAGTGTAGAATTTGTAATGGTTCTCATAATTCACTATTACATAGATATAATACAAGTTCTAATAACAATAATAATTCTACAAGTAACTATGATCAGCCGTCTACTTCTCATGCGTCGGTGAATTATTCATCAGCCAATGAAAGAATTATTCTGGCGACGGCTGTAGTGAAAGTAAGAAATAGTTCTGGACATTTCATACTTGCTAGAGCTCTTTTAGATTCCGGTTCTCAACCGAACTTGATAACTGAGGAACTTGCACAGCTACTCCGACTAAAACGTGAAGGAGGCAGATTAAATTTAAATGGCATAAGCGAAACAAGTTCATTTTCCAAATCTTGTATTGATTTAACTGTCACGTCGAGGGTTAATTCTACCCAATTTACTTCTAAGTTTTGGGTACTGAGGTCTATTACAACTCTGCAACCTGATAATAAAATAAGTACAACTAGCTTAAAAATTCCAAAGAATATAGAATTAGCTGATCCTTGTTTTTATAAGCCACAAAAAATCGATTTACTGATTGGCGCAGAAATATTTTTTGATTTAATGTGCGTTGGTCAAATAAAGACTGGTCCGAGCCTTCCAATCTTGCAAAAGACTTCGCTTGGTTGGATTGTTACAGGAAAGTATCATCAATCAAAGGGCTCCCAGAATACTAAAGTTTTTCATTTGAACACTTCGATAGAAAACGAGAATAATGTTGATTCTATCGTCAAAAAATTTTGGGAATTGGAAGAAATTCCAAATGAACCAAGGAAAATTTACTCAGAAGAACAGCAACGATGTGAGGAAATGTTTAGGAATTCCATTCGACGTTTATCGTCAGGACGATTTGAAGTCTCATTGCCTTTCAAATCTGATACAAATCAATTAGGATTGTCCTTCGAAACCGCAAAACGACGTTTTCTTTCATTGGAACGAAGAATTTCCAGAGATTGCGTTATGAAAGAAATGTATCACGATTTCATGAAAGAGTATTCCGATTTAGGTCACATGTCAATATTAGACAAAATACCAGAGCTTCCTCACTATTTTATTCCACATCAATGTGTGTTGCGACCTCAAAGTACAACTACCAAGTTACGAGTAGTTTTTGATGCTTCGTGTAAAACTTCCTCACAAGTATCACTCAATGACTTATTGATGGTTGGTCCAACAGTTCAAGAGGAGTTATATTCAACATTAATCCGTTTTCGACTACATAAATACGCTATCACTGCAGATATTGAAAAAATGTATCGTCAGGTATTAGTTGGCGAAAATGACAGGAATTATCAATTGATCCTTTGGCGAGAGAATCCATCTGATGTATTACAAGTATTTAGGTTAAATACTGTTACCTACGGCACGGCTTCAGCGCCATTTTTAGCCATCAGATGTCTGATTCACCTAAGCGATATAAACAAAGAGACTTTACCGATTGGTTCGGAAGTTATTCGCAGTGATTTTTATGTAGATGATTTGTTGACTGGTGCTGATAGTTATGAAAAGTTAGAAGTAATTCGTGATCAAGTCACTGAAATTTTAAGCTCAGCCGGATTGAATCTAACAAAATGGTGTTCAAATCATCCGAAATTTCTAAATGTTGTTGAAAAGGATAAATTATTACAAAGTGATTCCGATTCGGCCAAAGCTCTTGGTATACATTGGGTGCCGAAGAATGACACATTCAAGTTTCATTTGGAAGACAATTTTCAGAATTTAAAAGCTACGAAAAGAAACATTTTATCTGTTTCTTCGCGCTTATTTGATCCTCTCGGTCTTTTATGCCCAATAGTTACAAAATCGAAAATGTTATTACAAGAGCTTTGGATTCAAAAACTTGACTGGGATGAGTCTATTCCTATGAGACTAACTACTTCATGGGAAAACTTCAAGTCTAATTTAATGGAACTTGGCTCAATAACAATCCCAAGATTCGTCCACACAACTTCAAAATCGAAAATTCAAATTCATGGATTTGCAGATGCATCAATTAGAGCATATGGATGTTGCATTTATATCAGAAGTTCTGAAGCAAATAAAATTGTTTCAAGGCTGCTTACAGCTAAATCGAAAGTTGCGCCTCTTAAGACTAAATCTCTTCCGAGACTTGAGTTGTGCGCTGCGCATCTATTGGCAAAATTGTGGAATCGGATTAAGTTTATGTTAAATATTGAAATCGAGAGTGTTAATTTCTGGACAGATTCAGAAATAACCTTGCACTGGATTAAAACACATCCATCCTCTCTCGCAACTTTTGTTTCGAATAGAGTTGCTGAGATACAAGAATGGTCAGAATACGTTTCATGGCGTCATGTGCCAACTAAACAAAATCCAGCTGACATTGTTTCTAGAGGATGTGATGTGAATGAAATTAAAAGTTCAATATGGTTTGAAGGACCTTCGTTTTTGTTAAGCGATAGTGTCGATTGGCCTGTTAATGAACATTTCGAGTTAACAGAGAACCAAAAATTGTTAGAAAAAAGGAAAGTAAATGTGTTTTTGGCAGTAGAGGATGAACAAAACTGTTTGTTAGATCTTATAGAAAAGTTTTCCTCATATAAGAAATTATTGCGGATTGTTGCTTTCATTTTCAGATTTGTTGATCGTCTGAAGAAACGCAATATTGAGGTTAATTTTACACCTACTGCAAAAGAATTAAAATGGTCGTTCCATAGATTAGTGGAGGCAATCCAGAAAAGTAGCTTTTCTGAGGAAATAGTAAAAATTCAAAAGTCTTTAGCCTTGCCATCTAATATTCAAAGGTTGACGCCATTTATTCATGCATTTACCGAAGAAAAAAGATCGTTCTCATTATTAAGGGTAGGTGGGAGATTGCTTAATGCAGATTTGGATTATAACACCAAATTCCCACTCTTATTACCGAAAGGAAATAGCTTTGTAACACTTTATTTGCGACATCTTCATTTCAGCAATTGTCATGCCGGTACAAGAGCTCTTGTATCTCTCTGTCGGGAGAATATATGGCTAATCAATGCTAAAGAAGAATGTAATAGAATAGTTCGCAAATGTGTACATTGCTTTCGCTATAAACCGAAATTAATGTCCCAAATAATGGGAAATTTGCCCACTAATAGAGTGAGAGCTACTCGGCCATTTTTGTTCGTCGGTGTAGACTTTTGTGGTCCCGTTAACGTGTCATTAAGAATACGTGGTAGACCACCAATAAAAATGTTTATAGCGGTTTTCGTGTGTTTCACTTCGAAGGCGGTACATTTAGATTTAGTATCTGATCTTTCTACTGATTCTTTTCTTCTTTCATTTAAAAGGTTCACCGCCAGGAGAGGTCTTCCCAGCACTGTTTATTGCGACAACGGAACCAACTTCGTGGGGGCCGATCGAGTAATGAAGGAGGTACATCGCAGCAGCAAGCAGGCCGTAGAATCATACGCAGCGTCGTCCGGGGTGAGGTTCAGCTTCATACCACCTCGGGCGCCTCATTTCGGAGGACTGTGGGAAGCCGCAGTCAAGCAAGCGAAGTTCCTACTTCTGCGAGCAGTCGGCAACGCATCGCTAACGCAGGAAGAAATGGGAACCATGCTAGCGGAAGTAGAGGCGGTGCTCAACAGTCGGCCAATAGCACCGCTGTCTCCAGACCCGAACGATGGAGAAGCTCTGACTCCAGCTCATCTTCTAATCGGAGAGGGTCTGCGTTCGCTGCCGCACGTATCCGAAGAAGACGTGACAGGCAAAGAGGGGAGGTTATGGAAGCGTTGGCGTCTGCTTTGCGCTCTCAAGCAGACATTCTGGCAACATTGGTCTCGAGATTACATTCTGGGGCTTCAGGGCAAAGCCAAGTGGAACGAGGCGAAGCCCAACCTCAGAATAGGTCAAGTGGTAGTAATCCACGAGGACAATTGCCCGCCACAACAATGGCTGACCGGGAGAGTCGTGCACGTCGTCGAAGGCGAAGACGGCAAGGTCAGAGTGGCGGAGGTCAAGACCAGAACCGGCATTTATAAACGGCCGATTCAAAAGCTGGCGCCCCTTCCTTATGATTGAAGACATTCCAGTCGTTCAATGGGGCCGGAATGTTGAGCCTTCATAGTTTTTTTTTTATATACATATAAATATATTTTTTTTTTCTATTAGAATAAATAATGAATTTTTTAAATTTTTGAATTACCCTAATGTTAAGTTAGCATTAAGATAAATTTTAATTTACATTTAGCTTACATTGTAAGCGGTAACTGTTTTTTGCTGAATTTTAATATATGCTTTTGTGTAAATGGAAACAGCTAAAAAAGTAAATAAAAAGTTGAAGTTACTTGCAGTTTTAAAATCATAGCAATCGGTTGTTTTATTTTCGTGTCAAGTTTTTTTTTTTCACCGTGCCCAACTTAAATTATAATTTATTTAATTTAATAAAAATCCTAAAAAATATTAGGAAAAAACAAAATGCTTTAACAATTATTTTCATTTCTCAAATTTAAACAACAAAATCTAATTTATCTTTTAATTTCACTTCAATGTCTTCAAAAATGCGTCTCAGAAAAATTGATTACTTAAGCAAAGTACACAAAACACCAAGGCAACCGCTTCCGGCATTTAAAATTCCCTTGGAAACCGACATTATTTTGAAATCAAAATTTTAACGAATAAGTTAGATTACTTTAAAATGTATCTGCAAACACAAAGGAAAAACAAAGCGGAAGTTAAATAAGAACACAATATTTTCCTAAAGTTTTCTTTCATGCTGTTTTGAGACGGCGGAAGTAAATAACTCTGTTATAATTATATTTGCCATGGAGAGATATAGAGAATGACAGAAATACAGGAAAGGGTGAGGGGTGAAAGAAAGGGGGGTTTGGGGAGTTGAAGTGTTTAATGAATAATGAATCTTTAAATGTTGTTACAATTTATGTAAACAGATGAAGGATGTTTAAATTATAAATTTTGTGGAATATAAATGGTAGCAGCTAAATTATATTTTGTATGAGTAATTATAAAATTAATAGTTTGACACGTCTCTGGTATTAAAGTAGATAAAGCTCAATTTTCAGAGCTTTAGTCTAGTCAAACTTACATTAGTATCTCCTATATATTATCCTCACAAAATATGTCGATTTCACATCCTCTTCCATTCCTTATCATCTTTTTGCTTCCCATACTTAATTTATTTTGTTTAAACTCCTTTTCTGTTCTATAAATTATTGTTTAAAATGCAAATCTTATTACTAAAGGGTTTGTCTGCTGTGCCAGCGCTCGACCATACATCATTTTATTATTGTCAGCCATAAATGTATGGCAATAAAATGCATATGCATTTTATAAAATTGTCCTGATTTATTGCGATTTACGTTTTTTTTTGCCCTTTTAGTAGGAAAATTTTAAACCGAAAATGCAACTGTTAAAAAGACAATAAATTTGTTAAGTCATAAAATCGATTTTTAAATATTGGGTAAAAAAATTGTCTTTCTGCTGGTTAAAAGAAAAAAGTTAGGGATATAAATATTTAAACAATTTGTGAAAATAATAATTACACTACTCAACACTCAAAATTTAAATGGAAATAAAAATGTTTCATTTAACAAAAAAATGATCCATTCATCAAAAGTTAGGCGTTGTTGCAGGTCGTGCACAACCAAGGTCGTCCACAAGATGTGATAATTTACTTTGTCTCTACTTCAATGATATAAATTTAGTGTGAAATTTTGTCACAAGATTCCGAAAATACGTCTTAGAATAAGAGCCACCTGAGGGTATTCCGGGGTCCTGATGTATTGAAAACACTCAGATGGCCTCCACTCTCGTGACGTCTGTGCAACAGTTTTTCAAAAAGTTATTATTATAGACTCACAATCGTGTAATCACTATACAAATCAAGGTTGGCCATTATTTGCGTGACAGGGGAGTAACATCAATTTATATTAAACAGGAAAACTTTTGCTTTACTCATACCCAAAAAAAAAAAACACAAACAAAAATGGATATTAAACTAACAATACATAACAAAACATACAATACAACTCTTAGAAAACATTCCCATTTAAAACGATTTCATTTAGAAACGATTATTTGGCCAACCTTGATGTAATTTCTTGTCACATTGACTTAAGGTAGAAGGCCAATGCACGCGGCAAGCGGCTGCGGGCGGCAATCAGCTGTTTTTTGATTTGTCAAATTTCAAGCGGCAATGGAAAAAAGTAGAACTTTATTCTACTTTTCCGAGCGGCAGATTTTTTCAGTGCTGCCAGATTTAATTTTATCCTACTCAAATATTTTTTATATGAATATTTTTGTAAACAAACGCACATTTTATGTACTGGCAATACTACGACCGCCCGCAGCCGCATGCCGCGTGTATTGGCCCTGTACCTTTAATTCTTTATTTTCATTAAATCTAAAGATCAATGTGACAACTTTAATTTATCTCAATCCCATACAATATTTATCATTTCAACCAAATTTCGTGAAATTGTGCAAAAAACTAGCTGATTGGAAGCTGCGTTGTCTTCAAACGTAAGGATTATAATCATAGGTCGGCTCAAAGATAGAAGAACAAAAAAAAATAGTAGGCAGATTTGCCGTTTTTTATTCTTTCAACTAAAATTGGTATTTTTTTAATGTGTAGTTTTGAGGTTTAAAAAAAAGTTTTCCAGTCCTTTTTTAAAATATTTTGACTAAAAATTTTCTATAGAAAATTTTGTTATCTTAAATTTGTATACAGAAAATTATGTTATCAAAAATTTTTCTTTGCAAAATTTTTCTGTATATAATATTTTTTATCAAAATCTTTATTTAAATTAAATTTTCTGTAGAAAAATATTTTTATCGAAAACTTTTCTAAAGACAAACCTTTTTATCCAAAACTTTTCTTTAGAAAAAAAATTTTCATCGAAAAATTTTTTATAGAAAAAAAATTAACAAAATAGTCGGGATGTAAATATTATTCAAAAATAAGAGTATTCGCATTTGATCCCAAATCTGTTACATTTATTTATTAATGTAACAGATCAATTTATTGATAAAAAGCCAAAAAATATTTGCCGAGAAACCAAATTCCTCGACGCGTTTCGATGGTTGGTTAAGCAATCTCTTCAGGAGGATTATCCCCAATTTAGACAGATCGAAAACCTCGCATTATTACTATATTTACAAACAAAACTTTTCAGAATTATGTTCATAAACCAAAAGTGAAAGCGTAGATTATCGACTGAACAAAAACAAACATTTTTCAGTTTTCATCTACCTTCACTTCCCACATTCTTGCTGCAGCCGTCGGCTCCTCGAAACGCGTAGAGGAATTTGGTTTCTCCGCAAACATTTTTTGGCTTTTTATCAATAAATTGGTCTGTTACATTAATAAATAAATGTAACAGATTTGGGATCAAATGCGAATACTCTTCTTTTTGAAGAAAAACAAATTGTCAAAAATTTTTCTATGAAAAAAATTTTATCAAAAATTTTTCTATAGAAAAATAATTTTATCAAAAATTTTTATATAGAAAAATATTTTTATCAAAAATTTTTATATAGAAAAATATTTTTATCAAAAATTTTTATATAGAAAAATATTTTTATCAAAAATTTTTCTATAGAAAAATATTTTTATCAAAAATTTTTCTATAGAAAAATATTTTTATCAAAAATTTTTCTTTAGAAAAATATTTTTATTAAAAATTTTTCTATAGAAAAATATTTTTATCAAAAATTTTTCTATAGAAAAATATTTTTATCAAACATTTTCCTATAGAAAAATATTTTTATTGAATTTTTTTTATAGAAAAATATTTTTATCGAAAAATTTTCTTTAGAAAAATATTTTTATCGAATATTTTTCTGTAGAAAAATATTTTTTTATCGAAAACTCTTATAGAAAACTATCGAAAATTTTTCTATAGAAAAATATTTTTATTGAAAATTTTTCTATAGAAAGATGATTTTATCTAATGAATATTTATACATTTTCCTATAGAAAAATATTTTTATTGAATTTTTTTATAGAAAAATATTTATATCGAAAATTTTTCTTTAGAAAAATATTTCTATCGAATATTTTTCTGTAGAAAAATATTTTTATCGAAAACTTCTAAAAGAAAACTATCGAAAATTTTTCTATAGAAAAATATTTTTATCGAAAATTTTCACAGAAAAATATTTTTATGAAAAAAATTTTCCAGAGAAAAATATTGGTATAACAAATTTTTCTATTAAGAAATTTTTCATAGAAAATATTTCTATAGAAAAATAATTTTATCTAATGAATATTTATACAGAAAAATCTAAAATTGTTTATTTCTGTTTTGAAAAATATTTCTAATTCGGTTTACTTTATTTTAAACAATGTTAACAAAAATAATAGTGTCTTGGCAACAATGTTCGAGATTATATTTTTTTGTTCTCTCAAACCATATAAATTGCTATAAATTGGAGTTTAATTTTGTTTCTTGTATATTTTGTTTTTGTATTTTTTTAACATAACGGGACCAACCGACTATGCTAAAATCCTAATCATTTTCACGATTTTCATTAAAAAGTCTTCGGCTTCTGGTGGAATGATCATAATTCGTGATTTTTTCTTATACCTTGTGCTTTAAATTCGATTGCTGTTCTATCTTACTCTAGCAACATTTTTTTGATATTGTAATTATTTTTTCAATTTTTGTTTTTATTTCTTTTCGGATAAAGCCATTACAAATGCAGTACTGCCTTCAAATCTAACATTTGCCAAAATATTCGATATTTTAAAGGTTTTTCCAGTTCTTTCAGGAGCATCTCAAAATTTTAGATTGTTTTTCCAAAGCTTCAATTATTTCAATATATGCATTGTTAAAAAAGATGTAGGTCCAAAATCATTGGTACTAAGATTTCGTACAGAGTCCTTTTTGCATCTATACATGATCTAGAAACTAAACCCGCTATCATATTAAAGTTGCCACACAATTGCATTTATATATAAGTATTTCAAACAATTCTTTTTTGTAGAATATCATTAAAAAAGGGTATAGGAGATCATACATAAACAAATTGTAAATACAGTTGAAAGAAAACCTTTCTTATAAAACATGCATATGTTGTATATTTTATTTGGGAAATAAATTCTCAAATTGACAAAACATGCAAAAATATACCCTTTTTTCAAAATGATTTAGCTCACTAGAGGTCAAAGCTGGAGCCAAAATATTTTAAATGCCGTCTTAAAAAATACCAATATTCATTTGCACGAATTTCGCTTTTATATATATGGATTAAAATGACAGCGAAAACCTTTTCTTTATTTCAAAAGTTTTCAACGGAATATTATGGCACTAAAGATCAGTTCTGAAAATTTCAGCCAAAGGAACCTCCGGTTAGTCCGGGTTTAAAGCTGGGGTAGAACTCAGTCGTGTCCAGGCTCCTTTACATAAAATTTAAAATAAACACTTAAACTCTTTTCTTTTATGGACACTTTTCTTTCACTTTATTGTTTTACTTTTTGTATTCACTCTTACAGACTAGAAACTGGATTGCTGTCTCTTGTAGGGAACCAGAGTGTTAGCAAGGTGAGAGAACCTAAACTAGTTTCGTTCCGAGTGTTTTCTTCCAGGATACGAACTTGTTACTCCTAGCTTTTACCTAGCCTACAATTTCCCTCTGTACTTCCGAGTATTACTTCCAGGAAGTTATCTCCTAATACTTGCTTGTACTGATTGGGAAACAAGCACCCTATTCCGGAATTTGATGTTATCAAATTCTTTCTCTTGTCCTTGCCATCATTTTGAAATTGCTGAAACGAAAAGACACTTTGGCAGATGTAATCTGCCCCCTTGAAATGGATGTAATCCATTTACCCACCAGAAAAACTACATATGTCAGAATTCATATTCTCCCTTTATTTGGTATCACTGTGTGGCCGCAATTTTTATAAAAAATTTGGGTCCTCACACGTTCTATGGGCACGTATTGGATCCAAATTTAAAGAGCCCATTTGTATGGGAAAAATGGGTTATTTTTTATTTTTTGAAATTATTGTGGTAAAATCGATATCTTGTTATTTATTTATATTGCTTAGTTTATAGAAAACCTATGCGAAATGATGATTCGCCGTTCGGAGCCGGCGTTAAAACGTAGGTCCCTTTCAATGAGTTTAAAAATAGAATCGGATGCAGCTCATTGTCTGAGAGAAGTACCCCTTGTTCCAATTGGAATGTTGTCGGGGAATTATATATATATATATATGGGAAATGATTTTTTAATATTGGACGAGATTGTCCTTTTCTGCAACGTGGTCAAATGTCAAAACTTGGATTTCCTAAATATTTTCATTATATTTTTTTCTATTTTCTTGTAAAAATTAATTATTTTTTCTTGAAATTTCGCAAAAACAAAAAAACTAACCTATTTTTGCCATATTTATTACCTTCTTTTGATAAAGTTTTGGCAAGTTCATCGTTCGAAAAAACGGTTTATATTGCAGATGGAAGAAGTGGTTATCACATATGCCCGCTTCGATACAATAAACAAAAACAATATAATAAGTGTGTAACTGCAGAAAAACGCTGATGAATTAAAAGTTCCGAAATTCTCCATGCAAATAGAATACAGACATAACCGATCCCTTAATAACGCATTAGCATATGTATATATCCATGATAGGCAAATAAGCCCCTACGGGCCGAGCACCAATCGTCATTTTCACATACACGACACGAACCAAATAGAAAAAACAAACCAAAATACGAAAAATACTCATTTACATGATAATAGTCAATTTGCAACAACAAAATATATGCCAAAGAGAACAAAAAAATATTTATTTTTTCTTAGGATCTTTATTTATAAAGTCACCAATACATTGATATTGTCTGTGTTCCTTTGTGCCTACCATGGGTATATATTGAACTTCAATCAGTTCAGACATTTTAATTTTATGCGAATGAGTACCAAGAACTTTCATCAACATTTGTGGTTACAATATTCGCGTGATATTGGTTCCAAAAATTTCTAGGCTTATGTTAATATTCTGATATCTGCAAATTTTAAAAAATTCGTTCTGATGATAAAGCATCTATAAATAACAAATATCCAAAGAATAAATAAATAAGATAAAATTTTCCATTCTACTGAAAAATATAAACTATTTGCAAAATCTACATTATCATTAAAAAGAAATACTAAAAAGAGATATTGTACCATTATAATCAACCTCTTTATATTTCCAAACAATTCATCACAAT
Organism: Stomorhina lunata; assembly: GCA_933228675.1. Lineage (NCBI taxonomy): Eukaryota > Metazoa > Arthropoda > Insecta > Diptera > Rhiniidae > Stomorhina > Stomorhina lunata. Next base: position 26,844,411 of record OW121741.1, on the reverse strand, counting down.
CGTAGTCCTATTTGATAGTTTTTCTTTAGAATTCTCTTTCTATTAAATATTTTTGTTAGATTTATTTAACCCAAAGCTCATTTATTTCCTTTTTGTGCATTTTGTTGGGTTCTCTGTTAGTTTCAGTTGAACAAATAAATTGTTAACATAAATTATGTGTTGTTCATCTTATATGGATGGATGTATCCTACTTAATATTTCTCATTGATGTCTCTGCTTCTTCGTCTTTATTATCATTTTCCCTTTTCTTAAATAATCAAGCAAGTGGAAATTTAAATAAATCATAATTTAGTCGGTGATATGTTGTAAATGTTGTTATTTCATAACATTTGTAGAATTTTTATTTGTTGAATATAATTACATATTTCACATATTTATCACAGTTTGGCTGAAAAGTGGTAAAAGTCTATAAATTAATTCAGAAAAGAGGTCTTAGACGCCCATTTCTTCATCAATTTATCTTTTCAATGAACAACACCCAATTCTCAATAGAATTTGATAAAATTCAACACAAGTCTATTAGTTAACTCAAAAAAGAGCTGCATTAATTTTGGTTGCAATTATACCATTACACAAGACAGGTACCCCCATTTTTTACCTATTAAGAATTACGGATGTACAATCCGTAATTCTTAACAGAATTTTATGAAATTCGGCACACATGTATAATTTAATCTAAAAAAGAGGTCTTTTTATTAAGGTTGAAACCATTTGACACCTTGGGTGCCTGCCTTGGACCCCCATTTTTCACTTTTCTCATCAGATTTTGAAAAATCTGATGAGAAAAGTCCAAGAAAGAGTTATAGTAGTTTTATTTAGGATCCCTTGACTCTTTGAGGTACCTGCCTTAGACCCCAATTTTTCACTTATTATTATTCTCAATGTATAAGCCGGAATTCTCAACATAATTTGAAAAAGTGCTTAACCAATTTTGGTTGAAATTTGTCCACTCCTTGGCGTACCCGCTTTGGATCCCCATTTTTCACATATTTTTCTTCTCAATATATGCCGCAGTACTCAACAGAATTTAATGATATTTGGTTGATCCAAAAAAGAGCTCTACTAATTTTGTTTGAAATCCGTCGACTCTTACGGGACTTAAGGTACGGTCAGGCACATTAAACATTTAAATCAAATATTTTGAGTAAAATATTGTTAAAACAATATAATAAAAAATTTGTGGTCATACTTGCACATTAATTTGACGATTTTTATTTGATAAAATACAGAAAAAAATACGTTCAAAGTATAAACAAAAAAACATATTTTATTTATGGTCAAACTGAAGATTAAATATTTTCCCAAAAAATATTTGATCAAATTTTTTTCAAAACAAAATTGAGCATCTAGTAATTTGTTTCTCATATTTGATCTTGTTGTTTCTCAAATTTGATGTTGTTGTTTCTCAAATTTGATGTTGTTGTTTCTCATATTTGATGTTGTTGTTTCTGTTTGAATAGTAAACAATACACAAACTCAGCTGTTTGATGTTACAAAAATTTTGTAAAATTAAATAACACTGCTCTGCAGCCAAATCCTCCTTTTAATAAAACTATGTGGACTACATGGATTTTGATGCGCTAAACTCAGATCCGTTGTCGGTTTTTTTCCATCAGATCTGGATTTTTTTTATGGGCGTGGCAAATTTTTCCCCTTAAATTAGTCAGGTACGGAGACCTATTTCGTCCTAACTCGAGAACGAATCATCCTATTTTCAAAATTAAAACACTTGAAGATGCATTGGTAATAAAATTCACATTTTTAAACCGATTTTTATGGTTTATAGCTTATTTTATTCTTAAGATATGTAGCTCTTAGAAAAATGTTTAAAATGTTAAAATTTTACTTTATATTTTTTTTAATTACATTTTTAACCTGAAAAAATTACGAATTTCGCTCGAATAAAATTTTTCTCCATTAATTTCTAAATAACTCCAAAACGATAAGAGATACAGAAAAATTATATTAGACTAAAATAAATGCAATTTTCTTGTGCATCTTCAAGTGTTTTAATTTTGAAAATCGGATGAGTCGTTCTCGTGTTAGGACGAAATAGGTCTCCGTACCTGACTAATTTAAGGGGAAAATTTTGCCAATCCAGATCTGATGGAAAAAAACCGACAACGGATCTGAGTTTAGCGCATCAAGATCCATATAGTCCGCATAGTTTTATTGAAAGGAAAGACAAAAAATGAATTTTTGCAGATCAGTGTAATTATTTGATCAAAATTTAATAAAATATTTGCTGATCAAAAATATTTTGTGGTCAGGCTATGAGGATCAAATATTTGATAATTTCGATTAAATGTTTAATCACTGTGACCTTTACACTTTATTTCATTTTGAATAAAAAGTTACGCCTAAACGGCTGCAACACTTTTTGCTTAAATTATGAATAACAACTTATGTGACTTTTTTCATAAAATTTTGAACTTTGTTCTACGATCGGTAAATTTTGGTGAGTTTTTTTCGAGCAAGACCTAAACAACTTAGTTTTTGTCCAAAGAAAAACGAAAACACTGAATTTTATGGAGCTTTTTTGATTTTCTTATATCTTCAAAACTATATACGATATTAAGTTATTTTCTTATACAGACTAAAGCCAAGGTGCTGTGTCTTAATTAAATCGGCATCAAGATTAAAGCTGTGAAACTATATTCGATACATGAGCTACTGAGTTTGATGAAAAATTTCTTAATTTTTAGATTTAGAACATTAAGCATATTTCAGTTACTTTTTTAACAAATTAGCTAATTTTACCCGGGTTGGCAGTTAAAGTTTTTAACTTATTACTGTTTTAACACTTTCTTTAAAAATTAACAATTATGAAATGTTTTTATTAATTTTTTAATTGAATCCTTTATTAATGTATTTGCATTTATATTTAATAGACTTTTGTGAATGGCATTACTCTTCATTATTGTATGCTTTAAACATTTTCGAAAGCAAATGGGTCCATAAATATTTAACAACATACAGACAAACAGACGCGAACATTTTTTTATGTTTATAGAATATCGAAAAATTGTCAAACAATCTTCAAATAATCATCAAACAGGTGTCAGTCCATTGTAAAACAACTATCGAATAGTCATTAAAAATCATTGAACAGTCATCATTCAATCATCAAACAACCATCAATCAATCGTTGAAAGATCATCAAACAACTTAAAAGTCTTCAAACAGTCATCAGACAACTGTCAAACAATCGTCAAACAACCATCAAATAATCATGAAAAATCTTCAAACAATCGTCAGTCAAACAACTATCAAACACCAATCATTTTACCAATATTAGTGCATCCGTTTTCCTATTTTAGATAAATGAGTTATATGGGAGGGGCACTGCCCACTTGAGATTTCAGAAAAAACCCTGCCTATTTGCAGCATAAACATCATAGTGCGCCGGGCGGGTCTGGCTGTCATTATTTTTCAAAAAAAAAGCCGCTTCTCCATGTTTTTTTTTTCAATCCAATATATCATTGTTATCATTCTACAGGTCGTTACTTTAAAGATATTAAATATAATTTGATGAAATTTGGCACAAGCTCATATTTTGGTCCAAAGACTATACTTATTCTTTTTGGTTGAAATCGGATTACTATTTCGGGTACCTCCTATAGGGATACCTTCCCGGAATAGAGTTTTTGGTTCTTCATAGCCACAAATTTGGTTGAATTTTAATAATATTCAGCACAAATATTGCCTATGATAACTTTAATCAGTGTACCTAATTTTGTAGGAATCGGCCCATATTTGACCATGCCTCCCATACAAGACATATTCTTAAAAGACGTTTATATAAAAGCACATAAAAGCACAAAAACGTTAATAACTCTAAAGATAAATGCATTTGATTACTTAAACTCTGCACAACTAAATATTTTAAAAATATGAACTACCAAAGTTTGGTAACAATCGGTTCACAATTGACCTTAGCTCCCATATCAGGCCCTTAGTCGGAGATGATATAAATCTCGAAATTTTGAAAAAATAGTACATAGTATATGTGTGTATATCTCTAAGACTTAAGGAAAACTTGTTTAATTGTTGGTCCATATTTGACCTTAGTAGTGAAGGGTGTGATATAGTCGGGCTTGACCGACTATAGCTTTTCTCATTTGTTTTTTTTTATCAGATTTATAGCTAAATTTTGTATAGCTATCCTATTAAAGTTATCTATTTCCGTAGTATACTAGACATCATAAATTCATTATCTTATAATATCCTTTTTGTTAGCAAAAATATTCTCTTAAGTTCTTAAAATCATTTTTGATTAAGTCACGTATTTCCAAATAAGATAAACATAAGATTTACAAATCTTTTAAAAAATATTTACTTTATTCATCTATCGAAATAAAACAAAAAACTAACTTATATATAATACTTCCAGATTCCCTCCGTCATTGTAAGTAAAATTGAAAAACTCATAAAACAAAAACAATTTTATAATCACTTGTCGCTCAAATATTTCCCGCTTTTTTCCCCCTCTTTAAGCTTAAACCTGTCCACTTAGTTATGATTAAAGTAACTTCACGTTTTTTTTTTTTATTGCCAACTTAAATCCCCTCAACCGCCATAAAAAGTTGACGGTTTTTATATAAACTGATATAAACTCTTATAACAAATACCATTGAGGCATTAAAGCTGCTGACAATAAATAAATAACTAAAATTCTAGAATGTATTTGTACGAGTGAATAGGGGAAACGAGCATGGAATATGGCACTATGAATCCATTCCCAATAGGTATAAGATATAGATGTGTATATATATATAATCGTAAAATGTTCACTGGCGGGTGGAAGAGCGATAGTGCACGTAATCCATAAAATAAATTTAGTTTAGGACCATTTTTATGTCATCGCACAGATGTTGTATGAACTGCAAACTGCACATTGAATAAAATAGATTCGCAAACAGTTGCAAAACTATGCTTTTTTATACATCCTAAACTATTACACTAAATGCATAGTATATCAGTCATTTGGTTCCAGCAGATACTAGAACATTTTAAATACTGTGTAACTAGTGCTAATACTAGACTGTCCAAAGCTTGTATTGGGAAATTTATTTTTCGAATTCAGATGCGCATTTCCTTCATTTTTATGCTCACCAAAAAGTAATAAAGGGGAGTGATATATTGAGATTGTCATTCTGTTCCTTATTTTCTAAATATTGGCTTACAAACCAAAAGGGCTATATATTCTGAATTCTTATGAAATACTAAGACGATTGAGCTATGACCATCTGTCTGTCTATTTCATTTAAATAATAAGTACCTGGGCGACCGAGCCTTGCTCGGAGCTTTATATAAGCATTTCGAGGCGAATTTTAAAGTTTTTATATATTTTATTTTATAAAGCACTAACCAATTAAAATAAATTTAGAGAAAATACGGTACACAAATATCCAATTAATTTTGAATCATTTAATTTATTTTGTCCAATCAACACATGATCAAATGCATAGTTTAATATGAATAATTTTGGAAATTGGTCATACCGACTTAGGAACCTCCATCGACTCATAGCCCGATAAAATGCACAGTTTACGATTTAATTCATTTTGAGTATTTTTCAGAGGCGCCACATATCGATAATTGTTGATACCAACTAAGAAACCTTCGTCGACTCCTGCGCAACAACTTTGCTAAAGATCATTGCATAATCAAATGTACAGCTTACGATTTAATTCACTTTGAGTATTTTTCAGTGGCGCCACCTATCGAAAATTATTCATAGCAACTAAGAAACCTTCGTCGACTCATGTGCAACAACTTTGCTAAAGATCATAGCATGATCAAATGCACAGTTTACGATTTAATTCAATTTGAGTAATTTTCAGTGGCGCCACCTGTTGGAAATCGTTCATACCAATTAAAAAACCTTCACCGGCTCATTTGAAACAACTTCTCTTAGGATCATATTCAACTTCGCTAAGGATCATATACAACTTCGCTAAAGATACAAATGCACAGTTTACGATTAAATTCATTTTGAGCATTTTTCAGTGGCGCCACCTGTCGGATAGGCCTCAGAAATAAAAAAAAATACCAAACACGTAGTCAATATTTTTTTCACATTTATTGATTGCATTACAAATTTCTTTTCTATATTGTTTGGTTCAAAAGATGAGAGTGGCCTAAAAATGGTACCAAAAAAACTATTTTCACCTTTTTTTACCCCTTATCGGGCATAGATTGAAAAAAGTAACAAACTTTAAGCTTATTTTAAAAGCTATTCAAAACATAATTTAAATTTTGTTTCTGTGCCTATAACTTTAGTAGATATAGCATTTTCGATTTTTTACCCGTTTTTACCCTCTTAGAGGCAAATGTTCTAAAAGACATTTCTTACTCGACTTATACATCAAGAAAAGTACCCACTGTCCAAATTTTATCAAAATCGTTGAGCCGTTTTCGAGATAGCCATTCTATATATAGAAAGATATATACACATACAATTATTGCTCGTTTAAGAATACATATTAGATACATCTTAAAATGCAATTCAGTATGAAATTGTCGGTCTATATTTTACTTTGACAGTCGGAAACAAACATACATTTCACGAGCACGTATGTGTGCCTTAACTTTCTTTCATTGGATAATCGTCACCATTAGTCGTTTCCGAATTAGAAAAAAAAAAACGATACACTCTTTTTTTAATGGGATTTTTCAAAACGACCTTACGGCAAATCTTTGTATAGAAGAGCAACATCTTTATAATGTATAGTGTATGGTTGAACCTTAATAACCAAAGCCAAAATCGAAAACCAATTTTATTCTCAGAATTTATTAACAATACAAACAATCCAAGCAAGTTTTATTGAATTTGGTCCACATTTAAAAAAAACTACTTTTATTTCTGCGGGACCCTCTAACCAATACCAATAGAAAAAACTTGTGTTCTGCTTCTGTTATTTCTAAACTTACTATGTTTTTATGAAATATTTTTCTTTTTTATGTATCTCCCATTGATGTCTGATGCTTCAGATTACATTTGAAAATCTGAGATATACTATTTAAAATATAAAACCTTTTAAAGTTTTGCGAGGTTTTGTTTGAGGTAAACCTATGATTTTTAGATAAATGTTAAATAAAATCTAAATAATATTTGATTTTTAGTCACTATTGTATAAACAACTTTTGTATTGAGCTCACAAAATAATTATTTTAAGGGGTCAAATATATATAATAATATAATAACTATCATATTATATGATAATACGATTTTAATGTACAATAAAACCAAAAGCAATGTTTTTAAAATTAAATTTGAGACAAACTAGGTATGTCTTTTGTTGTTAATCGATGGTAAGCAATACAGGGTTTCCGATAAATATTTTAATAAAACTTTAGTATGGGAGACATTCCCATTGACTACAAAATTTTAGATTTTTTCTCACTATTTTGAAGCATTTAAAATCTTTAGTTATTATACCCTTCACCACCATAAGTGGAAAGGGTATTATAAATTTTTGATGATAGAAATATTTGTCTTAGACCCACCTTTTAGTATACCAATAGGCTTAGAATCACTTTCTGAGTCGATTTAGTGATGTCTGTCCGTCCGTCCATCCGTCCGCCCGTCTGTCTGGCTGGAACCCCTTGTAAACCTTGTAATCAAACTACAGGTCGCAATTCTAAAGATAATTTGATGAAATTTGGCACATATCATTTTTTTGATAGTGGAACTATGGCTACTGAAATTCATCCAAATTTTATTTTTTCACACCCAGGAAATTATTACAGTAACTGATTGTATGTTGTTTAGGAAATTTTCGGTTATGTTGTTTTCAAATGAATATTCAATTAAATTTATATGAAAATTGATTTTTAACATATTTATACATTTGTTTAAAAAACAACCTACAAAAAAATACTGAAAATCCGTAACATTTGAAAATATCAGTTGTTTATTTTTTATAAATTTGTTCAATTATTGTATCAAATATAATTCGTATTTGTTTAATTATTGGTTTTCCTTAAGTATCTTAGGTTTGCGTAATGAAGAAACTTTTTATAATACTGGCCGCCTATCACGGGGTATGGCCTAAGCAAACAACAAACTTTGTTTTGTCTGTTTGGTTTTTTGATGCCTTAAAGGACATAACCTTTTTATGGTTTCGTCTTTTATGTTAAGTTAATCACAAAACAAATGAAAATTGTCCGTTTTACGGAAATTTTACGTAGTTTTTTACCATTCAATTTTTTAAAAATAAATGAAAATTTCCGTTTTTTATACTAAAAATGTAGTTTAAATTTTTGTCAGTAATTTTTTTGAAAACAACTGAATATTCCGTTTTTAAAACTGAAAATGTAGTTTAAATATTTGTCAGTTAAATTTAAATGAAATATTTATTGAATTTGAATGATAAATCAGTTGACCGGTTTTTAAATGAATATTCATTCATTTCAAATTACATTTTTAGTTAATTTTACTTACATCATATTCTGAGTGCATTATTTATGGTACCTCACATAGGTCCCACTTCCCGGAATTGATATATCGGCAACAAAGATCAATATTTTTTCATTAAACAAATACTTATCTAAATTTAAATCACTGCACGGTGGTAAAAAGCGGCCAAAAATGATTTTTCTTAATTTTATAATTTTGATTAAATTTTGATGGTAGTTTATAGCCAACACTCTAAAGTATCCAATTTAACTTTATCTTTGACTATCGATAACTGATTCGTTGTTTATACTAGCTCAAAGTCTATACTTTTTTTGCCTACAATTTTAAAATTAAAAAATTTGATTTTTATATACTTCTGAATAAAAGCAGATATAATTTTTCCACTAAAGTTTTTGTTTTAAGTTTTTATACACTTTTTAAATATTGTTATTAGTGAATCATTTTGTGCAGTTTTTAGAAATTTCTGTGGTTGAGTTTTTTCGAAAATTGAAGTGAATTTGAGATAGTTAAATAACTAGTGAAAATCATAAAAATCAAAATTTTGGAAGGCCATATCTAAGAAAAAGGAGCTAAAAGAGGTTACACATAAATTGGATCTTCTACTGTTAAGTACTAGTAGTATATATTTTGAATTTGAGCCGCATTCTCCTGCCGGCCTATTTAACAGAGTCATTTTACTAACTTCATCTTTTTACATATTTTAAACATTTTTAATTACACCAGGGTGCAATTTAGTAAGAAAAAGGTCCATAAAATACTTGAAAATAATCTAAAGCAGTATTTATTAAATGATTAGATTAAAATTTACTTTAGTTACCACCAAAAAACCAATTTAGGATAACAAATTATATAATGAGTTCAAATAAGTATAAATGACCTGTATAATGAAAATTTGGGCGTGGCGTTGAATTTTTCAGCCCACTTTGTTAGCCAACACGTTCTTGAGTTAAATTTTTACAATAAGATTGAGAAAAATGGAACTATACTTTGTTTTTAAGGAAATTCTGTAAACAATACATATACACAGGTGGTGGCCACATTACAATGAACAAATAAAAAATGCAGAAAGAACATGAAAATCACAGTCTTGAACAGTTTTTCATGAATTTTCAACATTTTATTGAAATATTGAGCTTTTTTATGTTTTTTGATATAATAATAAATCTTGACTAATGCACAAATTTTTTCAGAAATTTAAATATATCTCTCAAACTACTCATCCAAATTTTACAAATTATATATAATAAGGTAGACAAAAGGCCTGTACATAAATGAAAATTATTGAATATTTTTCAAAATTATTAAACACATTTTATTAATGTATCTTATATGTCTCCTTTTATTTGGCCAACCACTTTTAATATTAACATATAATTTATACAATATAAAGAAAGGACCATAATATGTCAGCTTAGTAAATATCAGTCAAAAATATGAAGAAATAAACAAGTTATTGATTTTTGGCCGTATTTTACCACCGTGCACTGTACCAAATTTCGTTGAAATCGGTCCACATTCGACCATAGCTCCCATACAAACTCTTCTTTAAAAACGCACTAAATGAGACAAAAATCACTAAAACGCTCGTAAATTTAAAGATAATAAGAATTTTAAGATTATTTTTTGCATACATAATCATACAACTATAATCAATTTGCCAAATTTCGAGATAATCTGTCCACATTTGACCCTAGCTCTTATATAAATCCAAATGATGAAATGAGAAAATGTTTGTATGATGGCAACATTTATCAAATATTTGCCTTAATACAGGAAGAATAACACCTTTGACATAAGTGATGAATGGTATCATATGGTCGGGCTTGACCGACTTTAGCACTTTCTTACTTGTTTTTTCTTACAAAAGGTGCCGGGGACATACCAGAGAACTGTAGGACAATATTGTTAGTATGTCTAGATTAACTTTTGTTCCTTCGTAGAGTGTCAAAGATTGAGATCTAATTCTAATTGATCGCTTTTACTAATTCGATCAGTTTTTTACCCACCATCAAAAAAATGGGGTGTATATTGAGATTGTCATTTCGTTTATAATTTCCTTAACATTGGCCCAAAAACCAAAAGCGATATATATTCTGAATCCTTATGAAATTCTAAGACGATATCGATATCTGTCTGTCTGTCTGTTGAGACGATAACGCATAAAGTTTAAGCCTTAAACGAAAGGAGCAGCTCACTGAAACTTAGTAAAAAAAAATTCTTTATATCTGAGAAAGTCTAATCGCTTATTTGCTAATAAATAACAAACTATAATAGGTATGATGATAAAATTTGGTGTATAGAAGCATATAAAATTTCATCGAAATCGGTTCACATTTAGCCATAGCTCCCATACAAAACACTTGCGAAAACAGCCTAAATATCACCTAAAATACACTTAAATACCAATAAATCTAAACTATAACAGATATAGCCACTAAATTTAGCACAAAGAAGTCTTATGTTATTGGCAGCCAGTGTGCAAAATTTCGTCACAATCGGTTACCATTTGACTATAGCTCACATGTAAAAAACTTACAGAAACACAAAAATACAAAAAGAAAAGGGAATTTATGTCCGTCTGTCCATCAGATAAAAGCGCGATAGCTCCTTAACTAAAAGAGCTAGAGAGACAAAAATTTTACAAAACTATTTTTGATGTGCTATGTGTACTGAAAATGGGCGAAATCGGTGCACATTTAGTTAGAGCTCCCATATAACCATGCCCCCTGAATCTCATTTATACTGATAAATTGAGTACAATTGTCAGTTTAAAGCAATTGAACTATAAACTGTGATAGTTATGGCCACTAAATTTTGCACAAATAAACTTTTGTGCAAAATTTGTATAAAATTTTTGTATACAAAATTTTGTAACAATCGGTCAACATTTGGCTATAGTTCTTATATATAACATACCCTTTTTTTAACTACAATTAAAAAGATTTTGAGGTACATTCAGTATATTAAGACTGTACCTACGAAATAAGATAGCTATGAATCAATGTTAAGTCCAGACTTTATATACGGTAGATGCATTAGGAACCCCTAACAAAATAAATGAACCTGCCGAGTTACTATCAACATGTTTATCTTAACTGCTAAGCACAACGCAAAGTTTGGATGATCTAATGCTAATACTGATTATAATATTAATTCAAATACTATTTCTTATACTATTCTTAATACTTTTTCTAATACTGTCACTAATACCATTTCAAATGCTATTTTGAATACCCTGCAGTAAATGCCGTCAGAGAAACAATACTGTTTTGCTATTGACAATGTCTCCAGTACTACTTGCCTATTTTGCCACATCCAATGTTATCTACTATTGACATTTAACATTTAGAGTTCCTACGAAATCTACCAGTAGACATTACAACTATTTACTTAGTATTGACTTTGTAGTTCTTTTGGTCCAAATGGAGACATTGGGATCAAATCGGGGCCTATTGATATACATATATGTTGACACATTCGTTGACAATGTCACCAGATATATACTAGAATAGTTGTCTCTATATATTCACTATTTCAGTACTGAACTAAAATTGGGGACATTTGAATTGATGTTACACAAAGTGTTGACATGGAGACACATGACCCCAGTTTTACTACAGGGTACTATGTGTTTCTAATACTAACTTATATCTACTATTGGAAATACTATAAGGTACTTACTACTAGTACCAGTACTTACTAACAAGTGAATATCTTGCTTTTGGTCCAGACTTTGTCCAATATTTTTAAATTTTTACTGGATGATCATTTTCTTTTCTATAAATAGTACAAACAAAAAAACTATACTTATAAATGCTTGTTTGTAACAATGAAATCATTTGTAAGTACATTTCGTTCGTACATTTTATGGTTACCAATTAAGGGATTTATTTTGGTTCTGTGAGCAAATTTAATTGTTGGTAAATGAAAGCCATCATCAACAATATAATCAAGAAATTGTTATCAGATAGCAGCAATAACTAAAAGCAGGAAAAGAAATAGAATTGAAAAATTGTATACGAGATAAAGGAAAATATAAAGAAAGTAAGTATAAAATGGGCAACATCCCTGTCGTCAAATGAGTAGTTAATTACAAAAAAAGTTAACTTTAAGTTAACATGTATCGACTATCTTAAAGTCAACTACAAGGCAATGTAGAATTTACATTACGTAAATTGTATACAAACACTGAGCAGTATGTTTTTTTAGAAATATTATAAATATTTTTCTAAAAAACTTCAACAAAGCAAAAAAAAAACAGTTATTGTCATATAATTTGGATTTAAATATAGGAATTGTATAAATAAATGAAAAGCTGCAGGATTTTTAACATATAATGTTTCACAGCGGAAGAGTCTCCGCCTAGCAATCATAAGGTCGTCGGTTCGAATCCTGACAAAAACTTTTTTTGTTTTATTTAAAATTTTTAGGTTTTTTTTGTTTTATTTAAAAACTTTTATTTTATTAAAATAAAAAAACAAAAAAAAAAATCCGCCTGGATTTGAACCCACGTCCTCATGACTGCTGGGTGGAGACTCTACCGCTGTGCCACTTCATATGTTGAACACAGCTTATAATTTATTTATACAATTTTTATTTTTAAATCCAAAAAAAGGAATTGTATAAATAAATTATAAGCAGCTAAGCTTTCAATGGTCGAAGTGGCACAGTGGAAGCATCTGCGGTTAGCAGTCGTGAGACTTCGGTTCAAATCCGGGGCGACTTAAAAGAATATTTTTCATTTTTATTTGAATCAGACGTTTATTTCTAACTACAAAATGTTAACTTTAATTTAACGGGTAGATATCTAACTTTAAGTTAATTAAGAGTAATGCAGAGTCGGACAATTGACTACCTCCTACGACATCGCCATGTTAAAATAGTTAGTACATTACATAGAGAAGCAATCCAAGTGTCAGTCACAACTACTTGAGAAATAGTTAGCTTTAAATAAATTTAAAGTTAACTGAATGTCCGACTGGGATGTTTTGATGAAAAATTATTTGATAGATTAGTTTTTTTGATGATACGTTTTGTTCTTTACAAATTAATTTTATATTTAACGCTAATCGGGTGTTCTTTTATCTTTAGCAGATTAGGAACTAATATATCAATTTATTTTGCACTATCTAACCTAATGAAGGGCATTATTTGGTCGTTTTGTATCATCTTGCTGGTTTTTGTATTCGTTAAGTTTTATTATTTAACAAAATCACTTACGTAATTATATAAGTATGTATTAGCATTTATAATTTCTTGCTTACGTTTCATTAGTTATTATGATCATTGTTGGTATTTTTACTTTCATAATTATTGCCAGTATTGGCTTTAGTGTTTTAATGTATGCAGTAAGGACTGAGTTTAGTGAAATTTGTTTCTGAATAAGTTATTTTTTGATTCAAAAACAAAAATCTATGTTTAAGTTAAATGTTTAGACTATGTCTTAATCTTTCATTTGACTTATGGAAAATGTACTAACTACAATATAGAATTATTGTCATTGATCCCCTTCCTTACCCCTTATGCATTTGTCTTGTCTTTGTTTCTGTTTATTTGTAAATAATGATAATTTAATAAAATTATCTTGATGTGTATGTATATGTTACTTCGAAATAAAGATTTTTGCTTCCATTTTACCATAAGCTCTCATCTCCTGTTCTACGAAAGCTTTCTTCTTCTCTTACACATACAAAACATTAACTTCTACATTATTAAATACATTCAAATATTTATATTTCTATATGTGTGTGCACTTTATATACATATTTCCATTTTTGCTCTTTTAAACATTCACTAAAAGTCCATAACTAAATTTTATAGATATTCTTATGAGAATATTTTTAATATTTTAACAAGTCATTATAAATTCATATAATAATTTTAAAATAATCCCATGAAATGTTGCTTTTGACATTGTTTTACTCTTATCTTAATTGGAATTTATGGAATAAAATTGAAAATAGATGGTTATTGTGTTTGTAAGTATTTTTGAATTTTAAGCTGATTTTAAATTCGAACAAAAGATTAATTATAATTATTGAAAATGTTAGAAATAATAATCTAATAATGAGTAGGGTAGAAGGGGGAGCATTTTTCACTTTTTTTTAAGTGCACTGGTTTTCTTACCATAAAAGTTATCAGAATTTTTTGTCTTAATAGGTACCAATTAGGCACCTTTTAAGAAAAAAAAAAATTGTAAGCGTGTTAGCTTTAAACTGATTGCCTACGGTTTTTCTCTATGTATCAAATTTAGAAAATAGCAAATTAACTAAAAGTGTCTAACATGCCCCATCTATGAGGCATGTCATTGATTCGGGACTCAATTCTGATAATTGTTTATAAAGGTATCCCCAAAAAGAAGAACTTCTGCATCATTCGTTTGGTAATGGTACGTCAAATAATAATTTAAAAACAAGTAAGAAAGTGCTATAGTTGGACCATACGATACCCTTCACCACTAAGGTCAAAGGTGTTCTTTTCCCTAAATAAAGAGAAATATTTGCAAAATTTTGCCATAATACAAACATTTTCTCAAAATTTATAGATTTAAGCTGATTCCGTCATTTGGACTTATATGAGAGCTAGGGTCAAATGTAGACCGATTATCTTGAAATTTGGCAAATTCATAGAGATGCTACAAAAATTATGTGTGCAAAAAATAAACATAAAATTCTCATTATCTTTAGATTTACGAGCGTTTTAGTGATTTTTTTTCTTATTTAGTGCGTTTTTATATAAGAGTTTGTATGGGAGCTATGGTCAAATGTGGACCGATTAACATATAATAGTTAAGTTCGCATTTTTAATAAATTATTGTCACTCCTTTTTTTCCTGAAGATGTCATCCGATGGATGACGAAATATTGAAAAATAAATAAATAAAAAATTTAAAATAATACTTATGCCTCAAGCTTAATTTTTTCAATAAAATTCCAATAAAACTACTCTATTCTAAATTTAATCGTCATTGCTATTACAATTGTATTTAATTTTTTAGCATAAATGTGATTCTTGGGGCAGGGTTATATGGGAGCTCTAACTGAATATGAACCGATTTCGCCCATTTTCAGTGCACAACTTTAGCAACATATCAAAAATACTTTTGTTAAATTTTGTCTCTCTAGCTCTTGTAGTTAAGGAGCTATCGCGTTTTTATCTGACGAACAGACCGACATAAACCGCCTTTTCTTTTTGTATTTCCGTAAGTTTTTATATGGGAGCTACATATGATCAAATAGTGACCGATTGTGACAATAGTGACCGATTGTGACACTAACTGGCATTGACATAAGACTTACTTGTGCTAAATTTAGTGGTTAAATCTGTTATAGTTTTAGATTTATTGGCATTTAAATGTACTTTAGGTGAAATTTAGGCTGTTTTTATAAGTGTTTTTTATGGGAGCTATGGCTAAATGTGAACCGATTTTGATGAAATTTCATATGCTGCCTAGGGCTTATGTAAAACATCCATATACCAAATTTTTATCATATCTGTTATAGTTTGTTATTTATTAGCCAATAATCGATTAAAATAGGCAAGGTTATACGGGAGCTATGGTTAAATGTTAACCGACTTTACCCAATTTCAATACAAAAATTTTCTCAGAAATGAAAACTGTTTTTTCAGTGAGCTAGCTCCTTTCGTTTAGGCGTTAACGTGATTTCAACAGACAGACGGGCAGATAGGCAGACATCGCTCAATCGTCTTAGATATGACAATTTCAATATACCACCTATTCTTTTTGATGGTGGGTATAAAAATAATATTTTTTTTTTCGGGATTTGCTGAAACAAAAAAATCACGCCTGATTTATATATGAAAGCAACAACAGTCAAAGTTTGAGAGATGGAATATCAACGATAAACGAATATAAGATCGAAAACCACAATAAAGCAATATGTTAGTTTTTAAGAAAATTACTGATGGCAAATGCTCCCCTATGGCAAATTGTCCTCCTCCTACAACAAATTATACCAGTTAACTTTTCAGATAAACTACTCTTTATACTTAAGACTATGTTTATACTTAAGACGATTTAGCAATACATATGTTCTTTAACAAGCCACACCCCTAGCTTACAAATCTACCACTAGGAGAGAAAAATGTAAGCCGTCGTGGGGATCGCCAGATATTGCAACGTTACGTCAAGAATAATTTCGTCTGTTTAACAAAGCCAAGAAGACTACTAACGAGGTACCCTATAAAAATTCAGTAAATACATTCAAAAATATCGTCAGAAATGCAAAAAGGCATTCCTGGAGAAAATTCCGAGACAAGTAGCAAAGGCTCTATAATATAAAGATGTTGCACCTCCATACATAGATTTGCCGTATGATCATTTTGAAAAGCCCCATAAAAAGAGAGTAAACCACACACACGTGCTTTCGAAATGTATGTTTGTTTGTGCGTGTATGTGTTTTCATTGTTTTTTATCCACTTTAATTTCATATTTGACAGAAAAAAATGTATGGAAAACAATATCTTTATATTATAGAGTCTTTGCTTGTAGGCTCCACAAAATACTGACGACCTCGCCTTCTGTCACTGGTTGTATTAAGAATACTTGTGGCTGTTGGATCTATTAAGATCCACATGAAAACTCATTTTCCATGAGTTTAATAATCCGACAGTATTTAATTTCGCACTTATCCTTATTAACAGGGAAAATGTCAAATGAGACAGTTTTAATCCCTATAAAGATGCGGGTCTGGGAGGCATTATTCCAGCAGACTTGCAACACAACACCATTCTTATCACTCCCTAGCTCACTCAGATTAGTTTAGAATTAGTTTTCCTAGGTCATTTCATATACCCTAATCATGGACCAGGTGAGAGTTTGGTTTTATTACTTAAGCTAGTAAAGCTAGCCACACTAAACCGAAAACCTTAGACCAATCAGTCCCAGTTCTTTTCTTCTTAAGATCTTGGATCGTCGTACAAGTACTATTGATGCCGTGATCTCCGTTTTTTAAACAAATCCGTGTCTACTTTCCAAATCACAGCATGTCTACAACAAACGTAAATCTGTAGGAATAGTTCAATAGCACTCATTGATTAGCTTTATTAAAAATCACTTGAGCGAAATTTTCACTTGTTGTCTTTCTAAACATAGAGGAAGCTTTGAACAACATTCAGCCTAAGTCGATTACATTGGCAATGGCAGACTTAGGAGCTGACAATTCTATCTACTTCGCGGATAACCTCCTAACCTATAGCAGTATTAGCTCAACTACGGACAATGCAACAGTCTACAAGGTAGCATGATGTGATACTTCTCAGGGCGGGGTTCCTTCACCAATATTTTGGAATCTTACTATAAAATAACTACTCAGAGAACTTGATTCTACAGTTGCAGTTTCGGTTATATTTTTGAACACTCGCAGTGGCTGGAAGTCGCTTTAGCCCTACTTGCCAACTGGAGCTTTTCCAATGGATTGGGAGCTATTTTCTAGAAAATACAAGATTCCTCAATTCATTCTTCCAAAGCTAGACATACTTGAGCTTGTGCTTACTGACCACACCAAAATTTTAGTAGTTATTCTGGACTCTAAGCTGTCCTGGAGCCTAAACACCAAACCTGGGGTGACTAGAGCAGCTATTGAACTCTATTAGTGTAGAATAACCTTATTCTTCGGCAACACATCGGACTTTTTCACTGCATATACTGTCTACCTCTTTGAGATAGTTGTATAGCCTTTATTCATGTTTGATGCTCTTGTTTGGTACCCTACTCTATGTAAGGCTAATCAGAAAGGCTTTTTTGTTAAAATCCTCGGATCCTCTGCCCTAATGATTACTGGTGCTATAAGGACTATGCTTTCAAAGGCACTTTTTATTAAGCTTAACTGTCTTTATGCTGAGCTAATGACTCAAAGCACAGTCCTTTACTCACTTATCGTAATAGTACCACAGGAGATTGGTCTCCTTCAGCAAGGGGCCACTAAATTATTTTGGTTAAACTTATCTCCATTTATAGGGCGAGCAAATGGCTAAGATACCACGAAATATATAATCGAGATATTTGTTTCTCTATTAAAAGTTAAGTCGCTATTAATTCCTTATCTGACGTCAGTTCTTGCTCTTTAATGTTCATACCTAAATGACATGGCGAGACCTTCCAATATAGAACTCTTCTGCATACGAAGTCACAATAATGTACCACGTAACATTACTGCGGATTATCTAGCAACGCCCGGTGCTCCCCTAAGTCAGGAGGACTTTGACAAATATATAGGTTTACCACTATCAGCCAGTAAATTGCTTATTAAGAAATTTCGATATAGGTCCGTGTAGACCAGCTAGATCACAGAAACAACCTGTTCTCAAGATTAACATGGCTTATTTACTTGTTACTTGTGTAAGTGTTCTGCAGTTTCGGTATCTCTAGTACGCCTCAGACTACACATTCTAATATCAATCATAATAGGATACTGTATTATAGGATTACACACTTGGAGACTCAAAGCAATGGCCGCTATAGAAGTTGTCATTACGAAGAGGAAGAAAGTGTCACTGACTAGTCCTAACAAATCTTATAGCCTATCATGTGAGCTACTCGTTTCTGCTCGATGTGAATTCTTGTACATTAACCCTGGAATGTCATCCTTATTTTACATACACTAACGTCATCCTTCGTCATTTTGACTACGTATACTTCAAGAGACTATAAAACTCTTCGTGAGCAAAAATGGATACCAAAATAGTTTTCTTTTTTATAAATCTTTTTAATAAATTGTTAAAGAAATTAATTTGTTTATTTCTTAATTATTAATAAAAACTTAACATATTATAGCCCTCTTTTTTTGTTTTAATTTGAAAATAAAATTATCGGTAGTCATTTTGGCGAAGGATGACGTTCTAGGGTTAATATTTGCAAATGTTTGTTGTTTAGGTAATCAAGAACTTATTCTTCTTATTCTAACATAATGGAACCACCTTCTATGGCCCAAGTGCCCCGAACTATGTCGTCAATCATAACCAAACCTAACCTTGATATTGCAAGTGGTAGAAATCGGTTCACATTTATTTATTGCTCCCATATAACCCTGTCCCCGAAAGCGGTTTAGTAATGAGAAGTTTCATTCTCCTATTAGTATGTCAAATTTTATGGGAATCGGTCTACTGATGGCCTAAGCTCTCATATAAATCCACCCTTGTAGTGGCTTTGATTCTAGAATTTTGTACAGATAAGTTTTTAATGACTATCAGGAATCGCATAATATTCTAACCATATAAACATCACTCCCGGAAACCACTTAACAATTTAAAGTCTATAGGCATTTATGTTCGCCCGGGGATTGAGAGTAAATAAAAAGTTTTGCAAAAGTTTTTGAATAAACAAAGGTTTTAAAAAGTGCAACTTGATATTTTTTTGATACTTCTTATCCTTAGCAGTTATATTCTTCACCTTCCAACAAATCGTAACCTCAATCACTTAAATTTATTTCTACATTTTTCATTTTATCTATATACTTAGTTTAAATACTATTTTTTACAATTTTCCCTTTTGTTAAACACTTATTCAGCATTTTTCGAATAAAAAAAAAACATGCCCATCGGAATCAATCTCTATTTTCTCCAGTTATTTATTGACTCTTAAATAAAATTTATTTATTTTAAAATTGCTTTCCATTTCAATTTGATTTATACGCAATACTAAAGAAGGCATATCTATATTTATGCATTACATTGAGATACATACATTATATAAACTGGCTATTAAAGGCCATTTATTAAATGTACATACATATATCAATTTAAAGTTATGTATTTTTCTTTATATACGAATTTTATTTATGAAAGACCTTGAATGGGATATAATAATAATTTAGGGTTAACAACACATTCAAAATTTTTCCCAACGTTATAGATAACATGCGTAATTTTATTTAAGTATTTAATAGGATATCGAAATCTATGAGGAGATAAGAAAAAAAAACTGGACCATATTTATTTTGTGGCTGAACTTGATCCTCAGGGTCTGAACATATCTTTAAAAATGTGTGTTGTTTTCGGCTTAAATGCAGTTTATTCAACTCCTAGGGCTAATAGAACTTATTAATGTGAGTGGAACAATAAAAAAAATTTTGGTCGGTGCGACCTGGTTTCCGAGATATGTATCGGCCTCAAAAGTTTGAACAGATAGGCCTCAAAAGTTTGAACATTTCTTGACTGATTTCAATGATCTTAGTGTCATTGGAAAGGTAATAAAAATGTCTTTTTGATAGCATCAAAATTTGATCCCAATAAAATTCAAATCAAAAATATTTTTATTATATAGTAATTTTGTGTCTTAAAAAGCAAGATGGTAACCCTATATTATGATTTTCAATAATTTTATTACAATATAGTAATATTTCTGAAATATGGTAATACTGTTTTGTGACTCCATTTTTATTGGTTTATTTAAAAAAATTCCATGTCATATCTGCACACTTATGTATATGATGGAAGACTTATTTTACACAAAAAATTCAAAATTATTTTCAAAAAATGAAAAATTATTTTCAAAAAATCGCGCGATTTTTTGAAAATAATTTTTCGCCTGCGGCCCTGGATTTAATTCCAACTTTCCACATTTTACCCAAAATTAAAAATTATTTTCAAAAAATTGCGCGATTTTTTGAAAATAATTTTTCGCCTACGGCGCTTGATTTCATTCGAACTTTCCACATTTTACCCAAAATTAAAAAATTATTTTCAAAAAATCGCGCGATTTTTTGAAAATAACAGTGTTACCATTTTATCAACTTTTTATATATACAATTTTGGAGGTCCATAACTCGGAAACTACGGCTTGTAACCAAATTTTTCATTTAAAATTTTTTGTTCAAAATCATCAATTCTACCTTCTTATTTTTTTTTTAGACCGGCCACATACGTTGAAAACATTTAAATATAACTTACATCTTGAAAATTTTACAGGTTTATAACTCGAAAACTAGGCCTCGCCGAAAATTTTTTAATTTAACTTTTTCTGCTCAAAATCACCCATTCTACCCCCTAAAAAAAATTTTTTTTTAGACCGACTTGAATAAACTGCATTTGTTCCTTGTTTTCAATTTACAGATAGACATCGTTAAACCTATATACTGGCCAACATGCCCTGGACCCTCGGTCCATTGGTAAGAAAGTTTCAGCTAAATTTGTATTCCTAAGAGCGGGATAAAATCTTTTTTTATACCTTTGCCAAGATTCTAATATACATATATAATTCTCTGAGTCTATACCAAGTTAAAGGTATGCTGAAATAAAGCCATTCGGGTCTGTTGCTTTAAACGGGTTTAAACCATCAAGAGCTTTTTTACCGTTAAATAATAAGACTGTGGGGGTTGCGGTTTCAATTCCCACCAGAGACTCTGGTTCACTCCTTTCGGAATAGTTGGAATATCTATAACTAAACTTTATATTGTATGTAATTTAAAATATAAAATAATAAATAAAATCCTACATAATTTCCATTATTTCCACTTTAAATGTTAAACATGGCAACCCTTTCAAATACTAACCATCAACTAAACCAACACTTATACCACACCAGACACCAACATACACACAATCAGTTTTCCTTTTCAATTATCAAAGTCATCACAGGCTCTCCTCTTCACAGGCAGTCATCAATCAGTGTCAATTTGAAGAATAGTCTCATAAGAAGAGTTATAAATATACTCATCCAATCGCTGCGTATGAATTGCTAAAGTCAGCTATAAACGGCTGTAGATAATCAGAAAACTAATGAAAGAGTTTTCTTTAAGCATTGGAAATGGAAAAATAATTTGCTGATTTCTTATCTTTATAAATATTTAAAAATGTTACAAAAGGAGTATGTAGTAAACAACTTATATTGTTAGTAAGAAAGTAATTTTTAGATATATTGAATATTTTTCCACTATCATCCCAACTAATCTTCATTCATATTTAAAATTAAATGTAAATAAATTATTAAAAAGTTGGGATCTTGAATATCCACCATTTAATTATATTAAATTTAGGAACATATCACATATTTATCTCCGTGGAAGCAGTTAATTGCTATTTACAAACTTTTAAGGTCAAAGGCCGATCATATTTTAGAATTTCGTCTTTTTCGATCTTGTGCGCATATTCTCTAGTTTCGTATGCCAAGCTTTGAAAGATTTTTCTCTACTTGATCTTTACATCGAAGTTTTACACGTCCTCTGCCCGTTTTTGTTCTAATTTAGCTTTTTCATAGTAATTGTTTTTCCAGGAGTGAGTTACTAGCCCATAATTTGATCGTTCTTATGGGAGAACTTGAGGCCCTATGCTCCACTGGGAGTCAAGGATAATAGAAGAAGAATGGGATAATGGATAATAACATAGTTCTCTGGGTGATACCACGAGGAGATCAGTGTTCACAGTTGAGCTAAAGGATAACCAAGATAAGTCTAGGCTTACCAAGTTAAGACCAATTAGAAGCGTTGCTTGGTGTCCAGCAAACCCTACATAATTAATTTTATTCTCCAGCTCAGGTAAGCCTAGTCTGTCTAGGTCCATTTCCTATAATATTTTTTGCTTCCACAGGGCGGATTACTATCTCCGTGAGATGTTGCGAAAAGGCTATGCTTATTTATTTGGGTTAATGTAATAAGAAACTTCTTAACATGTACGATATGAGTTTTGATCTTAAGATCTGCACTACACAATGGTAAACTTTCGATGTTCTTTTGGAACTTCGGCTCAATTTACTGCTTCGGATTTTTAATCCAGTTCATTACAAGGTCTTGCTTAGCTAACATCGACTTATTATGAAATAATGATTCAATTGTCTAGCTTCAATCTAATGACATAAACGCTTCTGCTTTCGATTGTCTAAGAACGATTTAACGACAAGTATTTCGACTAATACTGGTCCGATTGGCTATCTACTGCGTTCAACCCGACAAGATAAATATTTCGGCTCTCTGTCGACTAATTACAAGTCAAAATAATACTTTGATGAGATAAAACTTTCTGCTCTCGATCGGCTAACTACGGATTTAAAATCGACGAGATAAATACTTCGGCTAAGTACGGAATTCAATAAAACGAAATATATACATCGGATAGACTAACTAAAGTGCAAAATAATACCCCGATGAGATAAAAGCTTCAACTCTCGATAGGTAAACTATGATAATATAACAATTGGATCAACTAACTAAGGGATAACTACTGGGAAGAATTCTTATGCTGGCACAGATATAGACTAAATGAGAATTATGTTGTTTGGAAATATTAGCTAGATAGTTAAAATTAAAAATAGGGCGTTCGGAAACATATGGTAGTAGTGTAGATAGATAAAACCCAGTAAAAAATATATGGATTAATCCATAATCGAGCAACAAAGGAGTAATGACTTGTTCATCCATTTGGAGTAATAAGCGAGCTATCGAAACTTTTTATTTTGTTTTGTTGTTTATGCCTCGCTTAATACTCCAAATGGATCAACAAGGGATTTTTTTTTTTTTTTTTTTTTTTCTTTGACATAACAAAAAATATTTTGCTCAATGGATCAAAAAATAAACAAATAGAAATTTGTTTACTTTTTTGTTTCGGTAATTGGTGAATTTTTAATTGCATGCTTTAAATAATATATTACGCGTTGTCTTTTCTTTAATTTTCTTGCAGAAGCACTTAAAGACACGTTTCCAATATAAAAAAATCAATATTTTCTTATTTTTCTAAAAAAAATAAACAAATTTGTATTTTATATGAATGTTTCCCTTTATGCTCCTTTAGGAGACAAAAACGATTACTCCCTCTGTCGTCGGTTTCCAGACTAAAGGGAGTACTCCATAAGGAGCTTAAAAGGAGTACTCGTGTCTGCGGACATGCTGTGTTAAAAATCCTATGAGTTTCGGAGTTTTATGGAGTAATCCATCACACGCAAAGGAGCGCTCCAAGAGTACTCTTTGGATGATCCTATTTTTTACTGGGAAGTAGCAAAATTTAGTTATATTTGTAACGACATGTTACAAAGCATCTATCTTTGGTTTTCATATCATCTAATTCGGATGATTCCAACTCTTCTTGGCTTCCCTATTTAGGTCATACAACTCCAGAGGGACAATTTGTTGAGCTGTTCGCCGCTCACAACCAACTTACGCAATTTGTGAAAGATTCGGCATGTGTCTCAGGGCCTCAGGGTACCAGAATAATATTGTCGATCCTTTTCTCGCTTCAAAGTAGATGTTCTTACACCTCTCGGTAACTCCGATCACTGCACCATTTCCGCTGTCTTTCCGTTCTCTAAACTTTGTAGCTTTTCACCAACAGCTACGGAAATTAAGTTTTTTATATAAGGCAAGTTGGGCAAAGCTTAGCGATTTCTTTCGGCATTTTAATTAGAAACTTTACTTCCCAGATATTGATGTCGATGCTATTACGAAAATGGTTAAAAATATTATAAAGTTGGACATGAATAAGACCAAAAGAATTTATCGATTTAACTACGTTACAAACCGTGATATAATCAGACGTGTAAGTCTGCAGTCAGATCTAGGGTGGAGTAAGAAATAATGCAAGTTCATCAATTCCCTTGAAGCAGTGCTCTTTGACATTAGCTCGTCCATTAGTCAACCTTTTTAGCACCTTATACCATGCCGTTGAATTTCCAATGTGTTAAAAGGTTGCTAATGTAACGCCAATTCCCAAAATGGTGAGGCTAGCAACCCCGAAAATTAACGCACAACTGCAATTTGTTCTGTGCTTTCCAGAGTGATGGAAAGTATTCTAAACTTTTATCTAGTTAAATAATTGGAGTCTAATAACCTACTAAGCGACCGATAGTAAGGATTTCGTAGGAGCCTCTTAACCTTTTTATCGAAAAAATGATACCGTTTCTCAATATTTCCAAGGCGTTCGATAGAGTGTAGCATGAAGCACTTCTATCAAAACTTATTGCTCTTGGTGTCGGAAAAGGCTTCTTTCAGTTTATGTCGATCTTTCTCAGAGATCGCACTATAAAAGTTGTTATAGATGGGATATCGTCCGACGAGTTCAAGATAAATTCGGCGGTACCAGAAGACTTCGTTTTTTCTCCCACTTTATTTCTTATTTTTCCAAAAAACCTTCTATGTTAAACTTCCAACCCTTTATTTGCAGATGATAGCAACTATCATCTGAGAAATCAGAAACTCTTGATTTTCTAGGCATGCAAATTCAGTGCAATGTCCGTTAGACTAAACACCATTTCTAGTGTCGAAAGAAGCATTCAAGTGTTTTGGCTTTCGAAAGCGGTGTAAAACATACTGCACTTTAACTGAGCTCCATAATATCTATACCACTTATGTATTGTTTGGTGCTTTAAAGTCTATTTTGGAGCTTCCCGACCATATACAAGAGATGGCGAAGGTGCTTATCGGTAAAGGTAGGGTAGCCAACTCTATTGACTCCTTGGAGCTTCGTTGTAATGTGGGTTGCGTTTTACTGTTCTATCGCTACTATAATGGTATGTGCTCAAAGGAAATTAATGATCTTGTTCTCGAAACCCGTATATTTATTTGTAGAACATGCAATTCAACAAGATCTCATTCCTTTGTAGTCGATTTTCCAGTGGATCGCACGACTCATTTGTTGGCTCACAGCATGAATTTTAAACAAACTTCTTGCATCAGTCTTCCCTTCTAATAATGATATCTCAAGTTTCAAATCGAATATCTACAAACTACTACTACCCCCATTCTCCTTTCCACAACCTTTTTCTCCTAGTTCCATCACAATGCAATGCATAAGTAGGGGTCATCCCCTCAGTGTTGGTTCAAAATAAAAAAGGAACGAAACAGGCTGAATAAATTTGCAACTAATTTAAGAATCAATTTTCCGACCGACTTACTTAAGTTGACTAAGGAAGTGATTCTAATCGGTAGACCGCTATACTTTGGACTAAGACAAGTTGTTGATGGCCTTAGCTGACATAAGGAAAGTTTCTATTAAATTGTTTATGTATTCCTAATTATTGTGAACCGCCGTGGCATTGCAGTTAAGTTATCCGCCTAGCATACCAGATAACCCACAATTTTCCTATTATGTCTCTGTGAGTACCGGCACCCATATAACAAAACTAAATTAAAACTATATATTCAAGGCCATTATTTTGAAATAAACTTTTTTGAATTATGACAATAATTCATACAATATTCGATATGGGCTCCAACATTTTTCGATGTTAAAATATTTAATTAAATGTGTAAACAAGTGGAAAATATATTTTCTTATGTGCTTTTTTCGTATATTTGCATGTATGTGTAAAATCCCTTTAACTTTTGTTATGAACATTTTACTATTAATGATGGTTGGAGTATTTGTTGAAGTCTTGCTTCCATCTTTTTTAAGAATATTTAACATATGTTTTATAGACGTTTACCATAAGTTGGTAAACGTTATTTTTATATAATCAATTTATTAATGGGAGTAAACTTCATCATATTGGTTGTATATTTAAAAGGTTTATTATTATTTTGGAGTTTTTTTCCATATATTATATATACATATACTTATATTAATAGGTTGTTACAAAGTCCTATTTTAATATGACTGGTTCTACATTAAAAGTAAGTAATGTAACTTCAAGTGAAATATGTTTTGTGTAACAGGTTTATTTAATTGCAAAATAAAACACTAATAAAGTTAATTTTGAAAAAAATAAATAATAACATTCATAGCAAGTGGTGATGAAAATTTGTTGATCATACACCACAAATAATGGGAACAGCTCATTTGAATGTGTCTGGGCTATGGTGAGTGATTAACAAAAAAAAAAAAAAAAAACTCACAATTTAAATACAACACAAATGATGATGTATGACAGGCAGACCACCAGATTGATTTTCAATAGCTTCAATAATTTTTTTTTTATGAAGAGTCTGTAATATTAGCAGACGCTTTGTCAAATATTTAAATAAGTTTCCAAAACTGATAATATAACGTTTCTCTTTGATAATTTCCATGGGATGTTTAATTTCTAGACCGAATTAAAGAAAATATTCCAACTTCATTATGTGTTTCATTTTGGATGGAATAAAGTCGTCATAGCTATTACAATTGTATTTAACTTATCAGCATTAATGTGATTCCCAGGGCGGGGTTATATGTCAGCTCTAACTAAATGTGAACCTAGAGCTGTAAATAAATGAACTCGTGCTTTTATTTGACGGACAGAGGGACATAAACCTACCTCAATTTTTGTATTTTCAGAAAGTTTTTTATATGGGAGCTATGGTCAAATGGTGACCGATTGTAACAAAATTTGTCGCCAGTGTAACAATTCATTGACATTCCATTACTAAATTTAGTTGGTATAGTGTATCATTTATTTTAAGTGTATTAGGTGCAATTTATGCAGTTTTCTTAAGTGTTTTGTATGGGAGCTATGGTTAAAAGTGCAGCACACAAACAGACAAACAGATATACAGGGAGACAGACAGACAGACAGACAAACAGACAGACAGACAGACAGACAGACAGACAGACAGACAGACAGACAGACAGACAGAAAGACAGACAGACAGACAGACAGACAGACAGACAGACAGACAGACAGACAGACAGACAGACAGACAGACAGACAGACAGACAGACAGACAGAAAGAAAGACAGGCAGACAGGCAGACAGACAGACAGACAGACAGACAGACAGACAGACAGACAGACAGACAGACAGACAGACAGACAGACAGACAGACAGACAGACAGACAGACAGACAGACAGACAGACAGATAGACAGACAGACAGACAGACAGACAGACAGACAGACAGACAGACAGACAGACAGACAGACAGACAGACAGATAGGCAGACAGACAGACAGACAGACAGACAGACAGACAGACAGACAGACAGACAGATAGATAGACAGACAGACAGACAGACAGACAGACAGACAGACAGACAGACAGACAGACAGATAGGGAGATAGGGAGACAGACAGACAGACAGACAGACAGACAGACAGACAGACAGACAGACAGACAGACAGACAGACAGACAGACAGACAGACAGACAGATAGACAGACAGACAGACAGACAGACAGACAGACACATAGACAGACAGACAGACAGACAGACACATAGACAGACACATAGACAGACAGACAGACAGACAGACAGACAGACAGACAGACAGACAGACAGACAGACAGACAGACACATAGACAGACAGACAGACAGATAGGGAGACAGACAGAAAGGGAGACAGACAGACAGATTTTAAGAAACGATGCACATGAGCCGACGAACTTTACTAAGCTGGTATGACCAAGCTCCCACAGATGGCGTCACTGAAAATGCATTAAATCGTAAACTGTGCATTTGACCATTCTATGATCTTTATCAAAGTTGTAGAGCATGAGCCGACGAAGGTTTCTAATTTAATATTACCAATTTTCGAAAGGTGGCCCCAATGAAAATTACTTTAAATTCAAAGTTGGTATGATCTAATTCCTATAGATGGCGCCACTGAAAATTACTCAAAATGAGGTAAATCGTAAACTCGGCATTTTATTATGCTAGCATATTAAGCAAAGCTGTTGTGCAAAAGCCGACAAAGGTTTCTAAGTTGATGTGACTGATTTTCGCCAGATAGCTCCACTGAAAGTTAGTAAAAATTAATTGAACCGTAATTTGTGTATTTAATCATGTGTTTATCGGACAAAATCAATAATAGTAAAGTCTTAACTTCAATTTTATTTTGTTGATAACGCAGCAAAGCGCGCAGGGTATAGCTAGTATCTTTATATAATCCAAATCGGTGCATATTTCACAATAGCTCCTATAGCAGCCTTCTAACAAAAACCACTTATGTGCATGAAATTAAAAAAAAACGATTATAAATCTGAAGATAATGACAATTTTATGTTTATTTGTAACATTAGTTCTGTGTAAACTGTAATCGAATAGCTAAATTTCGAGAAAATCGCTCCACTTTTGACCCTAGCACCCATATTACCAGAAAGGCAGAAAAGGTTGCTATAAGACATTCTAAATGTCAACACAAAACATTTAATTAAAATAAGAAAAAAGTAAATTGTTATTTACTTTTAATTTGCTTACATCTTCTACAGCTTTTCGACATCATTTTCCCCCTCAATCTTTAATTTCTCTATCATCTTTAAATATTCTATATAAATATTCATAAAATTTTTTTACAAACTTTTTCATAAATCGAACGGTAAAAAAATAACGAATAAGTTAAATTTCCTATTTAAACAATTCTTCGAAATAATAAAACTTTTGTATTTTTTGGATCAGAGCTCAGAGTTTCCTTTTGTAAACCTTTTTCATAACTTTTGCTTTTATATATATTTTTTTCAATACACAGTAACATTTCCTCTTTGAACAATTTTCGATGGAGGCTATGGTATTTTTGTACCCTACACTACTATGAGTGAGGGAGTAAATTAAGTTTGTTTGTGGTTTGTAATTCCTACAACATTTATTTTAAACTGAATACAAATACAGAAGTTTAAACATTTTGGTAAAAAATTTGTCTAAGTAACATAATTAGTTTTTCTATAGAAAAAGTTGTGCAACATAAGTTTTTCTATAGAAAAAGTTGTGCAACATACGTTTTTCTATATAAAAAGTTGTGCAACATAAGTTTTTCTATAGGAAAAGTTGCGCAACACAAGTTTTTCCATAGAAAAATTTGTGCAACATAAGTTTTTCTATAGAAAAGGTTGTGCAACATAATTTTTTCTATATAAAAAGTTGTACAACATAAGTTTTTCTCTAGAAAAAGTTGTGCAATATAAGTTTTTCTATAGAAAAAATTGTGGAACATAAGTTTTTCTATGGAAAACGTTGTGCAACATAAGTTTTTCTATAGACAAAGTTGTGCAACATAAGTTTTTCTATAGAAAAAGTAGTGCAACATAAGTTTTTTTATAGAAAAAGTCGCGCAACATAAGTTTTTCTTTCGAAAAAGTTGTTCAACATCAGTTTTTCTATAGAAAAAGTTGTGCGACATAAGTTCTTCCATAGAAAAAGTTGTGCAACATAAGTTTTTCTATAGAAAAAGTTCTGCAACATAAGTTTTTCAATAGAAAAAATTGTCCAACATAAGTTTTTCTATAGAAAAAGTTGTGCAACAAAAGTTTTTCTGTAGAAAAAGTTGTACAACATAAGTTTTTCGATAAAAAAGTTGTGCAACATTAGTTTTTCTATAGAAAAAGTTGTGCAACATTAGTTTTTCTAAAGAAAAATTTGTGCAACATTAGTTTTTCCACAGAAAAAGTTGTGCAGCATAAGTTTTTCTATAGAAAAAGTTGTGCAACATAAGTTTTTCTATAGAAAAAGTGGTGCAACAAAAGTTTTTCTATAGAAAAAGTTGTGCAACATAAGTTTTTCTATAGAAAAAGTTGTGCAACATAAGTTTTTCTATAGAAAAAGTTGTGCAACATAAGTTTTTCTATAGAAAAAGTTGTGCAACATAAGTTTTTCTATAGAAAAAGTTCTGCAACATAAGTTTTTCTATAGAAAAAGTTGTGCAATATAAGTTTTTCTATAGAAAAAGTTGTGCAACATAAGTTTTTCTATGGAAAAAGTTGTGCAACATAAGTTTTTCTATAGAAAAAGTTGTGCAACATAAGTTTTTCTATAGAAAACGTTGTGCAGCATAAGTTTTTCTATAGAAAAAGTTGTGCAACATAAGCTTTTCTATAGAAAAAGTTGTGCAACAGTAATTGTTGTATAGAAAATGTTGTGCAACATAAGTTTTTCTATAGAAAAAGTTGTCCAACATAAGTTTTTCTATAGAAAAAGTTTTGCAACATAAGTTTTTCTATAGAAAAAGTTGTGCAACATAAGTTTTTCTATAGAAAAAGTAGTGCACCACAAGTTTTTCTATAGAAAAAGTTGTGCAACATAAGTTTTTCTATAGAAAAAGTTGCGCAGCATACGTTTTTCTATAGAAAAAGTAGTGCAACATACGTTTTTCTATAGAAAAAGTTGTGCAACGTACGTTTTTCTATAGAAAAAGTAGTGCAACATAAGTTTTTCTATAGAAAAAGTTGTGCAACATAAGTTTTTCTATAGAAAAAGTTGTGCAACATAAGTTTTTCTATAGAAAAAGTTGTGCAACATACGTTTTTCTATAGAAAAAGTTGTGCAACATAAGTTTTTCTATAGAAAAAGTTGCGCAGCATACGTTTTTCTATAGAAAAAGTTGTGCAACATACGTTTTTCTATAGAAAAAGTTGTGCAACATAAGTTTTTCTATAGAAAAAGTTGTGCAACATAAGTTTTTCTATAGAAAAAGTTGTGCAACATAAGTTTTTCTATAGAAAACGTTGTGCAACATAAGTTTTTCTATAGAAAAAGTTGTCAACATAAGCTTTTCTATAGAAAAAGTTGTGCAACAGTAATTGTTGTATAGAAAAAGTTGTGCAGCATAAGTTTTTCTCTAGAAAAAGTTGTGCAGCATAAGTTTTTCTAGAGAAAAAGTTGTGGAACGTAAGTTTTTCTATGGAAAAAGTTGTGCAACAATAGTTTTCTATAGAAAAAGTTGTGCAACATAAGTTTTTCTATAGAAAGAGTTGTGCAACATCAGTTTTTCTATAGAAAAAGTTGTGCAACATAAGTTTTTTAATAGAAAAAGTTGTGCAACATAAGTTTTTCTATAAAAAAAGTTGTTCAGCATAAGTTTTTTTATAGAAAAAGTTGTGCGACATAAGTTTTTCCATAGAAAAAGTTGTGCAACATAAGTTTTTCTATAGAAAAAGTTCTGCAACATAAGTTTTTCAATAGAAAAAATTGTCCAACATAAGTTTTTCTATAGAAAAAGTTGTGCAACAAAAGTTTTTCTGTAGAAAAAGTTGTGCAACATAAGTTTTTCGATAAAAAAGTTGTGCAACATTAGTTTTTCTATAGAAAAAGTTGTGCAACATTAGTTTTTCTAAAGAAAAATTTGTGCAACATTAGTTTTTCAATAGAAAAAGTTGTGCAGCATAAGTTTTTCTATAGAAAAAGTTGTGCAACATAAGTTTTTCTATAGAAAAAGTTGTGCAACAAAAGTTGTGCAACATAAGTTTTTCTATAGAAAAAGTTGTGCAACAAAAGTTTTTCTATAGAAAAAGTTGTGCAACATAAGTTTTTCTATAGAAAAAATTGTGCAACATAAGTTTTTCTATAGAAAAAGTTCTGCAACATAAGTTTTTCTATAGAAAAAGTTGTGGAATATAAGTTTTTCTATAGAAAAAGTTGTGCAACATAAGTTTTTCTATGGAAAAAGTTGTGCAACATAAGTTTTTCTATAGAAAAAATTGTGCAACATAAGTTTTTCTATAGAAAACGTTGTGCAGCATAAGTTTTTCTATAGAAAAAGTTGTGCAACATAAGCTTTTCTATAGAAAAAGTTGTGCAACAGTAATTGTTGTATAGAAAATGTTGGGCAACATAAGTTTTTCTATAGAAAAAGTTGTGCAACATACGTTTTTCTATAGAAAAAGTTGTGCAACATACGTTTTTCTATAGAAAAAGTTGTGCAACATACGTTTTTCTATAGAAAAAGAGTTGTGCAACATACGTTTTTCTATAGGAAAAGTTATGCAACATAAGTTTTTCTATAGAAAAAGTTGTGCAACATAAGTTTTTTTTATAGATTAAGTTGTGCAACATAGGTTTTTCTATAGAAAAAGTTGTGCAACATAAGTTTAGCTATAGAAAATTTGTGCAGCATAAGGTTTTCTGTAGAAAAAGTGGTACAGCATAAGTTTTTCTATAGAAAAAGTTGTGCAACAAAAATTTTTCTATAGAAAAAGTTGTGCAACATAAGTTTTTCTATAGAAAAAGTTGTGCAACATAAGTTTTTCTATAGAAAAAGTTGTGCAACATAAGTTTATCTATAGAAAAAGTTGTGCAACATAAGTTTTTCTATAGAAAAATTTGTGCAACATAAGTTTTTCTATAGAAAAATTTGTGCAACATAAGTTTTTCTATAGAAAAAGTTGTGCAACATAAGTTTTTTTATAGAAAAAGTTTATATATTAAACTACTATTGATTAATAGTCTTTGAAATTTGTAGTTCCATACTATGGCTCTTGTGAGTGAAATGATAGTTCAAGAGCGCTTTTTGTCCTCTTCCGATATAAAACATACACCAATAAGAGAGCTTTGTTAATTAAACCAAGTGATAATCTTAGTTACAATTTATGACTAAATCAATTTAGCGATGATCTCTTGACTATGAGATAGACCAACATAAATCGGTATAAGATAGATACTTTCGCCTATCTGTAAGGTGCCTTCCGCTTATAGCGAACCTTAACTGATTTTCAATAAGGTCTGCTCTATTTTTTAACCTTTGTCCCCATCACACAATGAGTCATGCTCTACTTTTGTTACAATTCCGTTCGATTCATACACAATCAAACATTCATACATACGTTTGCTCAACAATTGAATTAATTCATATGCACAATCGTCCTCGTCGGTACTCACCGGACATAAAAACTCTTGTATACCGAGAATATATGAATATATGGATTCACGGTGTTCCCAAATGATTGTGATTTTTCTTTTCCTACATACATACATATAAAGAACATTGGCCAGTGAGTCTGTTAACAAGGAAGATATCTACGTCGGTGTATATGTATGCTCGAATCCTTTTGAAAGTTTGTTCATGTGTGGACATAGTTTCATGTGTAAATACATTTGTTTAATTGCCTTGATGACATTTTGTTAAAATTTACAGTTCCACTTTAAATATTTTATTTGTACGCGTAAGTTATTTTTTTTTTTTGGCTTTTTTATTGTGAGTTTTTATTTTTGCTTATAAATTTGTTGGATGAAATTTGTATGCTTTGCTGCAGTTTGAACATTTTATATTATAGTTTTTCCTACTTTTTGTTCTATAGTATATTTTCCTTGGTCAAAAACCAGTTTAAGTGTGAACAATGTTTATATTTTCAGGGCTCTAGCCTAGTGTAAACTTGCCATGCGAAAAAAAGCGCACTTTTACTAAATAAAAGACTTATAAAATTGCACCGAATACCAGCCCATATCCTGCTTTAACTAACGTTTTTATTCCTTGTATCCGCTTGTCATATTGTTCAAATATGGTTGTGTTTGTGCTTCCGCGAAACAAAGAGTAACGACGCATTTGCTGGCATACGAAATAAATATGTAGTTACATATGTATGCATTATGTTGAGTTGCAAGTATATTATAGAACAGGGGTGTCCAAAAGTTTCTTATAAAAGAGCAAACACCAATACATTTTAAGAAAAACCATAACCCCGTATAGTTTTGCGTTTATAAGTTGTTAAATACTGTTGGTTGTGCTTAATATGTAGTTTAGATAAACATGTTGATAGTTACAGTATAAAAAGTCTGGACTCAATATTGATTGATAGATACCTAATTTATATACTATATGTACCTCGTTTTGATTGTAGATATAACAAGTAAGAGTGTTATATTCGGCTGTGCCGAATCTTATATACCCACAATCAAGTTGTGTTAAATTTAGAAACATATCTCATATATCTACAAGGGTGCAGCTAATTCAAAATCTGGACCAAAACTGAAAAAATCGCTAAGCTAATTAGTATTGTTGGTAAAACCTTTGGACTAAATTCGGTTGCCGTAGCTTTATAGTTCAACATTTAAAAATATTTTAGTGGTTTCCTCAGTATTTACTTTGATCAAATTTCGCTCTCATAACCGGGTATAGTTTTACATTAATAAGTTGTTAAATACTTTTCGTTAATATGTAGTTAGGCTAAACACGTTAATAGTAATACGGCAGGTAAATATATTCCGTTATGAGTTCCTAATGCATTCATCACATATAAAGTCTGGGCTGAACGTTGATTTATGCCTATCTAATTTCATAGGTGCAACATTAATATAATGAATGTACCTCCAAATCTTTTTGATTGCAGATATAAAAAGGGGGTGTTATGTATATAAGAATTATAGGTAACCGATTGTTACAAAATTTTGCACACTAGCTCGTATATATATAGAGCTTATTCTTGCAAAATTTAGTGGCCTTTGCTAAAATTTTTGATTTCCGTGAGTGTTTTTCACATGAAAGCTAAAGTCAAATATGGACTGATTCCTATAAAATTTGATAAACTGATCAAAAATTGCATAAAACTTCCCTACTTTAAATATAATCTTAATAGCTAATACAATTGTATTCAATTTATCAGCATTAATGTGTTTCCCGGGGCAGGGTTATATGGGAGCTCTAACTAATTTGGAACCGATTTTGTCCATTTTCAACACACATCTTTTCCAAGACATCCAAAATACTTTTGTAAAATTTTGTCCCTCTAGCTCTTTTCGTTAAGGCGTTATCGTGCTTTTATCTGATGGACAGACGGACATAAACAACCTTTTCTTTATGTATTTTTGTGTTTCCATAAGTTTTTTATATGGGAGCTATGGTCAAATGGTGACCGATTGTGACAAAATTTTGCACACTGATTGGTATTGATATAAGATTTTCTTGTGCTTAATTTAATCTTACTAGCTCTTGTAGTTAAGGAGCTATCACGATTTTATCTGACGGACAGACGGACATAAATCCCCTTTTCTTTTTGAATTTTTGTGTTTTTGTAAGTTTTTTATATAGGAGCTAGGTCAACAAAATTTTGCACACTAGCTGGTATTGATATAAGACTTTCTTGTGCCAAACTTAGTTTAGTTATATCTGTTATACTTTTAGATTTATTGGCATTTAAGTGTATTTTAGGTGAAATTTAGGCTGTTTTCGTAAGTTTTTTGTATGGGAGCTATGGCTAAATGTGAACCGATTTTAATTAAATTTTACTCGCTGCCTAGGGCTAATGTAAAACTTCTATATACCAAATTTTATCATCATAGCTATTATAGTTTGTTATTTATTAACAAATAAGCGATTAGCGTAGGCGAGGTTATACGGGAGCTATGGTCAAATTTTAACCGATTTTGCCCAATTTTAATACCAACATTTTCTTAGAGATTAAGAATGTTTACTAAATTTCAGTGAGCTAGCTTCTTTCGTTTAGGCGTTATCGTGATTTAAACAGACAGACAGACAGACAGACAGACAGACAGACAGACAGACAGACAGACGGACAGACAGACAGACAGACAGACAGACAGACAGACAGACAGACAGACAGACAGACAGACAGACAGACAGACAGACAGACAGACAGACAGACAGACGGACGGACAGACAGACAGACAGACAGACAGACAGACAGACAGACAGACAGACAGACAGACAGACAGACAGACAGACAGACAGACAGACAGACAGACAGACAGACAGACAGACGGACAGACGGACAGACAGACAGACAGACAGACAGACAGACAGACAGACAGACAGACAGACAGACAGACAGACAGACAGACAGACAGACAGACAGACAGACAGACAGACAGACAGACAGACAGACAGATAGACAGACAGACAGACAGACAGACAGACAGACAGACAGACGGACAGACAGACAGACAGACAGACGGAAAAACAGACGGACATCGCTCAATCGTCTTAGAATTTCATAAGGATTCAGAGTCAAAATTAAGGAAATTACAAACGGAATGACAATTTCAATATACCCCCATTATTCTTGATGGTGGGTATTAAAACACAGCCTATTTATAGCAAAGCGATTTTACAGAAACAAATGGGTAGCAAGAGCATAGGGCTTGGGCACCGTTGTTCTGGAATATGCATGTGTCTAAAGTTAAACAGTAATGCCGTTGCTTTCTTCAAGATATTTGATAGAGTTAAATGACTTGATGGGCTCCACCGAAGACATTAAACTAAGTCCAAATATCTTGACGATCTGTATGACATATATCAGAGATAAGTCGAATCAAGACAATTTCGAACTTTGTATATTAACAAATGCTCGTATATTCACATACAAACATATCATTTTTCTTCAAATAATGTCTTTGTCTCAGTAGTTCAAGGATTTTCTTACATTCGATTAAATCAGTCAATCTTTTAATTAAAATTTTGCTGAATTGTTGCCATGACAAAACTAAATTATTGCGTAATATAAGGAGAGTTTTCGATTTTGTTTGCTTAACTGTATGCGAGTGAGTCTTTACTTTTCTTGGATTTCATTTGTAAATGATTTAGTTTAGTCTGGATTAAACAAATAGAAAAATTGTAAGAAATTGATTTCAATTTACTATTTTATTACGCAGACTTTGTGCGTGGGCAAAGGAAAATGAGGAAAATTACTTATTTCTTTTAGAAAATAGTCTTTAAATCTACTCATTTCGTTTTGTTTTTTCCTAATGCTGGATAAATTAGAAAAATATAGGATTGTGATATCTAAAACATATGTATTGAAGTATTAGTTTTATTTTGAATTTTAAAATGTTCATTGAATTAAAACAAAGAGCTTTGAGATATTTTAAATTAATACTGAAACAAATTTTACTCTATTTTTTCAGACGAAATGTCAAAACAGTACAGCAACATTTCAATCAATAATGATTTATTTCCTAGAAAAGTTAAAATCAAAAATGTGAGATTGATATCTCGCACAAATTTGCCGTAACAACTACAGGCAACTCCCGGTATAACGAAAGATATAATGTCAGGCTCATTCGTAATACAGAAATATTCGTTATATCGCAAAGTTTTTATACTCTACACCACCATAGATATATTGGTCTGAGACCACCTACTAATCTAATCATAATCAATAACTGAGTCGATTTAACGATGACAGTTCGTTCGACTGCTGTTCAGGCTTGTCATCAATGTAATCTCCTTATTAAAGTCCCATTTTCAAGGATAATTTTATGAAAGTTAGTACAGACATCTTTTTTATAGTGAGACTAACAATACTAAAATCGGTTCTTTATTTCAGGAACCTTTCATAGGTCTGGCTTCCCGAAATTTAGATTTTGCCCTTAAATTTTATTATATTTATACAAAATTAAGAGGAAATATTTCTTTAAAATTTAAAAATCACTGTACGAAATTTTCGTTGGAATCGGTCAAAATCTTAAGAAAACGACAATTTGATTCTTTTTTTGCACAGTTTACATATTTTTTACTTGTTTTTTTACTTCCTTTTTAGTCGGTTTTCAAATACACATTAATAAAATTTTTAAATTCATGGAAATTTTCCATAACTTTTTTTATTATTCGTTATATTGCGTATTAAATTTGCTTAATATTCGCTATATAAGGTATTCAATGGAAAAAATAATAGCGTTCGTTATATCCAATTTTCGTTAAATCGGGATTCGTTATACCCGGCTTTGCCTGTATTTGAATTTGCAGAATTTCGAGAAAATGTAAATTTTTCTTCTTGGTAAATTTTACTTGTGTTAAATTTTAGTAAAACTGTTAATCAATATTATAATAAGCTTAAACTTTTCTTCCCCAGAAATTTTTAATTTCGATAAAACGCACAAAATTAATTCTTTTATACCAGAATTAAGTATTTTAATTAATAAAAAATATAATTTTTACTTATTTTCGACTTTTACCCAAAGTGTCAAAGGTGCTGTAAGTCGATAGAAAATATTATATACATACAAAATGCAACTTTTGTACAAATTTTGTTATTATTTTCCATGCCTAAAACTGCTACAACATATATGACAAATTTTAATTTGTTTTTTATTTAAATTATTTTAAGTTTTACCAAGTTATTTCATATAAAATAAATAATTTAATTAGGATTTCTAACTTTTCTACGGGAAAAATATTTTTATCGAAAATGTTTCTATCAACAATTTTTTATGAAAAACTTTTTATCTACATAAAAATGTTTTTGTAGAAAATTTTTCTATAAAAAAAAATTCTATTGAAAATTTTTCTATCGAAAAATATTTTTATCAAAAATTTTTCTAAAGAAAAATATTTTTATGGAAAAATTTTCTATTTTTATAAAAAGTTCTTCTATAGAAAAATTGTTATCTAAAATTGTTCTATAGAAAAATATTTTTCTCAAATATTTTGCTAAAGAAAAATATTTTTATCAAAAATTTTTCTATAGAAAAATATTTTTATCAAAAATTTTTCTACAGAAAAATATTTTTATCAAAAATTTTTGTATAGAAAAATATTTTTATCAAAAATTTTTGTATAGAAAAATATTTTTATCAAAAATTTTTCTATAGAAAAATATTTTTGCCAAAATTTTTTCTATAGAAAAATATTTTTGCCAAAAATTTTTCTATAGAAAAATATTTTCATCAAAAATTTTTCTATAGAAAAATATTTTCATCAAAAATTTTTCTATAGAAAAATATTTTTATCAAAAATTTTTCTATAGAAAAATATTTTTATTTTTTTATCAAAAATTTTTCTATAGAAAAATATTTTTATCAAAAATTTTTCTATAGAAAAATATTTTTATCAAAAATTGTTCTATAGAAAAATATTTTTATCAAAAATTTTTCTATAGAAAAATATTTTTATCGAAAATTTTTCTTTAGAAAAATATTTTTATTGAAGATTTTTTTATAATAAAATATTTTTTTCGAAAATTTTTCTAACAAAAGTATTTTTATAGAAAATTATTTTTTTCCAAAATTTTTTTTATAGAAAAAGATTTTTATCGAAATTTTTTTTATAGAAAAATATTTTTATCGAAAATTTTTCTAAAGAAAAATACTTTTATTAACATTTTTTCTATAGAAACATATTTTTACCGAAAATTTTTCTATAGAAAAATGTTTTTCTATCGCAAATTTTTCTATAGGAAAAATTTTTATGGAAAATTTTTCGATAGAAAAATATTTTTATCAAAAATTTTTCTATAGAAAAATATTTTTATCAAAAATTTTTCTGTGGAAAATATTTTTATAAAAATTTTTTTTTTATAGAAAAATATTTTCATGAAAAATTTTTCTATAGAAAAATATTTTCATGAAAAATTTTTCTATAGAAAAATATTTTTATGAAAAATTTTTCTATAGAAAAATATTTTTATGAAAAATTTTCTATAGAAAAATATTTTTAACTAAAATTTTTCTATAGAAAAATATTTTTTTCTAAAATTTTTTTATAAAAAAATATTATTATTGAAAATTTTTCTATAAAAAAATATTTTTGTCGAAAATTTTTCTATAGAAAAATAAATTTATGAAAAATGTTTCTATAGAAAAATATTTGTATGAAAAATTTTTCTATAGAAAAGTATTTTTATATAGAAATATAATTTTATCAGAAATTTTTCTATAGGAAAATATTTTTATCAAACATTTTTCTATAGAAAAATATTTTTATCAAAAATTTTTCTATAGAAAAATATTTTTATCGAAAAATTTTCTATTAGAAAATATTTTTATCAAAAATGTTTAGATAAAAAAATATTTTTATCGAAATTTATTTTTAGCGAAAATTGTTTTATAGAGAAATATTTTTTTGAAAATGTCTGAGTTAATATTAAATTTTTAACTGTTTAATGGTCGTGATATTTAATAATAGTACAAAAAGTGTTCGGCTTCTGGTAGTATGAGCTGCCTATAGGGCTGGCAGAAATTTAAGTTCGGCATTATTGGCAGTTTAATTCACCACCATATGTGGGAAGAGGGTACATTGGGTTTGAGTTGATGTTTGTATAGAAATATAAATATAACACCAACCTCTTACAGAACAAAACTTCTAAAAATTACTTTCTTGAAGCACAAAATCCAAAAACCGGATCTACACTTAAAGTTTATTTATTATTGAATGAAGTTCACCAAAAATATTGGTTTTAGTAGCTGAAATCAGTGTATCAAATTTTGTTGAAACTGGCTAATATTTGATTGTACCTCTCATATTGTACCAACTTTCAAAAGCTATTAGAAATAAGGCTTATGTAGTTGTTAATTAACTGATTTTACTATAGGTTAAATAATTTAAGTTTACCTTAATATTTTTTGATTTCAAAAATCGCCAAAATAGATAAATCGGCAAATCTGGCAGGCCGCAAACATTTCTAAGGCTGTTTTGTACTTAAACGTACGATTGGTATGTTAAACTGAAGCAAAGAATATTTATTGTTTTTGGCTCATTGATTTTCAAATGAATTTGTTTGGTTTATGAATCCAAACGATTAAAATAAAGCTGATTCTGTATTTATTTACAATCTACAAACGTTTGCGAAAAGTTTTGTTTCTTTTCATACTCCGATTTTGAGAAACATTAAAATTTTATGTGTTAAGAGAATGTGTATACAAAATTTTACCTATATCGGAGATGGTGTGTCTATTTTGTCATTTTACTAAGGCCTTTTTGTTTGGTCTTTTCCCTTTGGTATTTCCCAATATACAATACAATTTAATTTAAAATTTTTATTCTTTTAAAAATATATCCATATCCTTGACAGCAATTTCTCCCCCTTGAATAATTTACAAAAATTCCCCTTTTGACATTTATTGTTAAAGATGTCCTTAAGTGTAATTTTACGCGCGTATACTGACATAAATATTGTATATGTGTAAATGTTGAAAAATTGCTTGATTAAGTGCTAAATCAATTGTGAGAAATAGTTTGAACAATTTATTTGCATACAAACAATTTGGTACACATGAACAAATTTTTAAAAATCCAAATAACAAAACTACCACAATTTTGAGTGATAGAATTACATATGTATAATATACATATCGTCGCCTAATATGCAAAAGGGCGTAACTAACGTAAAAATAAAAATATGTTTCTTCGTTATTTTTGAATTTTTGATGCTCCTATTCGAAGTAAGTCAAAAATCAATCTAAAAATCAATAACAAATTTTTGTATCAGCTACGTCCTTTTGCACTTCAGTTGACGATATATATTTTATATAAGTGTTAAGGAACAATTTTTTAAAATTTTACATGATTTTTTTTTATGTTTTTATACCCACGATCAAAAAGAATGGGGGGTATATTGAGATTGTCATTCCGTTTGTAATTTCCTTAATATTGGTTCAAAAATCAAAAACGATATATATTCTGAATCCTTATGAAATTCTAAGACGAATGAGCTATGTCCGTCTGTCTGTCTGTTGAAATCACGATAACGTCTAAACGAAAAGAGCTAGCTAACTGAAACTTAGCAAAAACATTCTTTATCTATGAGGAAATTTTGGTATTGAAATTGGGCAAAATCGGTTAGCATTTGGCCATAGCTCCCGTATAACCTCGTCTAGGCTAATCGCTTATTTGCTAATAAATGACAAATTATGACAGTTATGATGACAAAATTTGGTATCTAGAAGTTTTAGATAAGCACTAGGCAGCATATAAAATTTCATCGAAATCGGTTCACATTTAGCCATAGCTCCCATACAAAAAACTTACGAAAACAGGCTAAATTTCACCTAAAATACACTTAAATGCCAATAAATCTAAAAGTATAACAGATATAACCACTAAATTTGGCACAAGAAAGTCTTATATCAATGCCAGCCAGTGTGCAAAATTTTGTCACAATCGGTCACTATTTGACCTAGCTCCCATATAAAAAACTTACGAAAACACAAAAATTCAAAAAGAAAAGGGGATTTATGTCCGTCTGTCCGTCAGATAAAATCGTGATAGCTCCTTAACTATAAGAGCTAGTAAGACTAAATTAAGCACAAGGAAGTCTTATGTCAATGCCAGCCAGTGTGCAAAATTTCGTCACAATCTGTCACCATTTGACCATAGCTTTCATATAAAAAACTTATGGAAACACAAAAATACATAAAGAAAAGGTTGTTTGTGTCCGTCTGTCCGTCAGATAAAAGCACGATAGCGCCTTAACGAAAAGAGCTAGAAGGACAAAATTTTACAAAAGTATTTTGGATATCTTGAAAAAGATGTGTGTTGAAAATGGACCAAATCGGTTCAAATTTAGTTAGAGCTCCCATATAACCCCGCCCAGGGAAACACATTAATGCTGATAAATTGAATACAATTGTAATAGCTATGACGATTAAATTTAAAATAGGGAAGTTTTATGCAATTTTTGATCAGTTTATCAAATTTTATAGGAATCAGTCCATATTTGACTTTAGCTTTCATGTGAAAAACACTCACGGAAACCAAAAATTTTAGCAAAGGCCAGTTAAAAGCTATTTAATTAGAAACTATGATAGCTATGGTCACTAAATTTTGCAAGAGCTCTCTATATATACCAGCCAGTGTGTAAAATTTTGTTATAATCGGTCAACATTTGGCTATAATTCTTATATATATAACATCCCATTTTTATATCTACAATCAAAAAGATTTGGAGGTACATTCATTATATTAAGATTGCACCTATGAAATTATATAGGCATCAATCAATGTTCAGCCCAGACTTTATATATGATGAATGCATTAGGAACTCATAACGAAATATATGGACCTGTCGTATTACTATTAACGTGTTTAGCCTAACTACATATTAATCACAACGAAAAGTATTTAACAACTTATTAATGTTATGAGACCGAATTTTGATCAAAGTAAATACTGGGGAAACCACTAAAATATTTTTGAATGTTGAACTATAAAGCTACGGAAACC
Source organism: Stomorhina lunata (assembly GCA_933228675.1). Lineage (NCBI taxonomy): Eukaryota > Metazoa > Arthropoda > Insecta > Diptera > Rhiniidae > Stomorhina > Stomorhina lunata. The sequence goes on along the minus strand of OW121741.1, from coordinate 26,800,536 downwards.
TAATTTAGTCCAAAGGTTTTACCAACAATACCAAATAGCTTAGCGATTTTTCCAGTTTTG